>CATKUY010000300.1:0-72050 GCA_949802685.1 Dicyrtomina minuta
AGTCACTTTAGTCCCTCCGGTTTCAGTGACTTTGCTCTTTGAAACTAAACAGCAAGTTAAGAGCCAACGGCTAAGCTCCAACATTTGCTCTCGTTCCTCAGCCTCCTCCGTTCCATGATATGTAGAAGCATAACTGCGTCTGGATCTGGTAGGTATGAGAGCCATCTGTTGTTGTGGAGCTGAACTCATGGGCGAGCGTTGGCTTACAGCAGCACCAACTTCAACACCATAACCAGATCCGACACCGACGCCAACACTAGACCCAGAACTGACTCCGACACCTGCACCAAATCCAACACCTAAGCCAGAATCAGCTCTACGATCTCCGTCGTTCATGCTTCCGTTCAAAGATACATTCGACAATGTTTCTCAATAAGTCTCACTCTCTACAAGTCTTGCTCGCTCTCCTTCCTTCGAAATGCAATTTGAGAATCTCGTGGAGATGATCTTCGATCGACTGACTCAGGACGCCGATCCGGTCGTTTGTTTCTGATCAAACAACCAAAGCCAAAGCCAACACCGACCAAAATCTTAACCCCAGCCACAGCACTGAGAGCTCCTACAAATTATAAAAATACTGTAGGTACATGGTACATAATGTAGGCAATTACTCAATCTTTTAAACTACAATAGGCCTCACGAGAAACTATAATTATATAGAAATATTAAATTTGTGAAATTCCGAAATTTACCTGACAACAAATTGGACTGAAACTTAGCACATAGCAATCATTTTGAGGTTAAAAAGCCGTAAAATATTAGATTTTGAAATTTCCCAGGTTAAATACAGCAAGTCGTCCAGTTTCGAAACTGTACAACGTACCGTGAGTCCGCCAGGCAACTCAGGACTCAGGCAGTCTATGGTTCCTCCACACACTGTAGATCATTATAAAAACGATTTAGTACAAATTACAATATGTGCCCTCTTTTATTACTCAAACAACAAACCACATGTGAATCCTTCTTTATTTCACCGCTATATCTATACCTACCGCCAACTATATTACAAGCACCAACACCAAAAACCAAAATCAATCCAAGTATCTTACACTTTTATCTCGCCCATCCTTCCGTTTTGCCTTACTTCATATTTTGCTCATGCTTTACATTGTATAATCTGCACATTATTAATTGGTAGAATCAATAAATTATAATTTTGTTTTAATTAAAAAATAATAGGAAACTCACACGAGTCCATTGTCACCAAATGCTTGCAGTCTTGCAGTTTCTAGCAATAATTATCAGTCCTATTTGTTCAGACTCAAGAAGTACGTGTCACACCAGAGTTAAAAATAGGAATGAGATGAGGAACTCCTTACCGTTGCTCGTGACAGATATGGAGTCTTATCAATGAGATCATTATTTCAATTATTCATGAATCGTTCTAGCTCCCAATACAAACGTAATTATTACGATTAAAATGATTTTTAAATCACCCTCCTTACTCTTGTCACCAATACTTATTCTTTAAATGTCATTATTTTCTGTATGCGTGTGTAAAATACAAAGGCAAAGATGCAGGAGTGAGATGAGAATGCAATGCTCAGATATGTGTGCCTAAATGTCTATACTATAATAATAATACCAAGTGAGCACAGTATAATCTCCCTTTTGCGTGACACGAAGTAGTATTTGTAGCAAAATGATGTATTTACAAGCAAGATGCATTTAATGATGCGGCTAAAAATGTTTAGGATCGGCTCCGGGCAGTTTATTTCTTATGTTTTTATGTAAAAAACGCCACTAATTGTGGCTAAGGGCTAGTAACTCTCGGATTTGTAGCTCGTTATTACTACTCAGTTGTTATGAATTGGTCAGCTAAAACGCTCATTTAAATCAAAAGTGGAAGGAAGCGGATTTGCTTTGAAGGTAAACTGGAAGGAAGCGGATTTGTTTTTAGCAAGAATTGGAAGGAAACGGATTTGATCCTTCGCCCGCGAGAAGCTTTAGGGCGCATTAATTAAGATGCCTTTATGTGATATGTACATTTTCTATAGTAATTTACATGTTTCAACGTATTTAAGCGTAGACCAATTAACACTCTTTTTAGCATATTATACAATTTCCTACATAGGCACCCACTTGAAAAGTAGTTGATCAGAGTAGTAGTAGTTGTTGGAAAAAATGTAGAAATGTAAAAAACATTTATAGTAGATTAATATTGGTTTCACAAATAGCAATAGCAATAGTTAACAGTTGGGTGCTCCGATATTTTAATTCGGGTAACATCAGCGTTTATAAAGTTGTTCACGTAATTACATGAATAATTATGCTATCAGCAGAAATACACACATACTCTTTGCTTCCATTTGTGCCTATTATTGCTATGAAATCTTTGTACGTATGTGCTTACGAATACATTTATGTAATAAAATTTAAAAAATTATAAAAACAAAAATTTACAGTTTTAATCACAAAGCATACGATTTGCATATTTTCTAGTTTTGCACTATCCACTCCAGATTTTGTTTATTCTTCACAACATTAATAAACCGAACTTTGTATTCGGCTCGGAAACGAGCGGAAATAGTTTTTTCCTATGTTTAAGAGTTACAGAATCTTATGCTAAATTATACATTTATCCGTATAATAACTAATGCACCTCAGCTAAAAAAACTATATAGTACATCAACAAATCTAATTTTCGTGTATACTGCTCTAATTCTATTTAATATACTGTAATAATGTAATAGCTGTGCAGTAAGAGTGGTCACCAGCGTTAGCTTGATCTTGTTCGGATCTCGGTTGCTAGTCAAATCGTACAGGAACGTGACGCCGTTCCTATTGCCCAGCGCGAACCTCTTCCTCCGCCGAACACCCACGTCCATGGAATACCGAATGAACGAGCAGGTATCACAATATTTGATCGCCTATTTTCGAATTACCCTGCATTCTAAAATACCAGTTATTACTCTGATTAGTTGTATTGTCTTTGAAGAGTCAAAATGAGCCGTTTTCCGTTTTAAATATTTCCAAAAATATTAGAGGTTTCATGATTCTGAAAGCATGTCAGTGCAAAGAATTTTTGTTAAATTTTTTTAAACATGCCAATAGAATATTTTGCATCGTTCAAAATCATATAAATGAAAAATTGCGCACTTTTCAAAAAGATGCAAATTAAAATATTTTGCACTGTCCGCAAAAACTTGGAAATAACGTTTTGAGCATCGTTCTCAATAAGGGTTTTTTCGAGATAGCTGAATTCTACCTTACATAGGTGAAATGGACCATTTTGATTCTTCACACGATATTACTACAAGTCCGCTGTTTTTATACATTCATCACATTGAGCTCACAGCCTATAGTCACTCAACTAAATAACGGTCACTGCCACTAAACAATTTTAATAATCTAATACAACAGTGATTAAATGTCTGGCAGTGGCGGATCCAAGATTTGGTCATAGGGGACTCTAACAATGTTAAGCGGCCATCTTGAAAAATAGCCGCTCCTATCTCCACAATTTGTGGACGCGTAAATTGTGGACGATCCCTGACTGACCTTTGAAAAAATAAAATCTCCGAGCCACTTGACTCAGTCCACGTAATTTGTATGCACCTCCTGCGTACTAAAGTAAGGAAATTGCTGCCTCGTAGTTGGGAAAAGGCTCAGCTTTACCACGTTCCGTTTGCTATCTTTACTGTTGCATCATGAAATAAAAAACCAAACAGTTGTTGGTATTTGGAGTAGTCCATAAATTACTTTATGGGTAGGGTCCATTGGTCTACTTGGCTGGGGATTACAAGTCATGTTAAATATCCCCATTTACACTATACTTAAACTGATGACCAGGGGGTCATTGGGTCCTAAAAGTTAGGAGTTTTCATGAGGTCATTTGTGGACGATCCCTTCCGTAGATGTCGCGAGTAAAGACTCACAATGAACCAGATCCATTTTTAGCTACCGTAGCTCCTGTAACAGTAGGCGGACGCCTGCATTAGTGGACAGGCACTTGTAATATTAGCCAAATCTATGTAATACACTAATATGTCTGTGGTAAAAGTAGATTTAATTGTAGTCAGGCCTGTAATAGTGAACGTAATAATGGAAGTTGGAAGGACATGTTACAATATTCTAGGAAATACGGTACAAACAAAATGTACTATGTATCTGCAAAAATATTAAAATACTTTTGATCCTTAAAACACGCGAATAGAATATTTTACACTCTTAAAAAACGTGTACATATAACCTTTTGCCCTTTCAAATAAGTATAAAACATATTTTTGCACAGTTTCAAAAAAGATAAATTAGAACATTTTGTAAGTTTCAAAAACGTGTAAATTGGGCATTTTGCACTTTTAAAATATACCCAAAAATATAAATTATTTTTGCACTTGTAAGAAACGCGGAGGTAACGCTTCGTGGGTCGTCCATAAATAATGTTATCAAATCAAATATTCACAGTTCTTGAACCCGTTTAATAATAATTATGGCTCTCTGGCGTTAGCTACATTATTGTGTAAACACCTACCTTTAACATAGGATGTCATCAATAGTCAAGTAGACCCTTTGACCCTACCGGTGACGTCATTCATGGACGAACCTTTAAACAATAAACTCTAGAAGCCAAACATTATGTTTTCTAAGGACAATAAAAGTATTAACCTACCAGATAACCTTGGATTTTCAAGAATACGAATTCTCAATGGCGACGACCCCCGCAGGTCGGTCCAGCGTCCAGCCCCCAAATTTTTATTATTATTATAATGCTGGGTTTTTATTTCTTCCATTTTTCCAATTTCAATTAAACATACACAATGACAACACAAACTGTTATTGCCCTCGAAAACAGTACATAATTGCGTGGTGGATTTCCTCTGACGCCATCAGGCGGCCCGATCTGCTCAAGTCCGCAGTCAAAACTTGATCTCAATGACCCTGCACTCCACTGAAGATTGCCACACAGCGTTGAGTAATTTAATGAGTAAGTCAAAAGAATATTTTGTAACTTTCAAAAACATGTAAACACAATATTTCGTACTCCTAAAACACCTTTCAAAAAGAGCTAAGTTGAATATTTTGCAATCTTAAAAAACGTGTGGAATACATTTTAGGCGTCTAACTGATTTAGTATTTTTTTGACATAGCTCATTTAAATTTTAGCTTAAGCTAAAGATAGGTTATTTTAAATCTTCACCCCCTACCTCTCGGTATTATCGATACTGATAAGGCCAAACACTTGACAGTTCATTAAATTCGATTATCTGCCATTATAGAAGCAAAGTAACACCTCAGAAGCCGAGAGAAGTGAATAAGCGTCCCTGTGATGAAAAACGAGGTCATTGATCCCTTCACCGTGATCCCATAAATCTATGTCACGTGTCCCGTGCTCAGCTTCCTTAACCATTGCTTAAATGGTTATTTTTAACATGTTATGTCTTCAATATTCAAATAGACGCACTGACCCTATACCCGTGACATCAAATATGGACATGGACGATCTCTCATCAATTTTATAGGCGTCAGTTTTACTCACGTCTGCTTCTTCGTACACCAGGACCAGGAGGAGATCGATTTCGAGGAAAGTGTTGATCTGGTAAATTGACACGCGATGTCCCGCCACAATTGCAAAGACGGCGGGTTTTAGGGATGGAAAGCCACGCTCAGAATGAGATGTTTGTCTCCGCTCCCAACACGACTACTGTAAAGTCAAAATGGATCGATTGGGCCAATGGGACTCCGCTTGGCTACTAATGATATGTCGTGCGAAATGCAAAATGTAAATGGTTCTAACTGCATTCTTTCGAGTTGCAAACTAATCTAAGTGCCTGATTTTAAAAAGTACAAATGGTTCTAGCTGCATGGTTTCAATTTCAAGTTGCAAACTAATATAAGTGCATGATTTTTAAAAGTACAAATTTTTTTAATAACATGTTTTAAATATTTAAAAATGTTCTACTGGAAAAATAAAATATCACAAATTCCAAAAAGTTCTAAATACAACATTTAAGAAGTGCAAATAGCTCAAACTACCTAAAATAATCAAGACCACGTGTAAGAAGTACATTTTGCTCTCTTCAAGATCATAAAGGTAGAGCAATTTGAGTAATAAATCATGTAGTTAGAACCATTTGAAGTTTTTAAAGCCATTTAGTTAGAACATGTTGGGTTTACAAATTTGCAATTAGAGAAATTTGCACTTTTCATAACCATGTGTATAATTATGTATTGGTCAGCTAAAACGCCTATTTAAATCAAAACCCGAAGGACAGTATCTTTATATAATTATTGTCCCTCAAGGACATTATCCTAAGCATTTCGTAAACAGCAGCTTTAACTGTAATCTGCCTACACCGTTACAAACCTCTGCTATGAAGTAATTAAATAAATAGAGTCTCGCAGTCGTATGAAAAACTTCGAATTTTAAATTCCCTGCAAAATCTAGAAAAAAGACTGTTGACTTATTGAATATATTATGAGGTCAATATTTAGACTAATGATTCACCATTTGAGCGGCAATGATTTGTCTACCCAAAGTGAAACGTAGTAGTTGTCAACGAACGGATGGATAAATGCTAATTAAATTGCAATTAAACTTCTCAAATTGGTAATCCCGCCTTTATTTATATTTACGTACAAACTAAAACATTGATCCAAAATTCCCATTACGAATCATCGGCTAAAATACAATAAAATAGTAAATCTTAATTTCACTGAAACATACAAACATGGAATAATTCTGTATATGCAATTACTTGAATGTGTAAAAGATGATCAGTTAACTTTCCAAAATTGTGCAATGTAATACTTAATCCAATATAAAAAATCTAATGTAAATCATGAGGAAAAGGCTGAATGGGCTACAGGCAAATCGACTTAATTTCATAAAGAATGTGTAGTAAGTATAGTTCATTAAAATAAAACTATTTTTGATTTTGTGAAATATTTGAACCGAGGACTTTTGGTAGATAAAATGCACGACTCCTCAACGCCCAAACTTCTTCCGTTCAGTGTCAGTCCAACCTAAAACAGACATAAATCAGTCCATTAATTAATAATGTTTCCTGATTAAGCAAGTTTTTAATTTTCAATTTAGGGCCAAAGCGTAAAAATAATATTACAGCGTATTCTCCGCCCTTCTTCTTTTCGTACTTACGTGCAATGCTTTCGCCTCTCGTGAACAATGTAGACGTAGGGTTTGAGGGGTCCGAAGATTAATTCTTCATATTTTGCAGTTTCGTCAGCTCCTTTCTCCACACTGCCGTTCGCCGCATCAATATTCACATCGATTTTATTCCGGCCGGCAACAACTTCTAAAAAAGAAACAAAACCACGTCACGTAGTCATTAGTTGGTGAAATAGGACCTGATTACAACACAAAGCGTGATCTGATATAAATATTTCTGACAAGATGTAAGAAACTAACGGCTTTCGTGATCTGTATTCTTGTTAGATACGTTTTTGATTTCTATACCTGTATATTCATATTTTACACTCGTAATTACCAAACAGTCATAAATGCTTTGTAAATAGTGTGTTGCAAGTAGTGTATGCAAATTTGGTTCATATTATTGTATAATTACCTCTATTGAAGCCACAGTGAATTTTGTATGGGTCAAATGAAATAATGAATTTGGTATTTTTCATTTTTGAGAACGCGTGGACGCCAGTCACCGATGATGCGAATTCAGTAAACCATTTCCCTACGAACCTGAGTTTTAGCTCTCTCAAACCTGTTGGGTGGAAAATAATCATACAATAAAGCAGCGAACGGCACCAGCCGCTTAAACGGTTCTGTATTTGTTTTGTTAAACTATTTCGTCTGCCAGTTTTTTAATGTTATAAAATGTCAACTAATCATTCTAATAATATGCATTACAACTGAATCTAGAAATTCATGAAAATTTATGAAAAATTCTTACGTCGTAGATCAGAGATTCTGAAGTCGAATTCAAAATCCTTCGAATCATCTGCTTCGGACAGCTGCCCTGCTGCTGATCTTCGTAAGCGTCGTAACGTTCTGTCAGAACACCCGGTGAAAATTTTGTCGACGAAACGGCTCACCCCCAAGCCACTTTCACCACTTGAGCAACTGGCGATGCCAGAAATTTCCATGAATTCCACATTCGGACACAGAGCCCACAAATCACTCGACAAGGGAAGAGACACATATTACGTAAGCTACCAGGGTGGGAGGCAGTTTTTCAAAATGATGATGTACCATGTTAAAGATAGCCATTTACGCAATGGTTAAGGTGCTGACAATAGGGGTGGGTGGGTGCCAAAATTTCTCAAGAATTGCTTACGTAATATGTGTCTCTTCCCCAAATTGCTCACTTTGCCACATTGGAATTTCAAAATTCGAATATTTGGAAAAACCTGTGCGACCAACGAGGTCTTCGTAGGGGAGTGACAAGTCCCTGCATGTCTGGGCCTGGACCCAACATCTATCCTGTCAATCTCCAAAATGTCAACATTGGGAAAAAAGCCCGAATTAGCAGCTGAGCCATCATGCATATCTGATTTAAATGAAAAGAAGCTCATGGTGCGGACTGCGTTGAATTTTGAAAAGTTCGAATGTAAATGGACTTCCATCAAGCTCGGAAAATAATTCTGTGCCAAGATTTCATCTTGAAACTGAAACAATGTTCCCTTGACGTCAATACAAATTTTAGACTCTTCGGCTTGACACTCGCGACAGTCCGGAACTAAATGGTCTCCACCATTAACTCCAAGCATAGTCGTAAGCTTTAAAGTAAACGATTTGAGGTTCTTCATTGGCGGGATGTTCAGTAGTGGGTCCCATGCACGTTGATAATAGTAACAAAACAGCTCCAACTTTTGAACTGTGTCCTTAAAAGACTCGATGAATTCATTCAGTGAATTTATAATTGTAGCAGCAGTAAAGAGCCAATTCCTCCTTAAGTCCAAAGTAACTTTTGACAGTTGCGTTTCCGGATTAAGCGAAACAAATTTTTTCAGTAGTGAAGTGGTAGTGAAATGCGCATCCCAAAGACGGTAAAAGAAGCTCCGGATTAGGTGCCCCTTTCCTTCTGTCAAAACCATTTGTAGCGTGTCCAGGGTCACGTTTTCGATGCAACTTAATTTTGAGGGGGATGACAGTAAGAGACGAAAGAATTCAAGTTTATCCTGCTGGCTGAAGTATCCAAACAGTCCGAGAGTGAGGGATTTAAGTGAAACAGCTTTCGACGTCAACTTGGAAGAATTTCCTTCTCTGCCGTCCTCTTCGTCTGACTCCAAATTATTTACTTCGCTCAAATCGAGACTCTCCAAAGTGGGTGCGTAAATTAGCAAAATGTCCAGTAAGCATTTCCCAGTTATCCTGCCATCATGGCGCAGTGTTTTGACCTTGTCTCCGTGCAGTTTAAAGAAGTTCACTAAATCCTGGAAAAGGGTAGGGGGTGAAAATCGTGAGTGAAACATGAATGCGAAAGTCCGTTGCTGGAAACTTCGGCGAAATAGAAATTAACTCAGTAAGTTCACTCAGTTTATCTTCGTCCCTCAACTTGCCAATGCTGTTGCGAACGCAGGGTGGATCGAAATCCGGTTGCGTCCACAACTCAACCACGCAGTCGTCCCTTCGGCGCAAAGTGATGGTTGCCGCATCACGCCATCGTTTGTTAACGAGCCTAAAGTTCAACAGGTCCTGAGCGGAAAGCCAAGCATTGCTAAAGATCACTGTCAGCTCCTGCCCCGAAAGAATCAAGAAAGAAATGCATTGTAAAGAATAAAATCTGATAAATCTGGATTTGTAAAACATTCATTGAAAGTCTCGTATAAGTCTTACGTCTTCGCCCAATTTGTCTTCTGGTCCTGGCGTCATTAGTGAATAATCATCCTCAACATCTTCAGACTGCGAATCGTCGCCTTTCAGTTTCTTCGTGGTTTCTGATTCTGCCTCAAGGTGAGAGGTTAATCCCTTTGAAATAGACGGCTTTTCTGTATCCCCCAAAACCGATTGATTCCGTTTTAATGAACGTTCCCTGTAGAAAATAAAATAATTTAGAAAAAGAATGAAAACGGATGCCTTAGGGTACTTAACAGCATGTACAAATGAATGCAAAGTATAAAATATTTATGAATAATAATTTAGAAATTACGTACTGGGGGCTCTTAGCGTCAGTATCTGGAATCTTGAACGTGCGACGCATTTTGCTAAATGAATTCTCGAACAACGTGGAACCTAACTTTACAACTTCCAAATTGGTCAAAATTCTGTCGGGATTGCTGCAATTATTTGAATTCATAATACATTTTAATTATCGTCTCTGTGGCACAGCTGCAAAACCCCAACAGCTGATTCCGGAATGTGTAATTATTTAATTTGTTTGTTGAATAAAAGTGGTCTGTAATCTCACAGAACCAGATCAGTGTACACAATATTTTCGTATTTAGAATTAAAAAAACCACTGCGCTTTGTATTTACCTTAAATTTGTGTCAACAGCGTCATTCGACTTTTGCTCCATTACAGTGACAGGGACGGCGCCAACGTCAGAAGTCTTTCAACAAATAAAAACAGCACGTAAAGGATTTCGAAGTAATCGCTTACATTAAACGAAATGCTTTTGAAAATATCACTTTTTGCCTATTAATGTCTCGTTAAATTCAGAAACAATTTTTTCCTGAATATCAACTAATAACTTAAATGTTAAAACTCGTAAACCTAAATTAAATAATATAATTGAATAATCCACAGTACTTTCAAGATTCTTAACTTACAAACAAAGAAAACTCAACTAAAAAGTCGCACTGAAAAAAGGTCAAAGCAGAAGCTGGTTCCTCTTCGGCAGCTGGTCTTCTGGGTAGTGATAATCGCCATTTCAAGAAAACTATGCCCTTTTATTGAATATTTTATCACGCAAACGTCGTCGGCCGATTTTCTTTCGTTGGCACAACGTTGCACAACACGCTAGCTTGGAAAATAACGTAGAAAACCCCGAAAGGCAAAACGACTAGCCAAGAAAATTTCATCGCTCCTTCCGGGCATTGGCTGTTAAAAATTTAACGTTCAGAAAACGAAATTTCCCGATTTTTAGTCTGTGCAGTAATCACATGACCACGAAGCGTTGGCGATTCAAATAAGGGAGCGTGCACTGATAATGTCATCGTTTAGGTAGGTAGGTAGGTCTGAAAGCTTCAAAAGTCTGAGATGCATCGTAGATAAAATTTCAAACTGGTTTTTCATTTTGCATTTTTTAATGCCCCTATTAGGTTAGTGTATTTTGAAAATTGGGGCACAGTAAGGGCTGAAGCACCTTAGATTGCCTCTCCCCTCCCCCTTTCTTGGATTATGTTCTAACAATTATTAATTATTATCCACTGCACAGTTAATTTAAAATTCACTGCAAACTGAAGAAATGGTTTTACTAACAAGACTATTTTCTGAAAATTAATTTTAAGATTTGTAAAAATTTTAAATTTTAATGTTTGGAAAAATTTAAGCTATAAGATTAGGCCTCAAGAATAACGTTTTCTCCAAATTTAAAAAAAAATGAATTTTATAAAATTCTCAAATCACTTTTAAAAGTGTCTTAACCGTAGAAAACAGCTTTTGTCAAAATCCGATGAAAACTGTTGATAGAAGCTACATTGCATTGCGGCAATGCGGCAAAGTATTAAAATTTGAATGTTTTTAAATTTTGGCGGGCTATTGTGACCATACGGTTATTCCTTATATTTTAGCACAAATAGTTACATTTCTCCAGCGATTATTTATTGCAGATTGGGATCGTCCACATAAGACGTCTTGTCGCTCAGTAGGATCAATGGAACACTACTTCGCCACTGATGACATTCCCTGTTAAAAATAGAAATTTACGCAATGGGTAAGCTGATGATGATGGGATCAGAATGTGCTTAATATGGTGAATTATTGGCGACAGTATTTGTGGTCGCTCTCATGTGAGTGTTTTCAGGTTCAATAAAAATGCCATAGTAATTCAAAGTGCCTGTTAATATGATTTTTAAAAAAGGTCTTTTTAAAAATTTTTCTACGGTACGATAACGTAAATAATTGAGTGTTACGTATTATAATCATGTAATTAATTTTGCCATTCTAATTATTTTGAGAAGAACCTGTCCCTATATCCTTGTTATTTTTCGTTGCCGATAAAGTAAAATCAGACGATGGATTTCCTTTGGGAATCATGATGACGGTGTCAGCGATAAAAATTTGGTGCGATGAATTGGCGGAGTTTTACTTCGGTTGCCGGACATTATCCCCCCGAAAATTGCCCCCCCCCCTCTCGGAAATTATCCTCCCACACACTTTCCCTCCATGCAGTAGCCCCGGACGTTTTCCCCCCGTACCCTTATTTAAAACTAGGAACTAGAAGGAAAATGTCCGGGGTTACTGCATGAAGGGAAAATGTGCAGGGGAATAATGTCCGGGGGGTTGGCCAATTTCCGGAGAAAAAATGTCGGTATACACTTACTTCCTTCTTATTCAGAAGACTTGAAGCATGCGATGGGTGTATTTTCTATGAATCTCACCCTGGCTACTTTAATTTGTAAATTAGTATGCAAGAATGAATTCACTGCAATGACTGCAAATACTATCGATGCATAAAAATAATAACATGGAATATGGAAATAATAAAACATACAATATATAGTTGTGGTATTGTTTTGTATATAGTACAGTTCGAAAAAAATAATACACCATTTGAACAGCAATGATTAACATAACCAAAGTGAGTAGTAGCAGCTACCTTGACGAATGGATGAATGAAATAATGCTAATTAAATACTGTTTAAAACTTGAAATTTTATTAATCCCGCATTTATTCCTAATAACATACAAACTAAAATATTGGCCCAAAATTCCAGTTATGAATCATCTGCTAAAATACAATGCCATAATAATAAAAATAATTCTTTGTTTCGCCGAAATAGAAAAACATATAGCAGGTCACTATCAACCCTATTCTGCATAGGGCATAGGCAATTACTTAGGTGTGAAACATGAGAAGTTAACTTTTTAAAATTGTGCAATTCATTACCTAAAATATAAATTGTAAATCATAACCAAAGAGCTAAATAGGCTAAAACCAAATCGACTCAATTCCATGTAGAATGTGTAGTTCATCTCGTAAGAATAACGGTCATAATAATAAAACTATTTTTGATTTTGTGAAATGTTTGAACCGAGTACTTTTGGTAGATTCGAGGCACGAATCCTCGGCCCCCAAACTTCTTCCATTCAGTGTGAGTCATCCCACCTGAAACATACATAAATCCCACAGTTAATGATGTTCTATAATTAAACAGGTTTTCAATTTTAAATTAAGACCAAAGCGTAACAATAATTACAGCGTAACCTTTGCCCTTCTTGGTTTCGTACTTAGAGGTACTACTTTACCCTTTCGTGAACAATGTGGACGTAGTGTTTGATGGATCCGAAGATTAATTATTCATATTTTGCAATTTCGTCATTGTCATTTTCCTCACTGTCGCTCGCCTCATCCATATTTGAAACGATTTGATTCCAGCCGTCGTCATCTCCGTCTGAAACAGAAATAAAAATAATTACTTCCTGTGGTAGTTGGTTTTAATTTTAAGGGACTTACAGCACGACGCATAATTATAACATATGTCTGGCGTGATAACAGAAACCAACCGTTTTCGTAGACTGTGTTCTCGTCATCTTCACTTTCGTCATCTGAAAACCGTAGGTCAGCCATGTCGATGTCATTGTCACTATCTGAACTGTTATTCGCCCCATCAATATCCTCATCCATCTCATTCCATTCGTCATTATTCCCGACTAAAATAGAAATAGAATTACTTTTTGTAGTAGTCTGTATAATTAATTAGAGCTGCGTACATCATAGAGTCTGAATTAATTATCTACTAACAAGGGAATGACGCGACATGATACACCCAGATTTCATGGAGACCCATTTCAAAAAATCAGGTCACATTTCAATAGCACAGATCCAAAGTAACTAGAGTGCATTTTGCGTTGTTTGGTCACAGTGACCCGCCAAAGTTCAAAAAAATTCAAATTTTGAAACTTTGCCGCCCTATAACTTCTACAGTTTCCATTCGATTTTGACAAAATTTGATTTTTTGTGATCCTCAATCTGTATTCTAAAAAGTAAGAACAAGATTTTTAAAAATTCAAAAATTTTCATTTTGCTTAAAAAAATACAAAAAAAGTATATTTTTGAGGCCCAATTTTTAACCCCGATTTTTTCAAAAATTTGAAATTTTTCGAATTTTTCAAAATCTTGTTATAACTTTTCAGAAAACAGACTGAGGATTACAAAAAATCATATTTTGTCAAAATCGAATGGAAACTGTAGAAGTTATAGGGCGGCAAAGTTTCAAAATTTGAACTTTTTTGAACTTTGGTGGGTCACTGTGACCAAACAACGCAAAATGCACTCGAGTTACTTTCGATCTGTGCTATTGAAATGTGACCTGATTTTTTGAAATGGGTCTCCTTGAAATCTGGGAGTATCATGTCGCGTCATTCCCTTGTAAGGATATTTTGGCGTAATAAAGAAACTAACCGTTTTCTTGACCGATGTTCTCGTCATCGTCATTTTCGTCATCGGAAAACTGGAGACCAGCCACGTCTTCGTCATCGTCACCAACCCAAATGTCGTCCTGGTCTTTAAAATAATCACTATAGGAAAATTGAGCGCGATCTGAAATTAAAATAACAATGTTAAACTGCTGTGTACTTCCCACACATCGAGGTCATACATATACATAATTAATTATTCGAAGATCATCTCTGTTTGATAATGTGATAAATATAAGTAAAATATTATTTGAGTTCCTTTTCATAGTTCTTTCACACTCCGTCATTTACATGAAAAAATTTAAAATGTTACACATAGAATGTTGCAGATAGTATAAGTTAGTTTAGGCTCTTTTATTTTATAATTTATTACCCTCATTGAAGCCCGAAACACACACTTGTGGGTCGTAGGAAATAATGAATTTTGTGTTTTCCATTTTTGAGAATGCGTAGAGGCCAGTCACAGAAGATGCGAATTGAGTAGACCATTTCCCTACGAACTTGAGCTTCAGCTCCTTCAAACCTGTACGATAAAAAATGCCTAATTCTATTCAAACTACATATAATATTTAAATTAGCAAAAAAAGTACATTGGTTGTAAATTAAAAATGCTCTTACGTCGTAGACCAGAGATAGAACGCGTTGTAGGTGCGGGTTTCCGCTCCTTCAAATCATCCGCTGCACATTGAAGCCCTGCTGCCGATCTTCGTAACTGTTGCAACATTGGGTAAGAAAATCCTGTAAAAACTCTGTCCACGAAATAGCTCCCCTCAACCCTCATTCTCCCACCACTTGAATAACTTTCGATCCCATAAATTTCCATGAATTCCACATTCGGACACAGAGCCCACAAATCACTCGACAAATTGCTCACTTCGCCACACTTGAATTTTAAAATTCGGATATTTGGAAAAACCTCTGAGATCGGCGACGTTTCTGTATGGGGCTGACAAGACAAAAATGGTATGTGTCTTGACCCTATTTCTATCCGACTAATCTCCAAAATGTCAACGTTGGGCAAGCAGTTCCAATTAGCAGCTGAGGCATCATCCGCATACGCATTTAACTTGAATGAAAAGAAGCTCATGGGGCTGAACTCGTAACATCCTGTGGAGCCCGAATTAAAATATACTTCTCTCAAGCTTGGAAAATAATCCTGAGCGGAAATTACATCTTCAAACTCAAAAACGTGACCCCTGAGATCAATATTAGTTTTCTCATCTTCTCCACATAGCTACTTCACATCTGGATTCTGGATATCCGTCATACCAGTTAACAAAACTCAAAGTCAAAGAATTCAGTTTTTTCAGTGGCGGGATGCTCAAACATGTGTCCCAGAAATTATAAGTGCAACAAAAAGAAATACTTAAATTTTGTAGGGTGTCTTCACACGACTCGAGGAGTCCATCTGCGGAAGTTATAAGTTCTAAAGGCGGAGAAACAGTATTGAAGTAGTCCAAGCGCAAAGTTAATTTTGTCAGTTTTGGTTTCGGATTGAGCGCAACAAAATCCTCGAGTGGAGCGAAAAGAAGCTCATCACAATCCTCATCATCGAGGTTGTATTTAAAACTCCGGATGAGGTGTCCTTTTCCTTGGGCAAAAACCGTTGCCAGCGTTTCTGGTATCACGTTTTCGATGCGGCTTAAATTGGAGGGTACAGACAGAAGGAATGAATGAATGAGGTTGCGGCCAGATGCATTGTAGTTACATATACGGCAAATCTCGTCCGGGTCCCTGTCATCATCATCATCATCATCATCACGAGGGCCAAAATGCCTGCAGTGGGCTCCAAACTCACTGAGTGTCAAAGATTTAAGCGGAAGTGTTTCTGACGTCCACTTGAAAGCATTTTTGTCAGAAGCTTCCTCCTCGTTACACGCCCGAAATCTTGCTTCGCTCAAATCCAGATGCTCCAAAAGGGGCGCGTACTGAAGTAGAATGTCCAGTAAGCGCTTTTGAGAGATCCAACCATGAGGACGAAGTGTCTTGACCTTGTCCCCATGCAGCTTAAAAAAGTGCCGTAAATCCGAGAAATGTGTGTAGCGTGCGAAAGTATTGCGGGCATTTAGAATACGAAAGTTCGTTGATGGGAACTTTTGAGAATTTGAAATTAACTTTGTAAGTTGATTCAGTTGATTTTCATGCGTCTTCTTCCCACGGTGTTTGTAGAAGGAGGGCCAACTTTGATAAGATTCCCCGAACAACTCAACAACACAGGCATCTCTTTGAAGCAAAACTGTCGTAGCTGCGTCCCTACAACTTTCGCTAACGAGCCTCAAGTTCAAGAGGTCCTGAGTTGAAATGCAAGAATTGCTAAAGATCAATGTCAGTAGTTCCTGCGCCAAAAAGAATCAAAAATGAAAATAAAAGCTTTAGTGAAGATTGTAGTAACTGTTAAAACCAGAGTTTGAAAATGTTTATGGAAAGTCCCATGTAATTCTTACGTCTTCCTCTAATTGATATTTATCCCCTGGCGACTTTGCTAAATCTTCTTTAGCGTCTTTAGATCGCAAATTTTCGATTTTTCTTTTCTTCGTGGCTCCTGATTCTGGCTCAGGGTGAGAAGCATCTTTTGTGAAGTCCATCTTCTATAATTGTTAAAAGACATTAAATCATCAATTAACAGGTTTAGTTTACGGTTTAAATTATAATGCTCTTATGGCTTGGAGTCCTAGATAAAGTCTTACTGATGATTCTTAAAATGAATATGTAAGGCCTCGTTCATTAATAATTTTATCCAAAAATCTTTGTCTTTGCACCCTAAGAATTAGATTAAAATCTAAAAGTAAACTTTTCCCGGACTGAAAAGCAACTCAAAAACTTAAAGTTTAAAATTAAATACCTAATTACGAATATACTGGACTCCGGATTCTATATAATATGTACCTTGAAAAGCGGGGACACGGAAACGAGTTTAGTCCGGATTCGAATTGTGGCAGACAGACGGTTCTGCAACAACGTTAGCTGCTTCAAAAAACTTTTGTAAAATTCACTGGTTGCCTAATAGCATCTGGTTCAATTCTAGAAGAACGACTTTTTCCTGACTCAAACCAAACTCAAAACTGAAACTCGTAGCTTCAAAATAAAAGCAAATTATCTATTCTTATGCGAAAAATCCACACGTTTGTTACGATTTTTAACTTTTAAGCTGAAAAAGCCCAACTGAAGCGTCACAGATATGAAAAATCCGAGCAGACACTGGTACTTCTTCAGCAGCTGGTAGTCGGGATACTGATCCCCATTCCAGGAAAAATCTGCCCTTTTATTCAATATTTTGCCACGCAGACGTCGTCGGCCGAATCTCGTTCGTCGCCACTGTCCAACAAGGGAAACGGTGAATAACTTAGAAAACCCCAAGAGGCAAAACAGCGACCCAACTTCGCTCCTTCCAGGCACTGGCTGCTAAAAATTAAACGTTCAGTTCAGACAATGCATTTCGTTACTGTAGATGCAAAGTGGCCGTTCTCCATTCTTTACTAAACGCAAAGTAGCCGGTCTCCAATTTTATCCAGTTTGAACAAGATTGGAGACCGGTCAATTTGAGTTTAGTGAAGGAAGGAGAACGGCCACTTCGCATCTACAGTAACGACTTGCCCAATTTGGGAGCTGCACAATAATCACATGACCACGAAGCATTGGAGATTCAAGTGACGGAGCGTGCACTAATAATGTCATCATTCAGGTATGTAAGTGGGTCTGCAAGGTTAGGATTCACCCTATGGTTAACATTGTTGACGAGGGGTGTTGGGGTCAGGAAATTGACCAAATATGGTTGCATTATTAAATAATGAACAGAAACAAAACGTGATTGAATTTTGAGAAAAATTTCACTAAAAATCTCCTCCCTTTGGTAGTTACATTAAATGTTTACTGTTGTCTAACAAGACACATTTTCATAATCGGATCCGTTAATTAATAACATCATATTATTGGACAGTTTTTATCCCGAGGGGTGAATGCCACACATAGTATAAATACACACCAATACTTTAAATTTTTTTAAAAGCGCAAAATGTTATATTTTTATGTTTTTTAAATGTGCAAAATGTGCTATTTTCATGTTTTTGAAAAGTAAAAGTGCTCCACTCACATGTTTTTAAAAGTGTAAAATTTTGTATTTACAGGGTTTTTAAAAGGTTAAAATGTTCTCTTTACAAACTTCTGAAATGTGCAATTCATACTTTAATTCTACAATCAGAAGTTAGCCTATAATAATTGTATTTAATTTAAAAGGTTTATTTTTCTGCATTTTACACACGTCTTTGTATTTACTGGATTTGGTTTTATTATTCAGCTCCTTGATTGCAAAATTAACGAATTTATTCGGGAAAAACGGGAGCAGGGCATTCTGAAACTCTTCTTGGAAATTAAATACTTTTATTTTAAAATTGGAAATATATGAAAATTAATGTATCACAGGGGGGGGGGGGTGGCAGTTTTCAATTTTTTCAGTTTTTCAGCAAATCTAAAAATCAATACAAACCGTTCTTTCTTAGATTTTAGCACAGATACATTTCGCTAGCGCTTATTTATTGCAGATTGGGATCGTCCACGTATGACGTCCCGTCGCTTGATGGTATCAATGGAACAATATACTTGGCCAGTGATGCATCCCCTGTTAAATATAGCCATTCACGCAATAGGTATACGCTTATTATTGGGTCAGAGTGTGCTTAATGGGGTGAATTATTAAACACGTCATTTGTGGATTAAAATGATGACTGCATTAGGAGTTTCGTTGTCAGTGGCGGTCATCGTGATCTTAAGTAACTGCCTAAATAATAAGATTTGCTGAATATGTAAGAATGAGTTTCTATAAACTGAGAATTGTTTTACTTCGAATGCAATTATTAATAATTTGCTAACTTAACGCGAGCATATAGCACTATTCGTAATCGCAATAACTCTGTCAGTATGGCTATCGTAGGTTAAACAGCATATTTTCATAGTATTTAATTATATGGGCGCGCAGATGGTTTCGCCAAAATATATTTTGAGGTCCAGCATAATGAACGGAATATTGAAAATAGAAATTCTTTTAAAAATGAATTTAATCAATTATGTGATAATTGTTATTAAAATGTGGTCCTTCATTAAACTAATCCTAAGTAGGAATTTTAAACCTTTGAAGAAAAATCTACCGATTTATTGCTCCCTGATAATTAGTTAGCTTTTTAAGTGCATAGCTTAGATCTGGATTAAATTAATGCTATTTCATTGCGATGATTATTTGTAGTTGATTTACAACAACTGTACGTGGCGTACTAGTAGAATGTACACGTTAATTTTTGTTAGAAGTTTTGAGAAGCACTCTGTTATAGCAGTTTGACCGTTGACCTATTCAATTTGTGCATAATATTTGGACGAATCATACATCATTTAAACGGTAATGATTAGCATAACTTAAGTAAGTAGTGGCTTTGTTCTTGACAAAGGGATAAATAAATGCTAATTAAATGACGTTTAAATCTTGAAATATCAGTAATCCTGCATTTATTCATATAAACATACAAACTAAAACATTGTCCCTTGACTCCAATAAGAATAATCATCTGCTGAAATACAATCACATAATCATTCTTGTTTCACCGAAATAGAAAAACATAGCAGGTCGCTGCCTAATTCTGCATGGGAAATTACTTAAATGTGTAAAAGATGTTACGTTAACTTTTCAAAATTTTGGAATTTATTACTAAATCCAATATAAAATATACTAATGTAAATCATAAGCAAAAGGCTCAATGGGCTGAAACCAAATCGGCTTAAATTTATATAGAATGTGTGTAGTTCATCTCTTAAGAATAACAGTCCATATTAATAAAACTATTTTTGATATTGTGAAATGTTTGGACCGAGGACTTTTGGTAGATCCAAGACACGACTCCTCAGCCTCAGCTGTCAAACTTCTTCCGTTTAGTTCTAGTCATCTCACCTAAAATACACATAAATCAATTACTAAACCGGCGGTTGTTAATTTTAAAGAGGCCAAAGAGTAGTAATATTATTATTACAGCGTATCCTTTGCCGTCAATATTGTTTTTGTACGTACAGGTAATAACTACTTTTGCCTCTCGTGAACAATATAGACGTAGAGTTTGATGGATCCGAAGATTAATTCCTCATATTTTGCAACTTCGTCATTGCCATTTTCCTCACTATCGTTCGCCTCATCAATATCCTCATCGATTTCTTTCTGGCTTTCGTCATCTCCGTCTGAGACAAAAATAAAAATAATGACTTCCTGTAGTAGCTGGTATAATTATAAGGAGCTTACAGCACATAGCATAATGATATTATGTCTGCGGCGTGAATACAGAAACTAACCGTTTTCGTAGCCCGTGTTCTCGTCATCGTCATCGTCGTTTTCGACATCTGAATTCTGAAGGTCAGCCCCGTCGTTGTCATCGTCACTATCCGTACTGTCGTTCGCCACATCAATATCCTCATCGATTTCTTTCCAGCTGTCGTCATCTCCGACTAAAATAGAAATAAAATTACTGGTTGTAGTAGTTCGTATAATGGACTGATTGCACGTAAAGCGCCTCACACGGAATCGCTGTGAACCCGGTCAAAAGTCAATGCAAAATCATACAATCTTGTTAATGGTTAACTTACCAATATGATGTTTATAGGCGCAAATTAAAGATAAATGTACAATTAGCACTTTAGGATCATTAATTTGTACGTTCCATGCCTGTGCTGACCGAAAAGTTGATTCACAGGTCAAATTTTCAAGTCTCTGCGGCCCGCGAACAGTATTACAGTAAAAAGAACTAAAAGATGCCCTTGCTTCTTTAACTTCTTTTCCACTGTAATACTGTTCGCGGGTCACAGAGACTTGAAAATTTGACCTGTGAATCAACTTTCCGGTCAGCACAGGCATGGAACGTACAAATTAATGATCCTAAAGTGCTAATTGTACATTTATCTTTAATTTGCGCCTATAAACCTCATATTGGTAAGTTAACCATTAACAAGATTGTATGATTTTGCATTGGTTTTTGACCGGGTTCACAGCGATTCCGTGTGAGGCGCTTTACGTGCAATCGGTCCATTAATAAGAGAAAGAGCTGCTTGTACATCATAGGGCGTATATTTTTTATTAATGATATTTTGACGTGATAAAAGAAACCGTGACCTGTGTTCTCGTCATCGGCGTTGTCATCATCACTATCCGAACTGTCGTCCTCCTCTTCATCATTGTCATTGCAAGAAACTTTAGCGGGACCTAAAATTGAAATAACCATGTTAAATTGCTTTGTAATAACCGCACGTTGATTTCATACATATTTATTAATTATCCATAGAGCAATGAGCATCACCGTTTATTGTTAATTCAGTTAATTGTATTGAACAATTACTCTGATTCAAGCCCAAGATGTTTTCTGGATCGTAGGAAATAATGAATTTTGTATTTTTCATTTTTGAGAATGCGTAAAGGCCAGTCACAGAAGACGCAAATTCAGTAGACCATTTCCCTACGAACTTAAGCTTCAGCTCCTTTAAAGCTGTAGATGAAAAAAATAATTAGGTGCCTTCGAAATGCAATGCCCCTTTTCGAAATACGCAAAATATTTAAAATGGCAAAACAAAGTGGTTGTAAATTAAAAATGCTCTTACGTCGTAGGTCAGAGATAGAAGACGTTGTAGGTGCGGGTTTGGGTTTCCACTCCTCTGAATCATCCACTGCACATGAAAGCCCTGCTGCTGATTTTTGTAGATTCTCCAACATTTGGTCAGAAAATCCAGTGAAAACTTTGTCGACGAAACGGTTCATCTCAACGTCCCTTTCACCACTTGAGCAACTGGAGATGCCGTAAATTTCCATGAATTCCACATTTGGACAGAAAGTCCACAAATGATTCGACAAATTGCTTACTTTGCCACATTCGAATTTCAGAATCCGAATATTTGGAAACACCTCTGAGAACAGCACGGGTTTTCTAGGGGGTTGGCAAGACCTGCATGATATGGGTTTTGACCCTATTTCTATCTTGTTAATCTCCAAAATGTCAACTTTGGGCAAGCAGTTCCAATTAGCAGGAACGCGGTCCGTATCCGCATTTAGCTTGAATGAAAAAAAGTTCATGGGGCTGAATTCGTGAAATCTTGAATAGCGCGAATCTAAAGCGACTTCCGTTAGGCTTGGAAAATAATTCTGCGCGGAAATTCCATCTTCAAACTCAAAAACTTCTCCCCTGAGATCAATATTAGTTTTAGCATCTTCACGACATCGTTTACATGTAGATCTTCCTTCTTCATCGTCAGAACTGTTTTCAAACCTTAAAGTAAGAGAATTCAGTTTTTTCATTTGCGGGATGCTCAAAAGTAGGCGCCAGCCAACTTTAATGCAAAAAAGAGAAAACGTTAAAGTTTTTAAGTTGTCCTTAGACGACTCGAGGAGTCCATTTGCGGAAGTTATAAATTCTTTGGGCGGAGAAGAATTAAAAATGCAGCTAAAGCGCAGAGTAATTTTTGTCAGTTTTGGATTCAGCGTAACAAATTCTTTAAAGGAAGCGGAAAAAAGGTTATCATCCTCATCCTGATCCTCAAACACATAATCACTGTCCTCCAGATGGATGCCTTTAAAACTCCGGATAAGGTGTCCTTTTCCTTGGGTGAGAACCATTCCCAGTGATTCCAATATCACGTTTTCGATGCGGCTTAATTTGGAGGGGGATGACAGGAGGAATGAATGAAAGAGGTCTTGGTCAGTGGCATTTCTTTGAAGCTCACTGAGTGTCAGACATTTAAACGGCAGTGTTTCTGACGTCCACTTTAAAGCATTTCCATCACGACCTTTCTCCTGGCGTGGCACCCTAATTTTTGCTTCACTCAAATCCAGATGCTCCAGACCGGATGCGTGAATAAGTAGAATGTCCAGTAAGGGCTTTGGAGTTATCAAGCCCTGAGGACGAAGTGTCTTGATCTTGTCCCCATGCAGTTTAAAAAAGTCCAATAAATCCGGGAATTCAGTGTAGCGGGTGAAAGTGTCGAGAGAAGTCTGAATACGAAAGTTAGTTGATGGGAACTTTTTGGAATTGGAAAATATCTCCGTGAGTTGACTCAGTTCATTTTCATCCGTCTTCTTCCGACCGTCTTTGTAAAAGCAAGGCGGGTTTTGACTGAAATCTCCGGACAACTCAATAACGCAGGCGTCTCTTCGGAGCAAGGTCGTCGTGGCAGCGTCCCTCCAATTTTTGCTAACGAGTCTCAAGTTGAAAAGGTCTTGCGTTGAAATCCAAGAATTGCTAAAGATCATTGTCAGTTCCTGCGCCGAAAAAAATCAAAAATGAAAATAAAAGCTCTAAGCAAAAGTTGTAATAACTATTAAAACCGGAGTTTGAAAACTTTTATTGAATGCCCCATGTAATTCTTACGTCTTCACACAATTTATCCCCTGGCGAAATTCGTAAATCTTCCTCAGCATCTTCACATCGCGAATCTTCGCTTTTCCTTTTCTTTGTGGCTTCTGATTCTGGTTCAGGGTGAGAAGCATCTTTTGCGGAGTCCATCTTGTATACGATAATAATTTAGAAACATTAAATCAACAATCACAAGGTTTAGTTTAAGGTGTAAATTGTAATGCGCTCAAAGCTTGAAGCTCTAGAGTCAGTCTCACTGATGGGTTCTAAAATTAATAAAGCCTCGCCCATTAATAATTTCATCAAAAAATCCCAGTTTGTGCGCAGTAAGAACAGCCTTGGCTTTACGATCGTTGATCGTGCAAACACTGATTTTATATTTATATAACTACCGATGACATCATTTGTGGATGTTTTTACCCACTTCATCCCAGTAATAATCGAAACTCTTTGAATAGTTTTGGTTCGTAGGCGGAAATTAAATTAGGAAATTATTATTTGCTCCTAGAATGAAACAATAAAATATATTGAAATAAAAAACTGTTTGGTACAATGAAAAGCAATTGATTGCGTCACTTTTTCAATCAATTATAGTGCGTGCAGGTAGATACCTAATTAAATAGTGACTAGTACTGAGGAAATTTCCTAACTAATAATGAATAAAGGCGCTAGTCCCTAATTAATACGCAAATAACAATACCGAAAAAGAAAATATTTCTATATTGTGCATTCGTTACTCTAAAAAATGAATTACTTAACGTTCAAATTGCAATAAAAATAGTTGCAATTAAATACTTAATTACGGCTTTACCGGTTTCTGGATTTTTTAATTAGTCCTGGAAAACAGCGACAGCAATAAGCGAGGTTAATTCGACTTCAACTAGCTGGAAACGGACGATTCTCTGATCACGATCACCGTAACTGCCTTAAGACTTTTGTAACATTCACTTATTGCTTAGTAGTAATGCCTAATTCAATTTGTACTCAAGTTTTTCCTGACTAGAAAGCAACTCAAGAACTGAAACTCGTAACTTCAAAATAAACAAAATTCAGAAATTCGGGTGCGAAAAATCCACAGCACTTTTACGATTCTTTACTTTCAAACTAAGAAAACTAAACTGAAAAGTCGTACAGATAAAAACTGTGAGCAGAAACTGGCTCCTCTTCGGCAGCTGGTAATCTGCTGGATACTAATCTCTATTTCAAGAAAACTCTGCCTTTTTATTAAATATTTCGTCACGCAAACGTCGTTGGCTGATTCTATTTCGTCGCTACTGCCCAACACGCAGCCTGGGAAATACCATAGAAATTCCAGAAGACGAAACGGCAAGCCAACTTCGCTCCTTCCAGGCACTAACTATGCAAAATGCGACGTGCTTACAACGCAATTGCTCGGTTTGTGAGCTGTACAGTGATCACATGCCCACGAGGAGTTGTCGATTGAAGTAAGGAATCGCCCATAGATGATGTCACGGGTGGAGTGGATGGGACATTCGGGCGTTGATGACATGCCATGTTAAAGGTAGTCGTTGTCCATTGAAATGTAAAGTAAAGCCCAGCTTCTAGTACAAGAGGGTATAGTCTTAACATGGGGATATCTCGATGACATCATTTACAAACGATCCCTTAATAGCCAAACAATTTTATAGCTCTTGCCTTGTTCAATCTCATGTAATTAGTTGGCTGTCACTTTCGGTCTCTCCAGCATTGGCGCTCAGTTTTTAATGTGTAAAGTTAGAAGTCGTTAAAGTTGATTGTCAGTAACGAATTAGTTGCCTAGATAAATGAAACTGAGTGATAATAATAGGCTACAATAGTTAAAAGTGATCTTTTGTTGTTTGTCTTTTAATGGCTCGACATATAAAGTTAGTGAAAGCCGCTACTGACTTTTGGTCTCTCGTCACTCTAGCATTTGTTATTCGTTTTGAATGTGTAATAGTTAGGAGTCGTTAAAGCTCGATTA
Source organism: Dicyrtomina minuta (assembly GCA_949802685.1). Lineage (NCBI taxonomy): Eukaryota > Metazoa > Arthropoda > Collembola > Symphypleona > Dicyrtomidae > Dicyrtomina > Dicyrtomina minuta. The sequence goes on from CATKUY010000300.1 coordinate 25,824, forward strand.
ACTATTTACAGGTGTTGCACCATCTTTCATGGTTTTGGATAATTAGTTACATTTATCAGATCTACTTGTTTATTTTTGAGTTACCAGTTTCGTTTTTCTGAGTTAATTGTTAACCAGAAAAATGGTGCCAATAATTTGGACTGAATAATAATAAGCTACAATAGTTAAAGTTTAAAAGTGACCCGTCACCCGTGGGCTCGACATAAAGGTAGTTAAAGCGAATAGCCACTACCGTCAACCGTTGTTAGTGAGTTGTTCGCCCCCATTTGAATCCGAATCAAACTCACTTTTTAGCTGTCGCTGCTTTCCTAGTTTACAAAGTCCAAAGTTCGGTAAAGTCGTAAGTCTTTAATTGTAATTTCTGAGCATTGCTATGCATACATAAGGGGTTTCTTCGGTAAGTCATGCCCAGGCCGGTAAGTCATGCCCAACTTCGATAAGTCATGCCCAACTTCGATAAGTCATGCCCCATTTCACTTCGATAAGTCATGCCCCGTTTCACTTCGATAAGTCATGCCCCACTTCGATAAGTCATGCCCCGTTTCACTTCGATAAGTCATGCCCATAAATAGTTACCTATAACAATTTACTTTATAGATAGTGCACGCTTATAAAAATGTAATCAAATTAACCTGATGGGTATCAATTTGTAACTTATGTTTGGGTTACTCTGACATCGACACCAGAAGATGTTACATAGTGGACAACACAAATTTTAGTTAGGGATTCACACTGTAATATGTTGGACTGAATTTACTAGTTTGTGTGTTGCATATTTAACCAAGAATGTAGTTACGTGAATAACTGATTACAAAAATAATGCCATAACTCAGACTCAAACCCACGTCCTTCTATATGGGTACCAAGTACCAACCACTTTAACTACTGGTAACTGGCGTGAGGCAACCTATTTACAGTTGTGACACTAATTAAGCATAATATACATACAGTATAATAAATTCTTAACCCGATTTTCAGTCAACTGTAACATTTCACATGCAGCGGTGTTTCACGTAGCTTACATATTTTCTGAACTTCAAAAATTTTTTAATTAACTGGTAATCGTGTTGAAATTAACATCCTAATCTGTTAGCTCGACGTAACTAGAAGTTAGTTAAGATCTTTTCTAAGAGTGTTGAGGGCTTAAAACTAGACCTATTGTCTCTTGTGACTATTTGTACTTAATTAATTATTTAATTTGACGACCATTCTAAGACTCTTAGCATTTGAAGCCTAAACTAAACCTGTTGATTGTTGGTTTCATGCATTTTTGTTCCTATCATTCCATAGAATATGGATTCCTCAAAAGACAGTGACCTTGAGCTGGAAACCCCTAAAAGAAGTAAAATCGGCGATTCACTATCTGAAGATGCCAATGATGATTTTAAAATTTCGCCAGGGGATAAATTGTGTGAAGATGTAAGAATTACATATGGCTTTATATAAAAGTTTCAAAACTCTGGTTTCAACAGTTACTACAATCCTCACTTAACACGTTTATAGTCATTTTGTATTTTTTTCGACGCAGGAACTGACAGTTATCTTTCGAAATTCTTGGCTTTCAACGCAAAACCTGTTAAACTTGAGGCTTGTGAGTAAAAGTTGGAGGGACGCTGCCACGACCACTTTGCTTCAAAGAGATGCCTGCGTTGTTCAGTTGTACGGGGATCCCAATCAAGTTCCGCCCTGCTTCTTTAAACACCGTGGGAGAAAGACGGATGAAAATCAACTGAGCCAACTCACGGATTTAATTTCCAGTTCGCCCAAGTTCCCATCAACGCATTTTCGCATTCAGACTTCTCTTCAATCTTTGCTCTCCCACACTGCATTTTCGGATTTACTGCACTTTTTTGAGCTGCATGGAGACAAGATCAAAACACTTGCTCCTTACGGCCGGTTAACTGCAAAATGTTTACTGGACATTTTACTCATTCACGCACCGAGTTTGGAGAGTCTGGATTTGCGCAAAACTGTAATAAAGACGCCAAACGAAGGGGAAGGCGGAGAAGTAAATGTTTTGAAAAGGAGATTGAAAGCTGTTCCATTTAAATCCCTTACTCTCGGGCTGGTTAAATACTACTGCCAGCATCCTTTCCATTTGAACGAAGACAATGATGCTGTCAGCGACACGGACCACTGTTCCGTATGCAACTACCAATCCTCCGAACGTGAACTCATTCGTCTGCTGCTGTCCTCCCCCTTAAAATTAGGCTGCATCGAAAATGTAACATTAAAAACGCTACGGATCGTTTTGGAAGAAGAAAAGGAACACCTCATCCGGAATTTTAAATACCATCTTAAGGATGCGCAATATGGGCAATATGTTCCTGCTTCACAAATGACGAAATTTGTTTCCCTTAATCCGAAACCGCAACTTTCAAAAGTTACTTTGAATTTGAAGAGCGATTTTCGCGCTCCTGCTGCAATATTAACTTCACTGAATGAATTCATTGAGTCTTTTAAGGACACGGTACAATATTTGGAGATCTCATTCAAATACTATCAACTCACCTGGGAGCCAATACTGAAAATTCCGCCAATGAAGAAACTGAAATCGTTTACCTTGAAGCTTGGAACATGGCGGTATTATCCTGTTCTAGGCTTGAGATGTAATAAGGTGGATGAAGAGGAACCTAAAGCCTTGATTGACGTCAGGGGAACTTTTTTTCAGTTTCAAGACGGAATTTCAGCACACAATTACTTTCCGAGCTTGATGGAAGTTAGTTTAAATTCGAGCCATTCAAGATTTAAAGAAGTCAGCCCCATGAGCTTCTTTTCATTCAAGTCAAATGCAGATACGGATGATGGCTCAGCTGCTAATTGGAACTGCTTGCCCAAAGTTGATATTTTGAAGATTGACAAGATAGGTATAGGGTCAAGACAGAGGCTTCGAGGGACAGGTCAATCTCTTACAGAAGCCCCGTTGCTCTCAGAGGTGTTTCCAAATATTCGCATTTTGAAATTCAAATGTGGCAAAGTGAGCAATCTTTCAAGTGATTTGTGGGCTTTCTGTCCGAATGTAGAATTCATGGAAATTATTGGCATCGAAAGTTGTTTAAGTGACGGGAGGGACGTTGAGAAGAGTCAATTCGTCGACAAAGTTTTTACTGGATTTTCTGACCAAATGTTGGAAAATCTACAGAGATCAGAAGCAGGGCTTTCATGTGAAACGGATAATTCCTCAGAGTTGAAAGCACCCAGGAGTCCGTCTATCTCTGATCTACGAAGTAAGAATGTTTCTAACTTACAATCACGTCAATCACTATACTTTTTAGTTGATTTAAATATTATTTACGCAGTTCCAGTAAGAGCATTGTATTTCGATAGTACCTAATAATCATACTTTTTTTCTACAGGATTGAGGGAACTGAAACTCAAGTTTGTAGGGGAATGTGCTTCTGAATTCGCATCTTCTGTGACTGGCGTCCACGCATTCTCAAAAATGCCGAATACGAAATTCATTATATCCTACGACGCAGAAAAAGTCTTGGCCTTGAATCGGGGTAACTAATACAATAATTCAAACTTTTACGTTTAGTATCTGCAATACATTCCATTTACATTTGTTTAAAATTTGCCTTGGTAATTATGGGGCGTGAACTAACTGTACAAGTTTAAAACTTAAGTAATATTGTACGTTTGTTTATAACACTATCAAACAGTGATGCTCTTGACCTATTTATGCAAGACTTGCGGCAAATATGAATTTTTATAAATACTGTTATTTCAATTTCAGATCGCGCTGAATTTTCTTATAGTGATGAAGGTAGTGAAGACAATTCGGATGACAGTGACGATGACAGCGACGAGGCTGTGCTTCAGTCTTCAGATAACGACAGCGACGATGAAGAGAATGACGACACCATTAAGATCAGAAGTGGTAATTAATTATTTTTCTTTTAATTCATACTAACAAATACTATAAGTAGTTATGTGTTTTATCACACTAATTAACTACTGAAAGCAGTAACTATTTATTTATTTGTATTTCGTTTTAGACTGGGAGCGTGCCAAAGTCCGGAATAAAATCGATGGGAATATTGATGGGCCGAAAGGTAGTGAGGAAAATGGGGATGACAAAATGGCAAAATATGAGGAATTAATTTTCGGAGCTATCAAACCCTACGTTCACATTGTTCACGAGAAGCAGAAGTAGGTATGACTTGTAAGTTCGAAAGCAACAGCGGGAGGAGAGATGCTGTAATATTATCATGTCATGCTATTTCGACCTAAAAATAAAGAAAATATGAGTCTGCTTGATTATCTGGACCATTAAATATTATTTAATAATCGATTGCTTGGTATCTGTGTGTTTTTTAGGTGGGACTTGGAGTGACAGTATACTGAAGAACTGATTGACTTCGCTTTCGCTTACACCTGCTGGCTTATAGAACCACTCGTTCCCACTGCTTTGGATTAAATAATGAATTGTACCATTTCTAAATGTTAACTTACCATCTGTTAAAAAACTCCATTGCCTATGCATAATTATGTAGAAGTTCATTTGCTATATGCTTTTCTGTTTCGCTGTGAGAAAAAATTACTTCATTGTATTTTAATAGGTAATTCCTAAATTGGATTTCGGGTCAATTTTGTAGTGTGTGCGTTAATAAGAATAAAAGCGGGGTTAATTGAAATTTGAAGATTTAAACATTTTATCTTCGCTGCATTCTTCCCCTTGTTGAATCTTGCCAGAAAAATCATATTTTATGACTAGAAAAAATGGCCTATTAACTAGATAAGCAGTAAAGATGTTAGCTACACTCTTGTTTCTTATATTAAGAGTTGACAATTACAAATTTTACTTCAGTTTTATTTTAACCGCTTCCTCTCTTCGAACTCAATTTACAAAGAATAATGAAGTTGCAAATTTTTTTTAATGTAAACAAGATTTGTAAAGGGTCACGAACGGGTCATTGGGGTCATGGCCATGGCCATAGGTAAATGGTTAGGGTTGATTACATTATAGAGCAGGATTCAACTTGTAGTCTCCAAAGTTGTAGGCTTTCAGCCTACAACAACTGTACACGATAGTGTACAGACGCTCAGAATAACGCCTTGATGCAATGTTCATCACAAATCCGGGGGGGGGGGTAAACATGTCCATCATTTTCATTTTTTCGGCAGAGTAAACGATTGCCGTTCGGCGGGGTAGCCACTTTGTACAAGCAACAAATAAAGCAAAAACATATCGCCTGGGAAGAATCCTAATGACATTAAAACCCATCCTTAGTTAAACGAAAACGCACTATCTACAAGAATCATAAAATATCACCATCCTAAAAAGCATGTACCTAGATAACTTTTGCAATTTTCAAAAATATGCAAATCGATCAATTTTCAGTTTAAAAAAATGTAAATCGAACATTTTGCAGTTTAAATAAAGATGTAAATGAAATATTTTGCAATTTAAAAAAAGACGTAAATGGAATATTTTGCAGTTGAAATAAAACATACAAATCAAATATGATGCAATTTAAAAAACACACCCCATCCAGGAACTTAGTCTGCGCATATATCCAGTCCAGGAATGCCCCGAATTGGATGTCAGTAAAATGTGAACGGCATAAAAAATACACCTACTATTGAATGGCATTAATTTAAAATAGGTAGAGTGGATAGTAATTAGTATTTATATTTTGAAGCATAATTATTGCTAAAAAATCACGACCATTATTGGCAGGTTGGGTTAAATAAAAAATGTTTGTAACAAATCGCCGGTGAATATGCATTTTTGCCTAAGTCCAGTCCAGTACTAAAAGCATTACTGCCCAAGTCCATTCGTTTCTTAAAAGCACATTTGCCCAAGTCCATGCAAATCCTGTTCAAACCTGCACAGTTCGGTGGACTTGGGCAAATGTGCATTTAAGAAACGCATGGACTTGGGCAGTAATGCTTTTAGTCCTGGACTGGACTTGGGCAAAACTGCTTATTCACCGGCGAAATGTATAAACATATTTCAATAATTCAGTATTATTACGGATAATATATGAAAGATAACTACAGGACTACAGGAGCATTCCTAGGAATACTAAAAATAAAAATTATTAACATTACGTGCTAGCCAGTATTTAAATAGAATATTTTGAAATTTTTGAAAACATCTAAATAGAACATTTTAGTTTTAAAGAGCATGTAAATAGACCATTGTACATTTTTTAAAAACATATATATGGTTGGAACATTTTCCACGTTTCAAAAACATGCAAATTAACTTTATACTTTTTGAGGGCGATTCATTAAGGATGTCGATCATCTAATCGATTTAGTCGTTAATGTTAATAGTAGCTAAATCAGTTCTAAAATAGAAAATATCTCTTCTAGATGAATGCCTCTAGTTAAAGCCGGGCAGCTAGGTATGTGGTCTACTCAGTAAAATAATAGCGTAAAAATATTTTTTGCACGAGTTTAATAGTCTACAAAAATTCGGATCTCTATTTTTGTTCAAAACTGTGTCTCTATGCTGTCAATGAGGTAGACGCACGTAGATATAGTTATGTATTTTTTTGAAACCTGCAAATTGCAACGCCAGGGTACAGTCCCGGAAAAGATGGACAGAAGAATTTATTTCACACAGTAGATTTATTTATTTAGACACCGCTCTAAAATTTTCATTGTGAACAGACATAGAAATAGAAAGTGTACCAACTACCACGTACCACGTCGTCTGCGTGTCGTGTAAAATAAATGGTTCGATTTTATATATTTTGTTTCAGTAAAGGTTTGTTTCAGGGCCGGACGAAGGAATTGCTTTTAGGCAGCAATGTATTTCCATACAAAAACCACTATTTTGATTTTATTAATGGTTTTCTTTGTAAAGCAAACTGTTTTATTTACATATTTTAGAAAAGTGCAAAATGTCCCTTTTACTTGATTCAAAAAAGTGCAAAATGTTCTACATATATGTTTTAAGAAAAGTGGAAAATGTTTTGTTTCCAATTTTTTAAATTAGTAAATAATTTTATTTGCATGTTTTTTGAAAAGTCAAAATATATTTTTTACATATTTTTGAAAACTGCTAAATGTTCCATTTATATTTTTTTGAAAATTCAGGCAGCGGGGCTGCCTGCGCTGGCCACATTATCCGACCCTGGTTTGTTTCATTTCAGAAATTGAGTCAAGTTGCTCAAGTCTCCATGAAACCGTTTGAATGATGCTTTGTAATTCTGTGAGAAAAAGTGTGTCTTAAATCTAGGGGCTATTTTAATTCGATTATTAATTAGTCATATTAAGTACTGAATTAATTAGTAAAAATTAGTGTTTTCTCGACAATTTTATAAAAAAAATTAGCTTTACCTTCGCTTTATAGCTCACGTAAAACTATTTATTTGCCAATTTATTGCATTTTGTTTTACATATTTGTCCATGCTCAAAATTGCGAGCGTGTGGCTACACTGCTACACTGTGCATCTAAGGGATTGTCTACAAACGACGTCACGATCGTAATATAAACCGATCCGTCTACCTTAATGATGAAATTATTAGTGCACGCTCCCAGAGCTAAACCTTTGTGGACATGTGATCAATGCACAACTCACAAATTGAGCAAATGCGTTTTTTGAACGTTGAGTTTTTAACAGCCTGTGCTATGCAGTAGCGAAGGTGGCCGGCTGATTTGCATTTTGGGGGTTTTTACGTCATTTTTCGTGTAGCGTGTTGGGCAGTCGCGACGAAAAATAATCGGATGACGACGTTTGCGCCACAAAATATGAAAATATTGAATAAAACGGAAAGTTTTCGTGGAATGGCAATCAGTATCCAGACGACCAGCTGCGCAAGAGGAATCAGACTCTGCTCTGACTTTTTGCCTTCACGACTTTTCAGTTGAGTTTTCTCTGTTTGAAAGTTAGAAATGTTGCTAGTGCTGTAGTTTGTTAGCACTGAATTTTCGAATTTCGTTTATTTTGAAGTTACAAGTTTCAATTTTTGAGTTGGTTTTCAGTCAGGGAGAAGTTGCGTATGAATTGTGCCAGACAATAATAGGTAACAATTTAAAGTTACAAAATTGTGTTGAAGCAGTTAACGTTGTGGGACAACCGTCCGCCTGCCGAAATTCGAATCTAAATTAAACTCGCATCGGTGTCCCTGCCTTCTAGGATTATAAAATCAGCAGTCCGGTAAAGTCGCAATTAAGAATTTTTAAATTAAGTACTAGCATTCCCATTTCTACATAAATCATTCCATATATAATAAAATGCACGATCTTAGACTTGATTTTTAAATATTTATATTTTCAGTGTTTAGTTATTGCGTATTTTGCGCCTTTATTAACTAGTTACGCAATTTTCACAGCATTAGTTGGTAGCAATAACTATACTATGTACATACCTATACCTATACACATTACTTTCGAGCGAAAATAACGATGTTACTACAGTTATTTTTGGCCATTGCTGCAAAAGGCAATCTGTGTATTTTTAATTGCTTCAGATAGAGAGAGCAACAGAAAGCATCTCCAAACGTCTTTGATTATTTCTTAATTTATTTAATTCTCGCCTATCAACAAAAACAACTAAACAACCCAGAAAGTTTCCTTCACGAGCTGGTTAGTCCAAGCAGGCAAGGGTTTGTCCATAAATTATGTCATTCATTCGGTTAGTGGGTGCAGTCATAGGTTGCTAATAACATACCCTATTGAAGATAACCATTTATGAGAAGGTAAAGCTGGTGATGACGATGCCAGTAGGGTAGTTATTTTCGTTAGGAGCTAGAAATGGAAATTTTTCGATATTATTTATGGGCGACACCTTATTAATTTTAGGACACTTTAGTTAAACTTGTGGTTCGATACTTTAAGCGTTCACTCACATTAACAATGTACACCTTAAACTTTAATAATGCTGTTTGCTAATTTCAGTCAGGGATCTTTGACCATTTTTCGTCGCTTTACGACGACTTTCGGATCGTACTTAAAACAGTCAAATTTCGACTGGTTCTGGTTGACTAAAACTTAAAGTAATAGAATTTCAACTGGAAATGGTCATCTCGTATCTTTTACATTGTGAAAGAATTTCAGAGTAAAGGGTGGCCATTGTGTTAGTGTTTTATTCCTAAAATTAACAACAATAACAACAATAAATGATAATAATATTATGTTTCCCGTTTAAGCCTTGCCACATAATACTTCCAGGACCGTGGTAGAACTAATGCTAGAATACAATTTCGCGTCTCGACCAGCTCTGCCTCACTCGGTAATGCATTAATTTCAAGCAGTTTTTCAGGATTACGAATTAATTTTTGAATAATTACTGCTGCCAGTACAGCATACGAATTATCCATATATTCGCTAAAATGCAATACACAATTTTTTAAAGGAATAAAACACCAATAAGGAAGTATTTGGGTACCTTACTTCTTTTAACAGTACGCCCGTCGTACAATTCAAACTCGAGCTTCTTACCCCGGCGTACAATTAGAGGCCCGCGTGCTGCCACTTAATATTGTTAAATAGACCCGCGTACAATTAAATCTCAAACTATATAGCGTACTATTGAAGACCTGCATATTATTAAAAGATATACGGTATACGTGGTAGCCAAGTAATTGTGATTTAATATTGATTATGTATAGGGGTTTCTTTGATAAGTGATGGCCAGGCCGGGAAGTGATGGCCAACTTTAGTAAGTGATGGCCAGTTAGACTTTAGTAAGTGATGACCAACTTTAGTAAGTGATGGCCAGTTAGACTTTAGTAAGTGATGACCAACTGCACTTTAGTAAGTGCGATGGCCAGTTTGACTTTAGTAAGTGATGGCCAACAACAAAAAAAACAAGAAATGGATTAAATGCATCCGAAACGTTGGTTAAACGGTATTTTGTAACTATTTACCCGAAGCAACACTAAATCAGGCTCCTTAAGCTGCCTGAAAACGGATAGGTTATATTTTTCCCTCTGCCTTCGGCAGCCGAGGGAAACATAAAACCTACCCGTTTCCAGTTCCAGTAAGTTTTTCCTACCCCCCCCCCCCCCCCATAACCTAACCTCAAACATAACAAACTTCGAAGGGTAGCAAAATGTGACTACGGGTGTGAGTAATACCCATTCGTATAGTGTACGAATGAAAAAACAAGACAATTATCACGATTTTATTTATCTAGTAGGAAACAACAATAATATTATATTTTACTTCCTTTACATTTAATTTTTAATTTTTTGGAGGGAAAATTTTACACATAAATATAGACACAGTATTTCAGACGTAATAACATTACACAATATTTTATTTTATAGTATTATATAAATTGTATCATATATTTTATGTACAATATTACATATTAATACTATTGTGTAGTCTTTCCCAACGTTCTGGGCACATTTTTAATCCAATAGTAGAATTTTTTCTTGACCGTCAACCGTCACTTACTAAAGTGAAATTTGTCATTACTTACTAAAGTCAAACTGACCAACACTTACTAAAGTTGACCATCACATCCCGGCCTGGCCATCACTTATCAAAGAACACCCTATGTATGTAATAATAAATAATTTATTCATTGGGTCGATTTAACCGAAGTTCATACAACCAGACTCAACCAGTCTCTGTGGGTGAGGAAATAGGAGGCTACCGCGTTAGATCGTCTCGGTCTTTGTACCCTTTCACCTATCCCCGTCCCCTCCTCCACAGTAAAGGAGTCTCATTCCCTAGGCCCCTACAGTAAGTAGTGGTCACTAAGGAGCACCGAAGGAGATTGGGTTTCAATCAACCCACCCTATGTATGTTGATATAATGTCATTATTTTGTTGCAAGTCTTCAAATTTTTCATCTACCGTTTTCAAAATTGAAGGGTATAGAATTAATTGGGAACTGAAAGACACCCGATGGCCGACGAAATTCTGGCCAATCTACTCGACGGTCGTCGGGTAAAAGTGCAACTCACCCGACGAAAAATTCTGCAATCAACCCGACGGCCGACGATTTTCTGCAACCTACCGGACGCCCGAATTCTGCAACTGACCCGACACCCGAATTTTCATCGGGTGGACTACTGCAACCTACCCGACGAAAATATCTGCAACTCACCCGACCGTCGACGGCTTTTATCAATCTACCCGACGCACGTCGGTACAATCCACCCGACGGTCGTCGGCTCAATATGCAACTTACCCGACGATTTGTTTTTATTTTCCCCGTGGAATGTATTATTTTAATGTATTTGAACCATTTTGAATTTTTAAAACTATTCATTTATTTAAAAGACTAGTTCTAACGTGTTTAGTAATGTTCAGTTTGTTTGTATAGGCTCATCACAGAATACGGATATAGGACATTTGCTACCCAGTCATTTGATACCCAGAACCAAACCTAGGACATTTGCTGACAAAGAATGAAAACTACACATCGCTGAAAAGGGTACCCAAACATTTTTACTATAAGAAGCTGGTCTAAATAACATAAACTTCCTTCCAAAATACTGCTGTCTTTCTTATGGCAGCATTGTTAACAATTTATTATTATACAGACGCAGATCTACGGTTTCAATCCATTCTACTTACATAATTTGCATATATTTCACTATCTTAGTTTTAGACACAATATTTACAGTTAATCGTACCTAACCGACATGCATTCAGTAATTCATCGAATTACATTTTATAGTATTTTCACTAATTAATAAATTTCCGACATTCAGAACAGTTTAAACAAAGACAAGGCGACGGTGTTCGTGACTCAGTCAGTTTAGTCACTTTTGCCAGCTACCAGTTCACTTTCGAACATCTTTAAAATCTACTTTTGCGGTTTAGTCATTCTGTTTTATTTCTATTCGACATGGATGCAGAATTACTAGATAATGCAAGAGTTTTATTTATTTAACTAGATTTAAGAAATGTTATAATTGTATTGTTACCGTTTTTAGTCCTTTATTAATTATTGTTTCTTGTCTACAATGACTTACTTGTTGTCTGGTTCTACCATTTATATAGCAATCAGTCTTGCTATGCAGGGTATAGTAACTAAAACAATTCACTGTAAAGATTTCGGAACTTAATTTTTAAACCAATTTCTAGAATTAAAGTGGAGTCTGGTAAATGTTATATTCCGGTAAATGTGATATTCTGGTAAATGTGATACTGTGAAACCGTCTTCTAACGAACGACAGCCGATGTCCGAAAGTGTTATTTTACTGAACTACTCAGTGAGTCTGTTAAAGTTAATCTTCGCCCCAAAACTCGAAAAAATGTAGAATAAAAAATCAAAACACCGATTGTTTTACTTTAATTAGCGAGGAAAATTTATTTATATTACTTTCAAGTCTCTGTAATTACGGTTCAGAAAACGTTCTTATCGATGCTCCTTACGGGAGAGATAGCCATAGTTGGTGGGCACAAAATACGCTGAATTCGGATTGAATAATAATTTTGTCTTTACTTCAGTAAATTATTTTTTAAGACGTTAGCCGTTTTAGTGTAATCTTGTGAATGTGATACCGCTATTAGTATTCAAGCGTGTTAATTGCGGTGTTAGTAAATACACTGACTTTGTCCTGAACGGGTTTGTTTTGTTGGTAGTGGATACAAATAACTGTAAAAGCAGTTTCAAAGTATGTCTCATTTTGAACTCTAATTTTTCATACAGATAGCGTTTAATAATAATATGTTATATGGGTTTTAAAGCTAATAACGCATTTAATTCCATTCTGTCAACTGACGCAATAATATTTGGTGTGGGTTCTGGGAATATAGCAAAACAGATACTGCGGTTGGAGTTACCAGTCATTCCTAATTATAGAAATACAGCAAATACCGATTATTTATTACGTTTTAATAGTTTAAAAAATATTACTTTTGGTAATAAATTAGTCGATCACAATTACAAGCATGTATATCACAATTACCGGACTTTAAAAACTTCCAACTTTACCAAGGTCCTGCCGCAAAAATCTCTAACTAGTAGGATCATTAGGTCAAAAATTGTTTTTACTAAGTTTTACTGAGTTTACTTTCATTTATCTTTACCAAGAATAGCTTTTAGAAACTACTTCAAAGGGTATACGGACATTTTCCCCCCGGAAATTGTCACCCCCTCCCCGGACATTATCTCCCCGCATATTTTCCCTCCATGCAGTAACCATGGACAATTTTCCCCCAGTCCCAAAATAAAACTAATAGTATAGACAAGCACACTGAAGTGTTAAGGTAAATTAATGTTTTAGGAAAATAGTGCAAATATCGTCATCGAAGGATGTCTAAGGGTTGATTCTACAAATATGATATGCATTATTTTGCATGCTCTTATTTAACATACCTACCTATGCATCGGATCAGCAAGTAAACTTGTACGCACTCATTTCGGTTACTATTTTATTTTATCAGTCTGTTTTAAATAAGGGTAAGCGGGGAAAACGTCCGGGGTTACTCCATGAAGGGAAAATGTCCAGGGGAAAAATGTCCGGCAACCATTTTAAAGATGTCGTTTGCTACATCGAAATTTGCTACTCTCACATCTGCTATCCGCACATATCGTCGCTGAAGGATCAAATTCGCTTTGTTCAACTTTTCGCTGAAAGCAAATCCGCTTCCTTCCATTTTCCCTAGAAAGCTAATCCGTGTCCTTCAACTTTTGATTAAAATAAGCGTGTTAGCTGACCAATTCATAATTACATGGTAATGAAAAGTGCAAATTACTCTATTTGCATATTTTAAAACCCAAAACGTTCTAACTATATGGCTTAAAAAACTGCAAATTGTTCTACCTACATGATTTTAAAACGTGAATTGCTCTAACTTCAGGATTTTAAAAATTTCAAAATATTGTAACTACATGGTTTAAAGTTGCAAACTAATCTTACTAATTGCGTGACTTCATAAGTACAAAACGTTTTTATTACATAGAAAATATTACCATAAGTCAGATGTTCTAAATACAACATTTTAGAAGTGCAAAAAGCTACACATAATATTCAAAAGCTCGTATGTAGAACATATTGCACTTTTCAAAATCATGTACCTTAGGTAGTTAGATTAGTTTTCAATTAAAAATTTTGTAGATAGAACATTTTGAACTGTTTAAAAATATGTAGTTAGAACATTTTGGGTTTTAAAATAAGGAATTACAGCAATTTGCACTTTTCATAGCCACGTTATTATGAACTGGTCAGCTAGAACGCCTATTTACATTCAAATTGGAACAATGCGGATTTGCTTTCAGCAAAAAGTGAAAAGTAGCGAATTTGATCCTTCAATGACGATATGCCGCCCACGACCAAATCTAGCACATTTGCTACCCCTAGATTAAGACATTACTAATGTAGAAATAAAATGCATGGATAACTGTTTACGAATTTACGAGTGTATAACACATTTTGACATAGTATATAAAAGCTATTCTTAATAGCGATATATGAAAATATAATTCTAAAAAGTGGCAGAAATAAAAAAAGAATGACTAAACCGCAAAAGTAGATTTTAAAGATGTTCGAAAGTGAACTGGTAGCTGGCAAAAGTGACTAAACTGACTGAGTCACGAACACCGTCGCCTTGTCTTTGTTTAAACTGTTCTGAATGTCGGAAATTTATTAATTAGTGAAAATACTATAAAATGTAATTCGATGAATTACTGAATGCATGTCGGTTAGGTACGATTAACTGTAAATATTGTGTCTAAAACTAAGATAGTGAAATATATGCAAATTATGTAAGTAGAATGGATTGAAACCGTAGATCTGCGTCTGTATAATAATAAATTGTTAACAATGCTGCCATAAGAAAGACAGCAGTATTTTGGAAGGAAGTTTATGTTATTTAGACCAGCTTCTTATAGTAAAAATGTTTGGGTACCCTTTTCAGCGATGTGTAGTTTTCATTCTTTGTCAGCAAATGTCCTAGGTTTGGTTCTGGGTATCAAATGACTGGGTAGCAAATGTCCTATATCCGTATTCTGTGATGAGCCTATACAAACAAACTGCACATTACTAAACACGTTAGAACTAGTCTTTTAAATAAATGAATAGTTTTAAAAATTCAAAATGGTTCAAATACATTAAAATAATACATTCCACGGGGAAAATAAAAACAAATCGTCGGGTAAGTTGCATATTGAGCCGACGACCGTCGGGTGGATTGTACCGACGTGCGTCGGGTAGATTGATAAAAGCCGTCGACGGTCGGGTGAGTTGCAGATATTTTCGTCGGGTAGGTTGCAGTAGTCCACCCGATGAAAATTCGGGTGTCGGGTCAGTTGCAGAATTCGGGCGTCCGATAGGTTGCAGAAAATCGTCGGCCGTCGGGTTGATTGCAGAATTTTTCGTCGGGTGAGTTGCACTTTTACCCGACGACCGTCGAGTAGATTGGCCAGAATTTCGTCGGCCATCGGGTGTCTTTCAGTTCGCTAGAGAATTAACTGGCGAGTATTTTGGTTAATACAAGGTGAATTTAGAGCAAGCACCAAAAAAGTTACAGATTTTCAAAGTTGGAAAAAAATGAACCTGATCACAACAACGCACTTTACAACTATAAGTTATTGCGCCATAATTCAGTATTATACATTTTATATGCAACTGAATAGTTTATATAGCAGGGCTATATAGACTTATTATCAAATTATTTAAATGTCATTACAAAACAATATCGTTGCATCTGTTTTTTCTTCCTAAATGAACAGAAAAATCGGGCCACCCTTTATTTTACGAGTTTCATAGTTATAAAGTTAGTGTAATTTTTAGGTTGTTACTGTAGACAAACTGAAAGGTAGAATTGAAAACCCATAGATCAAAATACTAATTTTTGTACGCTTTTTGTAGTAGTAAAAGATTCACTCGCATCAGGGTAACAGGTGTGCGCGTCAGGTTTATTTGAACACTCAAAAACTGGTTTTAGTTGTTATTCGACCACTTTCAGTGGACGAAAAAACCATTTCCAGTTGAAATTCTACAGCTTTAAGTTTTAGTCAACCAGAACCAGTCGAAATTTGACTGTTTTAAGTACGATCCGAAAGTCGTCGTAAAATGACGAAAAATGGTCAAAGATCCCTGACTGAATTTCATATTTTTTTTACCTTTTGATAGAAGATGGATTCCTCAAATGACGCTGACCTTAAGCCAGAAACCACGAATCAAGTAAACATCGACGATTTTAGATCTGGCGATGCTGAGGATGACTCACAAATGACGCCGGGGGATAAATTGTGTGAAGACGTAAGAGTTGGCATTTGTCTTTCAGTACTAATAAAATACTAACTAGTGAGCATATAACTGTTTATACAGTTATTACTCTAGTTCTAAAATCTAACGTTAAAAGTTATCTCAGTTCTTACATTTTAATTTTTCGTAATTTTTTGGGGCTAGGAACTGACATCGATCTTTAGCAATTCTTGGATTTCTCCTAAAGACCTGTTGAATTTGCGGCTGGTTAGCAAAAGTTGGAGGGACGCCGCCACCGCCACTTTGCTACAGAGAGATGCCTTGGTTGTTGAGTTGTACGAGGATTCCAACCGAGCTCCGCCTTGCTTCTACAAAAATAGACTGGGGAAGAAGAAGAAGACACATGAAAATAAACTGAGTCAGCTCACGGATTTAATTTCCAAATCCAAAAAGTTCCCATCAACGAACTTTCGTATTCAGACTTCTCCCGACACTTTCACCCCCTACACTGAATTCCTGGATTTAATGAACCTTTTTAAACTGCATGGTTGATGGTGACAAGATCAAGACAATTCGACCTCACGGCTGGATAACTAGACAATGTTTACTTGACATTCTACTCATTTACGCACCCACTTTGGAGCATCTGGATTTGAGCGAAGCAAGAATTACGGCGCTAAGCAAAGAGGAGGGAGGCGAAGAAAATGATTTGGAATGGAAGTCGAAGGAACGTGTATTTAAGTCTCTCACCATCAGAGATTTTTACCCTGACTACTGTGAGTATCCCCGCAATTGCTACGAGGACCGTGATCTTGGTAGCAACAATGCAACTGGCCGTGACCTCGTTCAACTCCTACTCTCATCCCCCTTCAAATTAAGTAGCATCGAAAACGTAACTTTGCAAACACTCGGAATGGTTCTGACAGAAGGCAAGGGACACCTCATCCGAAGTTTTCAATACAAATTATACGATGCACATCAGGACTGCGCTTTGGCTCTTGTAACGAATACATTTTCGGCGCTGAATCCGACACTTTCAAAAGTAGTTTTGGACCTGGAATGTGACAATCTTCCGCTTGCCACACGCATAACTTCAGTTAATAGATTCATCCAGTCGTTTAAGGACACAGTGCAAAATGTATCCCTTTCTTTTTCATACATTAAACTTTCCTGGGAGGAACTGTTGAGGATCCCGCCAATGAAGAAGCTAAAATCGCTCACTTTGACAATTACTGATACATCCCAGAATTGGATTAGGTGTGACTGTGATGAACTTTCCATATGCGAGGTGTGTGCCGAAGACATTGAAACTAATGTTAATCTAAGGGGAACAGTTTTTCAGTTTGAAGATGGAATTTCCGCCCAGAAATATTTTCCGAGCTTGACAGAAGTCTCTTTGAATTCGAACCAACTATCAGGGGATCCAGATGTGAGCCTCATGAACTTCTTTTCATTCAAGTCGGATACGAATGGATCTTCTTCTGCTGATTGGAACTGCTTGCCCCAAGTTGACATCTTAAGTTTTAATAAGATAGATAGCAAATCAGAACCCACATTTCAAGAGACTTGTCAATCTTCTGCGGAATCCCTGCTTATCTCCCAGGTATTTCCGAATATCCGAATTTTGAAATTCAGATGCGGCGGAGCATACCATCTGTCGGATGCATTGTGGGCTTCGTTTCCGAATGTAGAATTCATAGAAATTGATGGTATCAGAAGTTTCTCAAGTGACTTAAAGATGAGTCATTACGTCGACAAAGCTTTTACCGGTTTTGCTGACCGAATGTTGGAAATCTTAAAAAGGTCGGCAGCAGAGCTTCCATGTGAAGGGAATGATGATTTGGAGAAGGTAAAATATGCTCCAAGAAGGCCGTCTATCTCTGATCTGCGTCGTAAGAATATTTTAACCTTGTAACCGAATTATTTTATTTTTGCCAAATTAAATATATGTAGGTAGGTAATTAAATTAGGATCATTGTATGGTGATAGCACCTACCTAATTATATTATTAATTTTATTCTACAGATTTGAGGGAGCTGAAGCTCAAGTTTGTTGGAAAATGGTCTACTGAATTCGCATCTTCTGTGACTGGCCTCCACGCATTCTCAAAAATGCCGGATACGAAATTCATTATTTCCTACGACCCAGAAAGTGTCTTGGGCTTGAGCGAAGGTACTGCAAAACAATAATATAAACTAATTTACGTACACAACCCGCAATACATTCTATTTAAAGAAAATAATTTTCTCATGTTAATTATGGATCGTGAAATAACTAATAATATATGTTTGGAACTTAAATAATATTTTACATTTATTCATTACATAATCAAAGGGTGATAATCTTTGACTATTTATGTATGACGTGCGCGGCGCGCCGTAAGTAGGAATTTATTAAATATTGTTGTTTCAATTTCAGGTCGCGCTAAATTTGATTATAGTAATGACGATGAGGGTGACGACAGTGCAGAAAGTAACGATGACAGCATTCAGGTTTCAGATGACGTAAACGACGAAGACGAAAAGGCGGGTCAAGAAAATAGCAGTGAGTGTTATTTATTGCGTCAAAAACCATAATATCTGTATGCACTTTGTGTTGTAATCAATTCGTATTCCAACAACTGCAAGTTTTTGTGTTGTTTATTTAGGTGGAGGTGGAAATGATGACGGTGGAAATGAAATTGTTGAAAATTCAAATGATGAGAATGACTGCACAGCAAATGGCGACGACGTAATTGCTAAGTTTGAAGAATTAGTATTCGGAGCCATCCGACCCTACGTTCACATTGTTCACGAGAAGCAGAAATATGGCGAATGGTAAGTACCAAAACATCAAAGACAAGAGAAACGCTGTAATAATCTTATGCTTTATTGGCCCTAATTCAAATTAACTACCCATTGTGACTGTGATTATGGAATATGTATTAAGTACATATTATTAAATTATAATTATTTGCTCGATTTATGCATGGTTTAGGTGGGACTTTTAAACGGACCAAGACCCTTCCTGATGAATTACGCTGTGGATCTCCCAAATTTTCCATTCAATTTGTTTACAATAAAAATTGTTATTATATAAAGACAACTTTATTCAAAAATAAACTTGACACTGTCCTCCAATGAGGATAGCCTAAAAGACTCAGTATACGTAACAGAACTTATCAAACACAATAATGTAATTTATGATTGTTTATGTAAATGCTAGTTTTGAAATTAAGTAATGCATGTAGAATACAAATGATGTACACAAATTTGCACCGATTTCTTGAGAACTGATGTTACTATATCTTCAATCAGTGTGACTGGTAGACACTGAGATTTCAAGAAATCCATAAAGAACGTTGAAATAGTACCTCTAGCACCGATATAAAGTCCTATGACTTGAATATCATCGAGCCCTAATTTGTCTTGGAAATAGGGGATGCATGGATCATAATGTGATTTTTTCTCTTGATTAACTGATTCTGCCTGATTCACATCGTTTTGCTCCAAAACAATTATTAAATTAATTATTTTTACGAGAGGATGCACTTGAACAACATAATCATCTAATTCAGTATTATAGTATATTGTTATGATCTATGAATTCTCTACGTTCAGCCTTACTGAATTGACCCACTCGCTGTCACTACGTTGAACTAATTAATGAATTGTACAGTTTTGAATAACTCATCATCAATTACACATTTAAGTAATTCCCTTTGCATAATTATGTTGAAATATCTCTTATGTTTTTCTATATTGGCAGCCGAAATTATTGTATTTTAGCAGGTGCTGATTGGTATTTTGAAATTTTTTGCTGTTTATTTAGTCTGCAGTTACGTTAATAATAATAAAGGCGAGAATAATAAAATTCAGAGGTTAAATCGCTTTTCGCAGGAGTTATTCTTCCATTCGTTAAAATTACAGCCGAGGCAATAGTAGACATCAGAAACTTTTCGATGGTCAACAGGGGCGAACTCTAGAAAATCTGCAAAGTCATTGACTGCCTCATCTTTAAATGCTTGCGATTCCATTTTCTGCTTTAGGAGCCTTCGATGCAGCATTAAATCATTGAATCGTGATTCCCTCAAGGATGGGAGTTGGTTCTCAGTTTAAACTAATAAAGAGTGGTAATTAGTGTTCAGCTTTCTTCAAACCTGCGCTCCGATTAGGTTAACTAAAGCAGGTGGAAATCCTGTATAAATTAAAACAGCGGAAAATTGAAATAAATACAAGTTACAACTTATTTAATTATTTTAGATATTAGTGTTAGATCGTTGAATAAAAAATCAGGTAAAATTAGTTAATTACATCGTTTGCAAAGAATCGAAGCAACCTGAATTAATGATGCGTAGTAATGTTTAATTTTGGATTTTTTAAAAATAGTAAAATGTTCGAACTACTTGTTTTTGAACATCCTAATTTTGTCACTTTTATCTGTTTTAAAAGTTTAAAATATTCTATTAACACGTTTTTTAAAAGTCGAAAATATTCTATTTACATGCATTTGAAATGTTTAAAATTTTCTATTTACATGTTAATAAAATGTTCAAAATATCTCATTTACATGTTTTTAAAAATTGTAAAACTTTCTTATGGTTTAATAGTCTTGATTTAATGTTAATGATTTTTAGATAGCGCATTTTGATTCTAGTTTATCCATAATTTGATATGAGCGATTGTGATTCTTTATATACAACGTGTGGGTAAGCACAGCCCTCATAATTGTATTCAAACACCGCAGTGTATTTATACTATTTGCATAAAAAATGACTTGGCAGTTGAAACTTTGAAAGTAAATTACAGCTTGTCTATTGCCACTCTCCATTGCCTTCGTATACCACCGGGCAGCTTTAGTATAGTCCTGTATTTTCCCCATCCATGTTTGCACTATAAAATATTTAGTTGGACGCTATTTGTTTTTATTTACAGAGCAATATGAGCAAACAGAAGTAGTGATCGAAAGGGACTACAAAAATCGGGTCTTGTCTAGTAAGGTTTCGGACCAGACCAGACCAGACAACATTTTTCTGGTCCGACCATATGCAAATTTTTAAGGAAATGGAGTCCAATAACTTGTTTTTTATACTATTTTTTCAATTAATTGTATGGGCGTATGTATATGATTAAATAACAACAAAATACAAAAAGTTAAAAAATGTTTTTTTAATACTTCTTGATTCTTGAATTTAAAAGTTGTAGTTGCTTCACCGGGCCAACATAATTTTGAGAAGATCATTCAGCAGGAGCAAGATGAGTTGTACATCAAAATACGTCGAAAAGGTTTAGAAAACAGTTCAAAATTTAGTGGAAAATTCATGAGGAATGGGGTTCCGGTTAATCAAAATGTGTCTATCGTGGTCTTGAAAGGCTTGTCACTCTTCCCAGAACTCATAACAAACGGGTTACTTTTTTATAAGATTAGTGACCAAACGATAATACACAAAATACAAATTAAGTCTCTTGAAATTATTTAATTAAAGGAATTACATATTTACATACAGCAGCTAAGCTTTTTCAATATGTCTTTGTTAAAAAAGCAATCCATATGTTGACTGAGTCGTTTCAAGAAGCTGCAAATAACTACCCAAACGTTGTATATAAACACTACTTTATAAATATTATGTGTTTAACAAAGAGTTTTAAAGTACCTTGTTAGCTTAGTGCATATTTAATTACAAGTGACCTATTGTACCACGGCCACGTAATAACCCGCGCTTAAATTTTTAAGGTGGAAATGGGAAACTTTTCTCGACTTTATTTGTTCTATTAAAAACTACTACCAGCCTTAATAACGGACACAATACAAGCCATCAATTTGCCGGCAAAATGGAAATCTAATTTTCTTTAAACAATGCCTCAGGATGTGGTTTCCATCATTGCGAATCCTAAATAGTTTATTACCGAGCGAGTATACAGGAATGGAACTTAAAGTTTGTTAATATTTTAATGTAGATAATAGAAAATATTAAATTAAATAGGTTTTTACGCGTTAAGATTTTCCCTACTTTTACTGACTTTTACACACCCATCGACCCATCATTATTATACTTGTAAATCGCGCTTATAGCATACACCTAAAAACAGGGCCGAATATTGCGGCAAAATTGAATTTTGAATAGTCAGGACCAGGATTGATTAATTAGTAGCCCGAGTTTTCTTACTAGTTAGAATGGTAATCAGTACCCATACGATCCGCTCCCAACTCCCAAAGAGGGAATAATAAACATCTGTGCTCTGACTTTTTATCGCTCCCTACAACATTTTTGTGCTCGGTTTTCAATGTGTAAAAGTTAGGAGTTGATAAAGCGCTAACACTATCAAGATTTTTAGACGGAATTTTGGATAATTATTAGTTACTTCTTTCAGGTCCAATTGTTTATTTTACAGTTACCAGTTTTGTTTTTTACGTTAAATATACATTAGTAAAGATCCCTATGAATGGATATAAATATTAATTGGTAATAGGCTACGATAAGCGATCCTTTAGGCTCGAAATAAAGTCAGTGGAAGCCGTTACCGTTGTCAGTAAACAGTTCGGATCTAGCCAGTTGATTCGTAATCCAAGTCACTTCGCTGTCTCTCCTTTCCTGGTTTATAAAATCCAGAGTCCGGTAACGATGTTACTTGTTAGTTGTAATTAGTGTCATTGCAAGTGACAATAATGATGAAGCAGACGTTCTGGCAACCAGTCAGTTATGATGAAACTTAAGAAAAAATGATGGAAATACGTCTTGTGTGGCTTGGAAAGGGGACGACGGGTTTCTTTAATTTATTAACTTTCGCGAGGCCCCTATAACTCCGTGAGTTCACAAGTGTTAACTTCTGTCAAATGTAGGCACACAAATAATAAATGATTAAAGTTTAGAATAGCAACTATCACAAAATTAATGGCTAATCTGATCTGAGTATAAAAAATAATTTAGTCATTTTGTATTCGTCAAATTGTTCTCTTAATTTGTTAATTGTGTAGTTAACCTACATTTAATAAAAGTTAGCACCTGTGAACTCACGGATTCACGGGCCTGACAAAGATATTAATAAATTATCGAAAGCAGTCGTCCCATTTCTTAATCCCACAAGACGTATTTCTATCATTTCTTATTTTTCATCACGCTGACTGCCGTGGTCAGAAATTCTGCTATATATTATTAGCAAAACTTACATGTGACATGTATGCATACTAATAATTATAACTGGTTCCTAATATAATGGAGGGTTAATATTCAACTTGTTTCGTATAACTATTTTCACATTTAGCAAATCCGTAATTTTACGACCATTCAATGGTGCCTAATCTGACTAGTAAAACTTTGAGCAAAATCCTAATTCTAAACTAAACTTGTTAATTGTTAGTTCTATACATTTTTCTTATCATTTCATAGAAGATGGATTCCTCAAAAGACGCTGACCCCCAGTCAGAAACCCCCAAAAGAATTAAAATCGACGATTCGCGGTCTGAAGATGCTGAGGATGATTTACAAATGTCGCCAGGAGATAAATTGTGTGAAGACGTAAGAGCTGCATCTTTTCAATATTTAAAACATAACTAAACTGTTAACTGTTTTTTAAACCCAGCTTCAAGAGTATCTGCCTTCCTTGCATTAGTTTTCATTCCTAATTCATAATTGTTTGGGGACAGGAGCTGTCGTTGATCTTTAGCAATTATTGGATTTCCACTAACGATCTATTGAGCTTTCGACTTGTTAGCAAAAACTGGCGAGACGCTGCCACGACGACTTTGCTCCGAAGGGATGCCTGCGTTGTTCGGTTGTACGGGGATTCCAATCAAGTTCCGCCTTGCTTCTACAAAAGAAGTGGCAAGAACACGGACGAAAATCAACTAGAACAGCTCACGGCATTGCTTTTCAGTTCCCAAAATTTCCCATCAACGAACTTCTGCATTCAGACATCTCACGACGCTTTCACCCGCTTCACTGAATTCCCAGATTTATTGCACTTTTTCAAACTGCATGGGAACAACATCAAAACTTTTCGTCCGTTTGGCTGGATAAGTCACAAATTCTCATTGGACATTTTCTCTAATAACGCACCAATTTTGGAGCATCTGGATTTGAGCGAAGCACAAATAAAGTCGCTAAGCGAAGAGGTTGACGACGAAAGAGAAAATTTGAACTTGGAATGGACGTCAAAAGCGTTTCCACTTAAATCTCTGACACTCAGAGAGTTAGAAGTCTGCACCCGCCATCCGGCCCCTGCCAACTATAACGAAGACAATTATCTTGATAACGACATAGAAGAGAAAGGAAAATGTCCAAACAACTGCAATGCTTTGTGAAGGTAAATATGGAAAATGGTACTGCAGGGTATTAATAGTAGTAGCATGAAACAGACAAGGAAGGTTGGGACGGAGAACCAACCAACGTCGTCGGTACAAGCAGTAATTTTCCACTGCGTATAGCAGGAGAAGGATGTAGGTATAGGAGAGGAGCGGGGCTAGGAGTATAGCAGGTAAAGTAGGGCAAGTGGAAAAGACGGTTGGAGTTGAGGAGTATGACGTAGGCACTCTCTCGATCGTACGATCCTCGTCCTCCTCAGCAAGCGAAGAGAGCTTTTACTTCACTTCCTATTTTACACTCCGGGGAGACACAACTAGGTGGAAAAGCTAGTACAAGTGAGGAAAAGATAGGTAGCCCGTCAGCCATCTTCTTTTGTATTTATTATATATATATTTATTTATTCTCCTTCCTATTCTTCTCCTTCGGAGAGTTTATTTAATTACCCGAAAGGGAATAATCGTGTTAATAATTTGGAGATCATTAATTGTTATTTGTGGAGTGAGTATTTGTACATTGTGTGAAATATCAGCGAACAGTTACAGAGTTCAATAAAAGAACACTCCCATAGACGATATTCTTGTGCTGTAAACAATAACATTGCATAGGCATTTTTTGGCCGACTGGAGCCAGCACAGCAGCATTATAGTGATACTCTCAGTTCACCGGGTACCGGAGTATTACGGTCATCATATCATACTCCGGGTGTGAGTGTCGACGGGCATACCGACACCTACACACCGGGTCATTATAATTATGCATCCCATCTGTCACAACGGAGCCCCTACCGAGTCACCGGGTTCTACGGAGTCAGTCTGGAGTAGCGAGACTTCGTGAGCAGGAACTTCGTAAGCGCGGTCGTCTATCCCCGGTCGCTCTCTCTGTACAGACTAGAGCGGGCCGAGGACGATCTCGCCCACCGAGGACCGCGTCGTCCACTAATCGCGGTCGAGGAAGAACTCCAACAGCAGAGACCGACCCGGTCGCTTTCCTGTTCCAACCACCTGTCCCGGTCTTACATACTAGAGCGGGCCGAGGACGATCTCGCCCACCGAGGACCGCGTCGTCCACTAATCGCGGTCGAGGAAGAGGAAGAACTCCAACAGCGGAGACCGACCCGGTCGCCTTCCTGCTCCAACCACCTGTCCCGGTCGTAATACGTGGGAAAAGGGGAGATATTGGGAAAATCCAGTCTACACTGGCGACCGTGCAGGACACAAAACGTTCGTTTTGTTCAAGTACCGAAGACAGCACAATAAGGTGAGAACCACCAGTTCCACATTTCTGTTTTTCTTAAAACTTATTTCTAAGTTTACAGTAGTTAGTCGGCCGCGACACACGACATCAATCTTGTCTCGGTCGGAAGGATAGCGTAGTCGCATACTAAGCATACACTTTCATACAGCAGGAACGCATAATACCGAGTTGAGCATAGACGCGAGTACCTTGGTCGGCGGTTGTGGTTTGGCAGGAGTAGTCGTGCACACCGGAGCCCCAAAGCAGGCCAGTTCAGCCTGTCCGTAGGGAACTTGCCGCATAGCGCAGACCGCGACTCGGTCGCGGGGTAGACTCGGTCTCAGTAGCGTAAGTAACATAGGCAACCGCGATATACCCCATAAGAGAGAGAAACAAAAAAGTTCTGTATAGGTCCGGCCCAGGTTAAAGAGGTGGTAGTGCATAAGCAAGGGCCAAGCCTGAAGACCAGGGACCGAGACCAAGATGAAGCCAACTTGCGACATCAAGACGGAGGGGTTAACGTGGACGGCCCGGGAAAGCGAGCTGATCTCAAAGCAGCTTCTGCTGGAAGACCCGCAGACACCGGGAGCATGCGACCTGTTGAATATGAAGAAGAGGTGGTACGTTTATCAATACCAGCTGGAGGTGAAGGAAACACCCAAGCCTATGACACCATCGGAAGTGGCGCTCGCATTTGCAGGATACCAACAGCAAATGATCACGGCAGAGTTTGATGGGGCAACCGACTTCGACGGGGTCACCGAGCTAAGCCAATCGGAAACGAAGAAGTTGGAAGACTCGGTGAAGCAAATCGCGACCGCGTCAACAAGCGGCCCGGTGGCACCGAAGAAGGCAGAAGCCTCGGGAAAGACAATGCTGGACTATGTTACGCAGATGTCGAAGGATATGCAGTCCATGCAGTTGGTAGTCCAGGCCATACAGGCGGACCAGGGACGCATCAAAGCCCAGTTGGCAGGAGGCAAGAGTCCGGGAGGTCCAGCAGTTCCGCAGGGGAACTTGCTGCAACAGGCCACGGCAAGTATTGGCCACCAACAGCAACAGCAAAGGTCAATGTGTACCGGGACAAAGCAACCATCGATACCGGGGGTCACCTTCAGCGCGGTACCCTCACAACAGTCCAGCCAGCAGTCGTATAACAGCTCGGGTAGCACTACGTCAGCACCGGGCATTGCGGATATGGCAGACCACTTGCTACAGGTCCTGGACCAACAAAACCAGAACACCCGGCATGCCCAGGAGTTACAGCGGGAGCAGACACAGCTGTTAGCAGGAATGATGGCTCCGACCGGGCTACATATTATACCGCAGCACTTCGATCCCAGAGTAGATATTGCACCAACCTACATAGACGCATTTGAAGCACACCTAGAGATCCACGGTGCCCAACCGAGGGCGTACATTCAGATCTTCCAGAAGTGCTTGACAACACCGGCAGAAGCATCCTGGCTTAAGGCGACGCTCCTGGATGTGGACCACACTTGGGCAGCGGTAAGAGCGGAATTTCTGAAGGCGTACGACCGGTCGAGCGCGCAGTCTGTTTTAAACAGAGTAGTGAACTGGAAGCAGCAAGCTCACGAACCGATACGGCAGTGGGCATCCGATTTTTACACTTTGCTAAAAAGCATCAGGGAACCCTACGCATGGGACCAACGGGAAATCATCAGTCGCATCAAACAGAACATGCATAGCTCGCTATACGGAGCATTCCCACCGGGGACAGTGGTCCCGCAGAGGCTGAATGATTTCATCAAGCAAGCGGAGGAGTTTCATAGAAACCGGGTCCGAGCCGAAAAGGAAAAAGAAGCATACCGGCCGTGGAATCAACAGGACCATAGCAGAGGCCGGGACCGACAGTCGTCCCAGGGCCAGCGGAACCAGCGTTGGAACTCAAGAGATCGTCTACGTAGTAACGAGCGAAATCCCGGTCCCGGGGAGCGCAGACGAGAGCAAAGTCGAAGCCCGCAGACACAGAACTCACCGGGCCGGTCGAGCCCAGGACAGGACAGATCAGCTAGCCCACAAGGGAGACGAGAATCACCGCGACGGGATAGACAGCCAGAGCGAAGAACCGGGAAGTGGTGCCACGTATGTAGTAGAAACACGCACAACACGGAAGATTGCAGGTCAGCGAAGGCTAAGGTTATGGCATTAAAGATACTGGCTCAGGCGTGCACCGAAGAGGAAGCCGCGGAACACCAGACCGGGACACCACCGACCGGGACACCGGAAGGAATGCAAGGCCTACAAGACTCGGTGGAAAACGAAGAGGACCCAGACGAGAGGCAGTTATTTAATGCGTTGCGGACCGCGAAGAATAAAGACGAAGGCAGCGTGCTGAGGCGAGACCGGGACCGGCAGCCAAGTCCCGGTGAAGACCAAGTCCAGAAGGCGATCAATAAGCTGGAAGCCAAATTCGAGTCTTCAGTATTACCACCGACTTTAAACTGGGTTCAGACACGGACAGACGAGGGGACCCGTGTCTTTTACACCGGATAAACAAAGCCCCTTATGCCCTAGTAAATATCAAGCATAAACAAAAGCTATTCCCGTATTTCGCTTTAATAGACTCGGGTTGCACCGCGCTCGCTATTTCAAAGAAAGAGTGCGATAGACTAGGGCTACAGATAAGGAAGTCGTCGGTAAAGATGTCGGGTTTTGATGGTAAGGTAGTGACAGCGGGAGGTGTAGTAACATTAGACATGAAGATCGCGGGTCGGTGGTTTAGAGAAGATTTCCTGGTTCAGGAGGGACTAATGTGCCCTATCTTCATCGGGAACAAGTTCCGATGGAAGCATGGCTTGAGTTTTGACGACGTTAAGGGCGAGATGCGATGGGATGTCCCGACGGAGGAAGAGAAAGAGCGAGATGTCGGGTACTTTGTCCGCGGTTTGTCAGTCAAAAACGCAAAAGACGTCTGTGACTTGTCACTAGCGTCGACCCCGGACAGGTACGACCGGGCAAAGCTGGGGACGTCGTCCGTCCAAGTGTTCGTCGAAACTCTAGTCAAAAAGTATCCCGGGGTAGTACGAAGTGATGGTAGGTCCGGGATTACGAACGCAATCATCCACGACCTGCGCATCCCGGAGGACTGTCCGGTGATACAATGTAAACCTGCTCGAAGACCACCGGCGATAGCAAAGTGGGAAGACGAGACATTGCATGAGTTGGAGCTGCAGGGGAAGATACGGCGGTCAACTTCGGCATATTCCTCGCCAGTACTAATTATACCGAAACCAAACGGCGATAAGCGAATGGTGGTAAATTATAAAGAGTTGAATAGCTACACACCGAAGATACAAAACCCGATGCCTATCATACACCAGATCTTGGAGCATCTTCCACCTAACCGAGTCATGTCCAAGCTGGACTTAAAGTCAGGCTTTTGGCAAATCCCCATAACCGAGAACTCCAAGAAGTTCACCGCGTTTCACACGCAGAATGCATGTTATGAGTGGAACGTGATGCCGATGGGGTTGAAAAATGCTCCAATGATTTTCCAAGATCTCATGAACAGGTTGTTTGGTAAGTTTGTGGGTGACTTCTTGCATGTGTACCTGGATGATATTTTTATCTTTAGCGAGACCGAGCAACTGCACAAAGAGCACTTAGACTTTGTGTTTAAGACACTCCATAACTTTAACCTTACTCTAAACTGGGCTAAGTGCGAGTTCGATCTACCGGAGGTTGAGTTCCTGGGCCACATTGTCACGCGCTTCGGCATCAAGAAATGTCCGAAAAAGGTAGCGGCGATCCAGGATTTCCCGTCACCGAGAACGAAGAAAGAGGTTCAACGGTTCCTAGGGGCAATTGGATGGTACATGCGGTTTATACCACATTATGCCACACAATTAGAGCCAATATTTTTAAAGCTGAAGTCGGAGGCAGATCCGAACTTACCGTTCCGGTGGGGAAGGAGCCAGCAGACCGCGTTTGAGACAATAAAGGCAGAAGTGGCCAAGGAAATCACGCTGAACACAATCAACTACGATCATCCGCTGTATGTGTACACCGATGCAAGTGACGTAGGGCTGGGAGCAATCTTGGCTCAAAACTACTACTGTGAGTTGACCGGAGAAGACAGATTCCGGGTGATTGAATGTCGCAGCAAACTGCTGAATGCAGCGGAGCGTAAGTACGACGCGAGAGAGAAAGAATGTTTGGCTATCAGGTTTGCAAACCGAGTGTTCGACCCCTTCATTAGGTATCAAAAGGACGTGATTTTCAGATGTGACAACCAGGCGTTGACGCACCTGAAACATGCGGCCATCAACGATCATCTCTATAACCGGCATATTGTCAGGTGGGCAATAGAGTTGGGTCATGTTGTCAATGACATAGACTTCGTGAAGGGAGAAGATAACAAACTGGCAGACTTGCTCTCTCGTGGCGCGCTACCGGATCCCAAATACGACGACAATCCAGATGAGCTAGACATGTGTGTAGAAAGTGCTTGCGTATGCCTGGCAATGTTCACAAACACCAGGGAGCGAGTAGAGGTGGATATGGACATGCTGAACAAGGACATGCTGCGGGGCTTGCAGAGAGAGTGCGAGGCACTATCTACAATCACCAAGAGCCTTAGCCGGGTCGGGGAGCGATCTAGATATCGCTACGACTATGTCATCGTGGAAGGGATCGTCTGTAGGTATGTCCCATGTAAAGAGCAGACCGCGTCGCGGTCAATCCTGAAAGAGGGTACACCGGAGGGAGGCTTTTATAGCAACCAGGTGGATAAATTATGGGAACAGAGGTTGGAAGAAGAAGAGCGGACCGGGCAACCTGTGCCGCCGGTGAGGGTGCGACCGTCTATGCTCATGAAGAAGGGTAAGCATATTAAGTGGCAGCATCCGTTAATTCAAGCAAGTTTCTTAGATCCAGAGTCGGTAACAGCCAGGAAACGCATAGTCCCGGTCATACCGCAGTCTATAGAGCGGGATATCATAGCGCACTTTCACGACAGTACGATGGCCGGACACCAAGGAGTAGAACGCACATATGACCGGATCAGGAAAAGGTTCTGGTTTTATAATATGCATAAGATCATAGAGGCGTATGTGAAGACTTGCGTGGTATGCCAGTTGGTCAAAGCTTCAAACCAGGCGCAACCGGGAAAAATGGGCATTCACTCATACCGGAACAACGTGTTTGAGTGTGTCCATGTGGACATTGTCGGAGAGTTGACCGCGAGCGCGGGCTTCAAGTATATCGTCGTTTGTGTAGACGAGTTTTCCAAATGGGTAAGCATGGAACCCTTAACATCAGTATCGTCAATAAAAATCTTGAAGTTCCTGCAGAAGGTGTTCAACCAGTTTGGAACACCGAAGCGCATAGTCCCTGACAATGCGTCATACTTCTCGGGTGACGACTGGAATGACCAACTGCGTCAGTGGGGAGCTACATGCGTCCATGTGGCACCCTACCATCCCAACCCGAACCAGTCGGAGCGGGCGAACCGGGATATTAAAAGTATCCTACGCGCGTTTTGCATGGCAACCCAAACTATGTGGGCGAAGCAGTTAGGCGACTACATGGTAGCACTCAATACCGCGAAATCCAAGTCGTCTCGGTATTCGCAATGTCAACTGAACCTAGGTAGAGACATACTATTGCCAATAGACCGCAAAATGCAATTGCTAGAGACAATGAAAGTAACCGAGGAGGAGTACGGGCAGCAACTGATTAAGGATGTGACTTTCATCAGAGACCAGGCTCGGTATAATTTAAGGGAGGCACAGTTGCAGCAGAAAAAGTACTTCGACCGAAACAGGAGAGATGTTGTGTACGCGGTAGGGGACTTGGTTAAGATACGTAATAAGAAACTGTCCTCAAAGGAGGAGAAGTACGCGAAATCCCTTGGACCGCGTTACACCGGGCCGTGGAAGGTAGTAGAGGTGCACTCAGATTGGTCCTACAGTATTCAGGACCCGGACAAACCCAATAGCAATCCAATGAGGTTCCACACCTCACTAATGTTACCTTACCACGAGAAAGAGAGCGAGGACCCGGTCCCGGTAGAGGAGTCTGTAATAAGTGCAGACGGGGAGTCGGGACCAGATACCAATGAACGACCACAGCCAGACTCGGTAGTCACTAAGTCTGTACCATCACCAGATACCGAGACTGTACCAGATTCCGGAGGGAGTCACGGTAGCGCGGTTACCGCGACCGGGGGTACGAACCAGAGCACAGGTT
This sequence comes from Dicyrtomina minuta, assembly GCA_949802685.1. Classification (NCBI taxonomy): domain Eukaryota; kingdom Metazoa; phylum Arthropoda; class Collembola; order Symphypleona; family Dicyrtomidae; genus Dicyrtomina; species Dicyrtomina minuta. The sequence goes on from CATKUY010000300.1 coordinate 57,627, forward strand.
GGAGAGGAGGTTTTGGACCTATTGACCTGTCTGATGATTACGAAGTCGACATTGATGACCCACCACCACCAAGACGCTATCCCGGTCGGGATCACAAACAACCAGTGCGTTTGGGCATCAACTACGCGATGACCGAGGAAGACGCTGGCAGTGTCCATGAGTTCTCGATGCTAATGATTGAGATACCCAGTTTAATTTAAACTTTTAATCATTTTTTTTACTCTATCTTTTATCTTTCGTCTTTTTTGCATGGCGTGATACCATAAAAATTTTATGAAAACCAAAAAAAATCTTTTAAAATTTTACAAAACTGAAAAAGAAAGTGTGTTTTAGGTTAAGGTGGGAAGGATAGGGATGTCTTGGCGGGCACAAACCTATTCTTCCTCACGTCCTATGGTGTGTACGACGTTAAACTGCGCCTCACGCCTGTCCCGATCTCCACCGTAGGGGCAGGCATAGAAGGTAAGATCTGAGCTTAGGCGAAGGTCTCGTACCTTCGCTGGTAGGAAGTCAGAGCGAGCAAGAGGCTCGGGCTCAAAGCTGTGGGAGCACATAAACCAGCCGGAGTGGAGCTCCATACCCCGAAGACCATCGCCAACGATGCTAGTCAGGGGATGCCGTGAAAGTCGGCCTAGCTCTAAGTTGTGAGCGATCTAAATATCAGCAAAACCAACATCCCGTAGGCCTTCGATATAGATGCTAGCCAGGGGTGAGTCCGTAGGCCCGCACTAATCGCGCTAGGTCAGGACAGAGTGAGCAGAGTGTAGAGGGTGTGTACCCGTCCCGTAGACCATCATGGATGCTAGTCAGGGGCGAGACCTAGTACGCGGCAGTGAGTTAGTGATCCCGTAGGCCTTCGTAAAGATGCTAGCCAGGGGTTTAGTCAGAAATATGGTGTGCGCCCGTTCCGAAGACCATCCCAGATGCTAGTCAGGAGCGAGACCTGGTGCGCGGTCGTAGGACCAAAAAATCCCGTAGGCCTTCCTATAGAGTTGCTAGCCAGGGGTTCAGAGTGAGGTATGGTGTGTACCCGTTCCGTAGACCATCTCAGGATGCTAGTCAGGAGCGAGACCTGGTACGCGGTAGTAGTGCAGAGAGCGGGATTGTCTCGTAGACCACCGGGGGTGCTAGTCAAGAGGCGAGTCTCGCAGCGGCGGTAAGAGAGTCGGGGGGATGTCCAGGTCGTAGACCATCAGGGATGCTAGTCAAGATATGGAATCCCGAAGCAGCGCGATGCTCAAAGCTTTGTAAGGATAAACTAAGCCACAACCCGGATCGCGGTCTGGAGGACGCGGTCAGATGCGAGGTTAATTAAGCATAATTAGGAGTAGAGAGAGCGGAGACGCGGTCATTCTGATCGCGGTAGGGTCGAGGCCGAAACAAAACTAGGGGACTTAGTTTTATTTTCTTTCCCAATCAAGTCCGGTCTCAGTTCTTTTGGAGTTAGGCACCGGGAATAAGGTAGACAGACCCGGTGTGAGCGCGGTACTCAAAGCTTTGGGAGGATAAACTAAGCCTAACCCAGACTTAGTCTGGAGGACGCTGGTTAAAAATAGGTTAGTAAATGAAAAATCAGCGGGACGAGTGGAGACGCGGTCGTTCTGACCGCGAATGGTGTGGCCAAAACCTTCAATGGGAACATCGGCCGGCTTCGGATTTCAGATAAACAGCCGCCGAGAACTTCTCATGAAAACATGAATAAAATCGTAGAGGCTCGCATCGAATTTGATACAAAGGTAGTCGCGGTCGGTCAGGGACCGGGATTAGCAGTAAGCAGGGTAGTGAAGCGAAGGGTAGGCGCGCGTGGTAGAATGGACCTACTAGTACATCCAGTGGAATCACCGGTAGAGAGCCGCGTGTATAAACATTAAAACTCAACCTGAATGGGGACCGCTCGGAGTGAGGTGTTGCGGAACCAAGAACTCGACAAGGGTACCATTCAGGAGCAAGCGACCGAATACCGGAAACCGTGGTGTGGTGTACGGTCACAGTTTAAAGTTTTCTGTGGGTAAGCAAAAAAGGTACGCGCTTAAACGTTAAGTATTTGCTCAATGCATCTTAGTTCGCACCAGAACACCTTAGAGTAGAGGAGACGACCGGGATGGTTTTAGATCATCCAGTAGTAGCGTGGAATATAGTGGCGAGACCGGGCGACCGGGATCGCCGCACCAAAATTAGTTAAGTTTTTGTTTTAAGTTTTCTTTGCGGTACCCTGGGTACCGCGGTGATAGGATTTCGTTTGTTTTGGCCGTGCCTTGGCGCGGCCACATGCATGAGTTTTGGGAAACACAGCGAGACGGAGGTGAGGGGAATCTCACTTAGACATTGTCTAATCTGTGGTTTTAAAATTTTTTTTTAGCATGGCGGCCCCACCGCAATGGGAGCTGGACGTCGCACAGGCCTATGGCACTGTGTCGTGGACGGCTGCATCGTGCAGCGAAGGATTGAACGATAGAGCGTTCGTATCGGGATTACCTGACAACCCGGTAGAGTTCAGGTGGCTTTCGCGGAGCATCAAGGCGGAAGCGCTCGAACAAGGTACGACTCGGGTCGCGGAGCGACCGCAAGATCATGAGTCCCTTCGGGGGCTAACAGAGGCCTACCGGCAGCAGGCTGAAAACGAGGAAGCCTTCAAATATAGTAGGAAGGAGGATCTGCCGGCGAAGCGAATCCACTCATTTGTGGAGCGGGACGGGTCCTGGGACCAGAAATCGTTGGATACGAGACCGTCCCTGACGAAGAAGTTGGTGGTGAGCGCGGACACCAGCACGGAGAAAGGAGTCAAAGCCGCGTTGGACAGGTTAGCGGGAGCCACACGTTGCCTTTACGGTTCGATGAGAATGGGATGCCGTCCGGGATTGGCGAAGTCAATACTAGTGGACGGGATGAAGCCTCGACCGGGATGCAGGAAGTCTCGACTGAGACGAATGAAACCGCGACCGGGATGAATGAAGACCGGAGTGAGGAAGACCCGGGACGGTCACAAGAGTGATGAGGCATTAGGTTAGATTATATGTGTCCAGTGGTATGTGTGATGTGAGTTCATGGGGTTCGGGGAGGAACCGAGATTGTATTTTTGTACTTTTATATTTATTTTTACATTTTTTTTAATGTTAGCTATTAAGGGTTAGCACGTAATGAGGTGCGCAAGGCGATGAGAATCTGGCAGGTTCGGGGAGGAACCGGGATTGTATTTTTGTACTTTTGTATTTATTTGGTTTTTCTATATTTTTATGTTAAAAGTTATGAATTAGCACATGGGTGCGGCACTACTACGCTATTAATTTCTTGACTAAGTTTTATGACATAACATTGAGTATGATGTTGGTGATATAAATGTGATGTGGCCGTCGGAAGTTTTTTTTGTAAAGGTGGCGGCGGGATAGGTTAAGCATGAGATAGGGCGACCGGCCCGGTCAGTCAGTAGCTCGTGGGCGACGATTTTTATGTTGAGACGTAAGCGGGATACCGCGTCGAAGGGTGTAACGAGACGAGCAGGAGTGGATAGTATAGCGGGACCGGGATGACGAGCGCGGTCGCGGTCAAAGGTTTGACAGCAGTGTGAAGGTAATAGGGCTTAGGCAAGACGACGACCCGGCTACAGCAGTACGGCACTCTCTTTAGACACCTTTGTTTCAATGGGTACGTGCTTTGGGGAGCATCCAACGATGCTGGAGCAAGTACTACCCGGTTGAAACAGGTGGGGGGGATAGTGTGAAGGTAAATATGGAAAATGGTACTGCAGGGTATTAATAGTAGTAGCATGAAACAGACAAGGAAGGTTGGGACGGAGAACCAACCAACGTCGTCGGTACAAGCAGTAATTTTCCACTGCGTATAGCAGGAGAAGGATGTAGGTATAGGAGAGGAGCGGGGCTAGGAGTATAGCAGGTAAAGTAGGGCAAGTGGAAAAGACGGTTGGAGTTGAGGAGTATGACGTAGGCACTCTCTCGATCGTACGATCCTCGTCCTCCTCAGCAAGCGAAGAGAGCTTTTACTTCACTTCCTATTTTACACTCCGGGGAGACACAACTAGGTGGAAAAGCTAGTACAAGTGAGGAAAAGATAGGTAGCCCGTCAGCCATCTTCTTTTGTATTTATTATATATATATTTATTTATTCTCCTTCCTATTCTTCTCCTTCGGAGAGTTTATTTAATTACCCGAAAGGGAATAATCGTGTTAATAATTTGGAGATCATTAATTGTTATTTGTGGAGTGAGTATTTGTACATTGTGTGAAATATCAGCGAACAGTTACAAAGTTCAATAAAAGAACACTCCCATAGACGATATTCTTGTGCTGTAAACAATAACATTGCATAGGCATTTTTTGGCCGACTGGAGCCAGCACAGCAGCATTATAGTGATACTCTCAGTTCACCGGGTACCGGAGTATTACGGTCATCATATCATACTCCGGGTGTGAGTGTCGACGGGCATACCGACACCTACACACCGGGTCATTATAATTGTGCATCCCATCTGTCACAACGGAGCCCCTACCGAGTCACCGGGTTCTACGGAGTCAGTCTGGAGTAGCGAGACTTCGTGAGCAGGAACTTCGTAAGCGCGGTCGTCTATCCCCGGTCGCTCTCTCTGTACAGACTAGAGCGGGCCGAGGACGATCTCGCCCACCGAGGACCGCGTCGTCCACTAATCGCGGTCGAGGAAGAACTCCAACAGCAGAGACCGACCCGGTCGCTTTCCTGTTCCAACCACCTGTCCCGGTCTTACATACTAGAGCGGGCCGAGGACGATCTCGCCCACCGAGGACCGCGTCGTCCACTAATCGCGGTCGAGGAAGAGGAAGAACTCCAACAGCGGAGACCGACCCGGTCGCCTTCCTGCTCCAACCACCTGTCCCGGTCGTAATACGTGGGAAAAGGGGAGATATTGGGAAAATCCAGTCTACAGCTTCTCATCACCAACTATTACATCTGTTACTGTCATCCCTCTCCAAATTAGGTTCTATCGAAAACGTGACACTGGAAACGCTACGAATCGTTTTAAAAGAAGAAAAGGGACACCTCATTCGGAGTTTCAGATATCGTCTTCGAGATGCGCAATGCCCGCATTGTGCTTCTGCTTCTCAAATGACGAAATTTGTTTCGCCTAATCCAAAACCAAAACTTTTAAAAGTAATTTTGGACTTGCAGAGTAATTATCGCGCTTCTGCTACACTATTAACTTCACTGAATGAATTCATCGAGTCTTTTAGGGACACAGTACAACAGTTGGAGATTTATTTCGAATACAATCACCTTGCCTGGGAGCCAATACTGAAAATTCCGCCAATGAAAAATTTGAGATCGTTTACTTTAAGGCTTGGAACTTGGTCGAATTATCTTGATCCTCGTGGGGTACCACTTGAATGTTATGAGATGAATAAAGAAGAATCGAAAACTTGGATTGATGTCAGGGGAAATTTTTTTCAGTTTCAGGATGGAATTGCAGCACAAAATTATTTTCCCAGCTTGATAGAAGTCAGTTTAGATTCGAGCAATTCAAGATTTGTTGGATTCAGCCTCAGCCCCATGAGCTTTTTTTCATTCAAGTCAAATGCGAAAACGGACTGCGTTTCTGCTAATTGGAACTGCTTGCCCAAAGTTGACATTCTGGAGATTAACAAGATAGAAATAGGGCCAAGACAGCGGCTTCCAGGGACTCGTCAATCTCTTATTAGAGAAACCCCGTCGCTCCTAGAGGTGTTTCCCAACATGCGAATTCTAAAATTCAAATGTGGCAAAGTGAGCAATTTTTCGAGTTGTTTGTGGTCTCTCTGTCCGAATGTGGAATTCATGGAAATGTATGGCATTAAAAGGTACTCAAGTGACAGGAAGGACGTTGAAATGAGTCATTCCGTCGACAAAGTGTTTACTGGGTTTTCTGACCCGATGTTGCAACATTTACGAAGATCGGCATATGGAGCGGATGATTCGGAGGAGTGGAAACCGAAACCCGCACCCACAACGCCTTCTCTCTCTGATCTACAACGTTAGAACATTTTATATTTACAACCACAGTACTTTTTTTGCCAATTTAAATATTACATGTAGTTTGAATAGGAGCATTGTATTTCGATAGTATCTAATTAATAAATGATATTTTCTACAGGTTTAAAGGAACTGAAACTCAATTTCGTAGGGAAGTGGTCCTATAAGTTCGCTTCTTCTGTGACTGGTGTCCACGCATTCTCAAAAATGGAAAATACAAAATTCATTATTTCCTACGACCCAGATAGTGTCCTGGGCTTGAATAAAGGTACTGTAATACAATAATATAAACTGAATTTACATACATATAATATCCGCAATACATTCAATTTAAACAAGTTTAAATTTGTCCATGGTCATTATGGATGGTGCAATAAATATCTACACAAGTTTAGAGCTTAAATAATATTTAAGGTTTAGTTATCACATTATCAAAGGGTAATGATATGTATTTGGAGATTTATGCATGACATGCGCGGTATAATCAGAAGTTTCACAAATATTGTTATTTTAATTTCAGATCGTGCTTCATATTATAGTGATGAAGATAGTGACGACAGTGCGGATGATTACGACTACACGAATACCTGGAGCGGTAATTAGTTTTCTTTTTTATCACGCAAAACAATTTATTATGCAATGATGCAATATATGTTTCTATTACACCGCATTATAACCCGGCTTCGTGGCTTAGGGGTGCTTGCTCTGTCCTAAATAATCCTCGGCGAATTTATTTTTGGATGCGTTGAGGAAACTGTAGCCGGCAGCCAGTTTAGACCCTGTCGCACGAGAGTGGTACAGGGGTAATACTTGGCTTGGGGAGGGGGGTTTGAGAGTTGGATGAATGTTCAAGGTAAATGAGTTTGCTTTCGTTTATCTGTATCAGTTTAATACTGATGGCGAAAGAGGCGATAGCAATGGAAAGACGACATTAGTCTGCTCAATGCCGAGCGTAAGCATGAATGTAATAAGCTAATTCAACATATCTCTCCGAACCACTCTGCAAGTAGCTGCTGCTACTTTCGCTCGTGGAGGATTGGAGGGCTAACTGGTAGGATGGGCGAGCGGGCCTATTTCAGGGAGTGATGACCTCTGCCTACTTGTTTGATACCCAACTGCTCCCCCTCGACCAAGAGTAATCTTATCGGAAGCGCCAAGTAATAATGTTTAATTAGCATTCCAAATCTAATGAATCGCAAAGTGGTCTGTATTAAGTAACAACGAAAACCAAATACTACAAGTGTAGGTAATTTACATAAAGAGATGAGGAGTACCGTAGCAGATAATATATTTGCTTACGGCGCTCCAATAATCTAAAAGCAATGTTGTATGAAAGCACAGTCGGACATACCCTCATTTGGGTGCATATCTGACTGTATAAATACACACAAAATGTAATGTAATTACACTGCATTATTGTTTACGCATGACGTGCGCGGTAATCAGAATTTTAACAAGTATTGTTATTTCAATTTCAGTTATTGCTTCATATAATGATGAAGATAGTGACGACAAGGACAATGAGGATGATGACGAAAACATGAATGTCAGAAGCGGTAATAAGTTTTCTTTTTTATCACGCCAAACAATTCCATAAGTAATTATGCAGTATTGTTATGTTTTTATTACATATACCAAGGCCAACTACTAAAAAATTATTTGTACATATTTCGTTTTCAGACTGGGGACGTGAGGACGGCCGGAATAAAATCGATGGGAATATTGATGAGCCGAACAATAGTGAGGAAAATAAAGATGACAAAATTTCAAAATATGAGGACTTAATTTTCGGAGCCATCAAACCCTACGTCCATATTGTTCACGAGAAGCAGAAGTAATTATGACTTTCTTAAAATTGTTAACAACAGCGGCAAGAGATAGTTACGCTGTACTATTATAATGATATTTGGCCCTATGAATAAAAAACTATAAGTCTGCGTGATTATCTGGAACATTAAATATTACGTTAGTTATTTAATAATCACTTTTTTTGGTTTTCGTGTGTTGTTAAGATTGGACTGATACTAATAGTAGCACCCGGAGGAAAGTCGCTGCTGATGAACTTCGCTCACACCTGCTGACTTGATCAACGTGCTCCCACTTCTTTGGATTAAGCAATGAATTGTACAATTTAAAAAATTTAACTTTTTTTGTTTCTCTATAAGAAATAATTACTTCATTGTATTATAACTAGGTAATTCCTAATTGGAATTTTGGGTCAATATTGAAGTTTTTACGTTAATAGGAATAAAAGCGGGATTAAATTATTAAAAGTTAGAAATTTCAACTTTTTTTCAGCGCTCCCTTCGTTAAAAACTACCACGACCCACATTATTTAGTTGTAGAAAAAATTGCTAGTTAGATACATTCTCTGTGGTTTGTAGCTTTTGCCATAACGAGAAACTGTGTACTACTTATGTATAACAGTATAACTATGATGAAAAGCTCATCTGCATCTTTTAAATTCTTTACCTAAACAATACGCCGCCGCCACGGCTGGCATAAGGACAAGAAAACATCGGTCCGGATTAATCGTCATTTAGAATAGTAAAAAGTGTGTGTCATTTAGTTTAATTAGTACCATTAGATTGAGAAAGTTACAGGCTTCATTTTAATACTATTCACTATTTGGCAACTTAAGTTTTTCGCCTAATTTAACTGTAATTAAGTTTGACGTGGTTTCTATACAACTCTCAGTGTGGAAGTCCCAATGTAGTTCACATATATACAGGGTTCCCGTAAACCAAAACTGTAAAGACTCCCTGTGCTGGTTTTTGTGTGTAATAGCAGTAGCTCTGCCTCGTGGCCATACGGATTACAGCATTGAATATAATAGCAAATATACATGGTGTATGAGAATTAAAAAAAATAAAAAATAATTTAATCACTCTCATGATATCAAATTCATAATTACTTTAACATAATAATAGCACAATTAACCACTCTATGATTATCAACCAAACTAGTGCCGTAATATTGTAAAACTATTATGTGAAAAGTGTTACAGTTATCTTAATTACATTGTTTATTGAGAATAATATCTGTTCTGTTGGATTTGATTTAATTATTTAGTGTAAACCATTAACTTTACTCCCAATAATTTAAAAACCCCCAAACCTGATCTGAAAACGATAATATAACCTTTTACCTTGCTTAAACTGGATAAATTGGATTCCACTATTCTTCAATTTTCCAAGATATTTAATTCAGATAAAGGGGAGGAAATTAAGTACTCCCCTTCAGCGTAAGTCTTTACTACGCAACTAATTAATCCATCCACAAATTAATGCATCTGCAGCCAGTCCAATAATAATTACAAAATTTTTTCTCTGGGCCTACTAACCGTTCCCTATTATTGAAATTTTCATTTTCATATTTTGGCTGATTGCGATTCCTCGAGATATATGACGGTAGTGGCTGCTGGTAATGACCTGGATTACTCAAACGATTCACCCTTAATACTCATAATCATTTTGTTTGGACTCGGATCTCAACCCTTCAATACTTCAGCTGAATTACATTTGGAGCATATAATTGTGACATGACTGACTGTGGTTTCTTGAACTGACTGGTAGTTGGAGCATATAGTGATGACATGATACTGGATGAGCTGGACTAATCTACAATCATCATTAATCTAATTCAGACAAAGGGGAGGAAATTAAGTACTCCCCTCCAGTGTAAGTTTTTATTACACTACAAATTGCTCTATACTAATTCATTCAGACTTGCCATATGTCCAATTTTAAATGTCCATAATTTTTCAATACTCTCTCTCTGGACTTACTAACCATTCCCTATTTATTTATTTTTTGGAACTTATCCATCTTACTCGGACTAACTACGGTTTTCGGAGCTATATTTAATATCAAAGGCAAAAGATAACGACCCGGTGTATCAAGCTGCTCTCCTCATCACAGACCAACTCAACTTTTATTACCCATGAATGAATTGCTCTACATGTCATCTCAAATTAGGAAGGAAACAAACCTACGTCCATTGCTCCGTATGCCAAAAGAAAATACATCTCTTTCATCTCAACTCAGCACAACGTAAGGAAAAAGAAAATTTCGTCTGCGATGAATGCGCTCAGCTTAATAATACGAATTTAATAGTATGTAATATATGTAACTGTATTAACAGGGATAGTTCTAAATTATGTATTAGTTGCTCTCTCCCTCCTATTAGTATTCATGACATTACAGATCCACTAGAGATTAATAATCAACTCGATATAAATAGTAACTGCACCGTAATTAATTATGACACTAATAAGTTATTTAATATTAAAGGTACTAAGATATGTCACATTAATATTAACGGTCTTCACAGTAAATTTGATGAGATTTCCACATTCTTAATAGACAATAAATTAGACTTACTAGCTATTACCGAAACTAAGCTTTCAAAAACAAAAACATCAACCTCATATGGTATTGATAATTATGACTTCTTGAGATATGATAGACTTCATCGATCTGGAGGAGGCACTGCTCTTTATATTCGAAACAATTGTAACTATCATCCTATTATATTTGATGTAGCCTTTCCTAGTAATGTAGAAATTAATTGTGTTAACATTCACCCTGAATTTCTTAAGCCTTTTCTTGTAATATGTATTTATAACCCACCAAACGTAAGTAAACAAGAGTTCCTTAATTCATTTAGCAGTCTTTTAGCCGCTGTTCAAATACGATTTAGTGATTATGTAATTTTAGGAGACTTAAACATTGACTTATTAAAAACTGATTCAAATATAAGCACGTTACGTAGTATTATAAGGCAAAATAATATAAAACAAGTCATTGATGAACCCACTAGAATAACAAGTACAACTAGTACCCTTATTGACCACATATATGTATCTAACTGTAACATAATAGAAAAATATGGAACTTGTAATATTTTTAGTTCAGATCATAAAGCAACCTATGTAATTCGTAAATCTAAGAAGATAAAATACAAATCTAAAATTGTTATTACTAGAAATCTAGATTCTGTTAATTGGGATGGTGCGCATGAAAAATTAAATGAATGTAACTGGGAGCCCCTCATGTCTCTCAATAATGTAAATTGTAAGTTAGCTCATTTCGAGAAGCAAGTTCTAAATGTAATTAATACTGTAGCACCATTGACAAAAAAACGTGTTAAAGGTAAACCTTTTCGCTGGATAACAACTGAAATTAAAGACATGATAAAATTAAGAAATAATTATAAATTAGAAGCCGATAGAACAGGACAGGCGGCGGACTATAAACGATACCGTAAACATTGTAATCAGCTAAAATCTAAAATATTTGCAGCAAAAAAAAATTACTTTATAAACCAGTTTAACAATAATTTGAACTCCAAAGAAATTTGGAGATTGTATGATGAGCTAACAAACAGAAAAACCAAATTAACACACGGAGTCAAATATTTAAATGTCAATGACAACTTGTCAAATAATCCTCATAAAATTTGTGAAACCTTTGCCCAAAGCTTTACTGTACCAGGTAATAATCAAGATAATGATATAAGTATATTTGCTGATTCTTTAAATTTAGCTGAATCAAAAATTGTAATTAACCAAATTGATATAGCTACTAGTGTAAAACAATTAAATAATACTAGTCTTAAAGAAAATGAAATACCACTTACATTTCTGAAACGTGGTTTTAAAGGACTAGCTAGCCCGTTAACAACTCTGTTTAATCAGTTTTTGGAAATTGGTCATATTCCAGAAACATTTAAGTGTGCAATAATTAACCCACTGTATAAAAATAAGGGTAGTGTGCTCGAAGCGTCGTCGTATAGACCTATCTCTAATCTGCCATTACTAAATAAATTATTAGAAAAAGTCCTACATGGTATACTTACAGATCATTTAGAATCTAAAAATTTGTTAAATCCATTTCAACATGGATTCCGAAATTCCAGATCATGTGAAACGGCATTGTCCACTTTTACACATAATTTATTTTCAAATTTAAATAATCCTAAATCTAAGGCCTTGGCAGTATTTGTGGACCTACGTAAAGCCTTCGACCATGTACAGCATTTAGAGCTCTTAAAAATATTACAACTTAAATTCAATGTAGACCCTAAACTGATTAGATTACTGGCATGCTATTTTACTAACAGAAAATTTATTATCAAAATTAACACATATATGTCAACCCAATTTGACCTAAACGTTGGGCTTCCTCAAGGGTCAATACTTGCCCCCCTGTTATTTTCTGTCTATTATAATGATGTAAATGAAGCTCTTAATGACACTCAATATGTTCTATTTGCTGACGACCTCGTATTTTATATATATGGAATAGATTTAAATACTATGATTGACAAAATTAATGTTAAGCTAAATGACCTAAACCAGTGGTGTCAAAAGATGGGACTAGCTATAAATTTTGCAAAAACAGAATATATGATATTCCACAAGCCTAGAGATATCATACCCTCAAACCTAAATAATGTTAAATGTGAAAATAACATAATTCATAGAGTAAACTCATTTAAATATCTTGGGGTTCACCTGGATGAAACTCTAAGTTTTTCAACACACTTTGACAATGTTGTCAACAAATTATCATCATCTATACACTGTATTAATGTTTTAAAAAAATATGTTAACCTATCAATATTCACATTACTTGTTAACTGTTTTGTATTATCTAAAGTTGACTATGCCTTAACTATCTGGAACTCAATAAGTAAATCTAAGTTTAACATAATTGAAAATAAAATTAACAGTCTACTTGGAAGCTATTTTTATCCACACCTGTATAAACGTGGCTATAAAAATAAGATCAACTACCCATTGTTAAGTAAGGAGAGAAGCAAAATTAATTTTGTATCACTCTACGAAAAATGTAACATTCTAACTGTAAATGAACGTGTAAATTACTACAGCTCTCTCTTTATGTTTAAAATGCTCAAATTTAAATCTGTGTCAGAGTTACACTCACTATTCTCATATGAGGATAATAGTAGGAATAAGTTAATCACTTTGCTAGGCAGACCAAAAAAAGAAACCTCATTTTTTCAAAAATCTGGGGTATTCATTGCAACTAAAATTTGGAACCTTGTACCTGTAGCATTAAGAAATTTAGATGTTAATATTGACAAATTCAAATGTGATATCGCACAGTGGTGCCTAAATTCTCGTAACAATATTTATATAACATAACAGTAGTCTCTAGAAAGTACAAAATCTTGGAGGGAGAGAGCCTTACTTAAATAGCCTTAAAGATATACACATATTATGTAAATGTAGCCATTAATCAACTTGTTAAATAGTTGCCCTTATTGCTTTAATTATAACATTAAGAATAATTATGTTACCCAATAACTTGATCATTGGTTAACTAATATTATTGTAGTGTTACCAATGGAAGAATGGCTTTGCGCCAAATTGGTTTAAATAACACGTTAATAAAGTTAAATCAATCAATCAATCAATCAATCAATCAATTGAGTCGAGTTTAATTTAGGGTGTCGATCTTGTAATTTTTCTAGCAGTCGAATAGAAAGTCCCACTAAGAACGTTGGGAATAATAACCAGTAAGAATTAAGCAACTATATGTACCCTTTTATAAAGGTTCCCAGTCTGGAGTCTGGGGTTCCGCGATTTCCATAGTTAAATATAATGGCATAAAGGATATGGGCAGTAAAATAAAGGATATAAGTAGTAAACTGGCAGTTAATTAAAAAAAGACGTATTGGCAGTAGAGGCAAATATAGTATTAAATTTTATAAAATCACTCTTTATTTTCCGACTATTGGCAGTAGTAAAAATATTCTTCCTAATCTGCATATTTTGCATAAGTAATGCATTGCATTCATTTAAATGTCAACTTTAATACGTTTGCATAGTAGTTAGAGGGTCCTAAAGCTTCCTCTAGTCAGTAAGCATCTAGGATTTTCGACAGCAACATGTCCAAGCAAGGTTCTTCAAGTGTGCCTGCCAAAAACAGGAAAAGAGTTGTTAATAAATGGAAGCTAGTGAACTCCTTTAAATTATTGAAACAAGCACAGACATTTGTTGCGGATAATTGGAAGAAAAGGTATTCCAACACGACAAAAATTGGGGATTTTTCTGTAACTACAAGTGTATACTATTGTTTCGTTCACGGAAAGAGTTGTAAAGCCCAAGTGCAACTTGTGTCTCCTGAAGTTAATGGTGATACATCGTACTACGAATTAGAAGTGATGGACCATGGAGATTTGCCGAAGAAGACAAAATCAGGACTATCATATTCGCAGAAAGAAGCGGTTAATAATTTGACGCAGCAAGGAAGGGGAAGACCGAATGGGATTCTGCGATGGTAGATCTTCCAGTGGAAAAGAACATTGAAGTATCATACGTTCAGCCATCAACCAAGGGTGTCATCAATCAGTCCATCGTAAAACAGATGAAGCGTCGATTTAGATCATTTTCAAGTTTCG
>CATKUY010000301.1:0-31000 GCA_949802685.1 Dicyrtomina minuta
TTTTTAATTTTTTTCAAAAAAGTACAAAAAATATTATACTTTTGAGGCCTAGATTTTGAAATTGCTTTTTTCAAAAAAATGAAAATTCTCGAATTTTAAAAAATGCTGAAATAACTTTTGAAAGAACTGTCTAAGAATTAGAAAAAACCAAATTTCGCCAAAATCAGTTAAGACATAAAATAGCTATAGGGTGGTTCAAAGTCAAAATTTGAATTTTTTAAACTTTGGCCGGCCATTGTGACCGAACAACGCCAAATGCGGTCGAGTTACTTGGACTTAGTGCTTTTTAAAACTAGCCTAATTTTTTTTCGAGTGGTAGGTTTTGAAATTCGCGGGTAACATGTAAAATGTAAAACCATTCCCATGCAAATGTCATGTGCCTTGTAATCGTGTAGGATTGAAGTAGATTGCGTTTTATGTACCTTTGGCAGCACTGCTGACCTCTCATTTAGTTGAAAAACTATCGCACAATATTCAGTCTTGATTCCTGAAATGGAGGGCAACCACAATAATATAGGAATAAACGTAGGCAAGAATTTTACTGCGCGTGACGTAAGCCTTGTTATGGCATCTCAGGTGAGCAAAACTATTAGTAACCTACTTTTTCATGGAGCGCAAACATTTATCAGCTGATTTAGGATTTTATTTCAGATATGGCATCAACTTGCTCACTATTTAGTAAATTTTGTAACATCGAATACAGCATATCGAGGGTGGAGTATCAAATTAGTTTCCTTTCACTATTTCTTAAAAGCAAAAATGGTGTCCTTTTATTTTTGCTGCAAACAACGGGCATTACCATACAAGGAAGACGCGTAAGACGTTTGGAACGGTTTTATTGAAATGACACAAAAATGACGTAACCTGAATTGGGGGTCGTCTATAAATGACGGCACAAAAAAGTCTAGAATGTATTTTTTAACCTAGAAAAGTGCAAGCTACTTTACTTACTCTGCCTCTGCTCAACTCTACTTTAGTACGCAATGCGATATTAACCACTTAAAAGTAAGTGCAAAATGTATCTATTTCATTAAATCGCAAACTAGTTTGTGTAGCACAGCATGGCAGATATTTTTTAATCCCTTAAATTAAAAATTACGTGATTTTAGTTGTTTCTAGAATTGAATTAGCAGCTTTGTTACAGAGTTTTGGCCTACAGATACGTACATATTTACTTGTATTTGCCACTTTATTCCGTTATTTACCGGTATTTACAGTGTCAAGATATTTTCTATAAAAAATCTGTTTGCTATTTTTAAAGTTTAGTTTAGTTGAACTTTGACCTTTACAATTCAATACAGTGTTGCTCCGTCCAGACTATGATGGGTATACGCGAATACAGTCAATTGAGGTTGGTTTGTCAATTGACTGTAATCTATCATCAATAACCCTCATAGGCAGTGAGTATAGATTTCGCGCTTTTCAGTTTAAACTCAATGACTATCATAGGTACCTTCCTATGGTTATAGTCTGGATGAAGCACAACGTATCTAGTTGAATCAAACAAATAACACAAATAATCTCATTTTTGAAAAAGGGACTTATCCCGTTTTGCCAATATACTCTTCATGTACAGAACGACATAACTTAGAATTATGTAGGTATAATTTTATATTTTTAAGATGCTGAGCAAGCATCTATTGCAATGGTCATGTCCGTCTGTCTGTCTGTCTGTCTGTCGATGCCAGGTCTGTCTGTTGGTCATGCTCTACAGGTCACAATTCTTAATTAATTTCCTTCAAACAATTTTTAAATAACCAAACAATCGAGCGCAAAGTGCCCTATTGTTTTATAGGTCGATCGGATCAACCACTTTTTTTACAATTAACCAATTATTAACCATAATTTTAAAGGACCAACTTTTTTAGCGATTTTGAGCTTTTAGCTTTTTGAGAAAAACGGAAGTCGGTACTCTTTACATGCAAATACATACTTCACCATAAAAGTCAGCGACATACGAACCAGAGTGCTAGGAGTGTTCACAAATGATGTCCGTATTACATTTTCCGAGTGACCCACCTTTCGTCTTTCGTCTATATAGCTAATTAATTATATAGTGCGAATCGGAAATTTTCAAGTACCCCTTCTTGCCTAGATCATAACAGCATTTGTGAGTGCTTTCGTCGCTTAAACTTTCTATGCTTCATTGTTTTCTTAAAAAGACTATGGGCTTTGCACGTGATATGTTGTGTGCGTCGTGAACCCAGTAGTGTCGTGCTGCTGTGAGCACAAAAATAAGTGAATCTTAATGTATTGCTACCAGCTTTAACAAACCAGATTGAATGGCAGATAGGAGGGGGGGGGGGAGGGAAATGGCAGGATGGTCCACAAATGACGTCACAAAAAATAAAACAGGTTTATTGATATCGCCTGTAAATGACGTCACATACATATCACTCCTTAATTGAGATCGTCCGTAAATGGGGTCACAAAAAATATAACCATTTATTGAGATCGGCCGTACATGACGTCACAAAAAATATTACTGTTTATTGGGATCGTCCGTGAATGACACCACAAAAATATCACTCGTTTATTGGGATCGTCCGTAAATGACGTTAAGAAAATATTACTCGTTTATTAGTATCGTCTGTAAATGACGTCGAAAAAACAAAACTGGTTTATTGGGGTCGTCCGTGAATGACGTCACAAAAAATATTACGGTTTATTAGGATCGTCCGTAAATGACATCACAAAAATATCACTCGTTTATTGGGGTCGTCTGTAAATGACGTTAAAAAAATATTACTCGTTTATTGGGATCGTCCGTAAATGACGTCACAAAAATTATTACCGTTTATTGGGATCGTCCGTAAATGACGCCACAAAAATATCACTTGTTTGTTGGGGTCGTCTGTAAATGACGTCAAAAAAATATTACTCGTTTATTAGGATCGACTGTAAATGACTTCAACAAAATATCACTCTCTTATTGGGGTGATGTGTAAATGACGTCACTTGAATTATGTATAAGGTAAACGTGTTTTTAAGCCATCAATACCGAACTGAACCTATTGACTAGACATTATGGATTTTTACAAACCCAGCCGTACCCCTCGTCCCTGTGTACCGGATACATCAAATCTCGTTTCCTGAACACTAGTACAGGTGCTTAGCTTACCATGATCACTTGCATTGGCACTAGGCGTACTCAGCTAACTAAAGCTTGCACTATTCTTTCTCGTACTGGTGCAATATTCAACAAAATCTTTTTAGTCGCTTGTACCCTGCCAAGTGGTACCAGTAAAGTTTGAACGCAGCACACTCGTACCGGCTAATCAACTCAATTCTGTGCTGTTATAAAACCCACTTGTACCAGCGCCAATCAAATTCCGTTCATTTTCACCAGCACAACTTCTCACTTAGCCCTTTTCTGTGGGCACAAACTTTAAGGAATCTATGTTTGCATTTCTTTATAAAACAAAGTTTTCCAATGATTAAAACAATTCGCTGTAGGCTCAGCATCTACTTCGGGCCCACGGTGGACAAATCCAGCGCGAAGCGCTGGATTTTTTAAACTCCAAAATCTTGTATTAATACAGAATTCATAGCAACAAATTGTGAGTCCTTAGCAAAGCCCCTAAAAATAAGTTGCAAATAGAAAATTTTGCATCCAATTTTTGGTGCAGAAGTAATGTAAAATTGCAGCAAGATTTTAATTTTTTTCGAAATGAAAATGATTCTTCGTTTTCATTTGATTTCGTTTTCATCGTTTCATTTAACTATTTAAAATGATATTGTGCGGTTTAATTAACATCCCACTTTGAAGATAATGAGATGTAAGATTTACACAGCAGTTCAACGGATAATTGAAGGAGCTTAGGATCGTTGAAATGTGAATATTTTCATGATATCATTTATGGACAATCCCTAATTTGGGTGACGTCATTGATGTGTGATCCGAACAAAAACGTCTTACGCGTCATCCCTGTGTGGTTATGCCAGTTGTTTGGAACTAAAAATGGAAGGACACGATCTTGCTTTTTTAAGAAAAACGAGAATTAAACCAATTTAATACTTCACCTTCAATATCGTGTATCAAAACATTTATATTTTTCCTTAGCCTCAGGATACTTCGCCAAAAAATATCAGATTTAAAGTTGAGAAGCCAATTCAAACTTTCACTGGGCGCGAAACATTTCTTGAGGATCTTCACAAGGTCGTTAAGGAAGGTCAAGTTACAGTTCTGACCAAGGCGCCATTTTCAGTTGTTGCTGCTATTGGCGGAATTGGCAAAACTGAGACCGTGCGCATGTACATTCAACTTCATGCGCATGAGTACGACCATGTCATCTGGATCGATGCGGAAGAGAAATCCTCAGCCAAAAACTAATTTATCGAGCTTGCTACAAGATTAAAAATTTCTACAGCCTTTGACGGCAAACCCAAAGAATTTGACACCATTCTGACCCAAATTTTTAATAAACTGCTTCAAAACGCGGACGTGATTCTTCTCGTATTTGACACCGCAGAAGCTTTCGACGATGATGAGGACCTCAACTTAAGCGGAATACGTTCACTGCGCCCCAAAAACCTGTTTCCTTTCATTGTGGAGCCCACAATTATTGTGACATCACGAAATCAAAACTGGGATCTTCAAAAAGTTATTCAGCTGGATTTGTGGACTCAAGCGGAAGTCGTCGTCTTCGTGATTCAAAGACTTGGACTTGAAGAAACAGCTGAGAATTATGAACTGGCGACTCAACTTGGAAATCTCTTCGGTCGTCTGCCCATCGCACTGCAGGCGGCAGTTGCTGTCATTCGGCAGCAAACTAAGCGAAGGAATAAGTACGGAATTGAAAATTTAATTGACGAGTACGAAAATGGGAGCAGAAAAGTGTTGGCGCAGAAGCCGTTGGATGCAAACATGAGACCCTTGCGCATGAGCGACACAATGTTGATTTTATGGAATATATCGCTAGAGAAACTAGTAAAATTCCCAGACGGTGCGTTAGCAATAAAAATCCTTTGTTTCATGGCCTATTTGTCCCCAACGAGAATCCCACAGGATTTTCTTTACGCTCTTTCTCAAAAAGACTTCGCTCAAGAATCCATTATAAATGCGTTGGAAATTCTGGAGGATTATTCTTTAATCTCAACTGTTCGCTCTGCTGACTCTGACTCACACAGCTTCTCTATTCACAGAATGATTCAAGACTCGACAGTTGAAAACTTGAGATCCAACGGGGAACAGAAGCCACATTCAATTTTCATCGAACACACTTTTTTGAACGACACCGACGTGCTTCTTAAATTATCCGCTGAGGCAGGGAATTACATTAAAACTTTAGTAACACGGAAAATTTCACGTGGGGGTGAAATTGTGGAAAATTTAGTTCACATCACAAATCATGTTTCAAAAATTCTGGACGTCAATGAATTTCGAGATTTCACTAAGAAAGTTGCTGATATCTTAAGAAGCACGAATGATTTTGCCAAATCAATTGAACTCTACGAAAACGTTCTTAAAGCTACGCCTGCATCAGAAGTAGATAGTGAGATTGTAGACAAAAATCAACTGAAACGAAATCTTGCTTTTGCGTACAGCGATGGAGGGTTTGATCAGAATTCAATTGAATTATTCAAAGATGTTTTGAAGGAACAGACACGTGTCCTTGGTCCACACCATCGAAACACGATTGGAACAAAAGGCACCATTGCAACAGCACTTCTTTCAATGGGGAAGTACGATAAAGCAGCTGCGAAGTTCAGTGAAGTACTTCAAGACTTTCAAAATAATCAAGACACTCAAAGCGAATCCTTTTTAGCAACTAAAAACAACTACGCACATCTTTTGTTTCAACAAGGGAAGACAGAAGAGGCAATAAACCTTTTTACAGAAGTGTTGGAAGAAGGTGAAAAGAATCCAGATTTGAATTCTAATAACATCATAATCACAAAAGGAAGCATAGCGACTGTGCTGGAGAAGCAAGGGAAGTTTGAGGAGGCATCTGAGATGATGCTG
The DNA here is from genome assembly GCA_949802685.1 of Dicyrtomina minuta. Lineage (NCBI taxonomy): Eukaryota > Metazoa > Arthropoda > Collembola > Symphypleona > Dicyrtomidae > Dicyrtomina > Dicyrtomina minuta. Next base: position 5,966 of record CATKUY010000301.1, read on the forward strand.
CAAAACATTGAAGATGCCACTCGAGTGTTGGGACCTTTTCACCTTCACACATTCACAGTTAAACAAAATTACGCAGATCTACTTCGTGACCAAGGAAAACATGAAGAAGCGGCGCAGCTTTATTTGCAGTTGTTAGAAATTGAAAAAACTGAATTAGGCTCCGAGCACCCGGACACACTTCGTACAAAGATCAACTTGGCTATTTTATATATCCACACTGAGGAGCCTGACAAAGCGTTGCCCTTGTTGGACGTCGAGGTGTGCAAAATAGTCTTTGGCCCACAGCATCCGAGCACATTGATCGCTCCTAATATCTTAGCGGCTGTCATGATAAAACAAGGGAAGTTCGGGGAGGCTATGGCCCTACTCAACAAAACTTTAAAACTTCGCACACTAGTTTTAGGGCCTAATCATCCAGATACACTGAACCTAATGTACGGCATAGGTGGCGTGCATTACCTTATGAAAGAATTCGACAAGGCTGCAGAAGTGTTTTAAGATGTTTTGCCGCGTCAAGTGGAGGTGCTCGGGAAAAATCATCTTTCAACAATGAAGACATTGGAATGGCTCACAGAGTGTAGGAAAATACTTGACGAGCGAAATGATTTAATTGTGAAGTTCATATCGTTGACGTCGGTTGATGCGGAAATTGGGCGGTGCCTTTTAGAAGCGTTAAACTGGAACATGGAGGTTCGGAACACGTTTTACGTGTTCATTTATGTACCAACTTGATTGTTTTTATTTCAGTAAAGGTTCTAATTTATTTGTTTTTTTGTTTTGCTCACACCTTAAGGCTGCACTTGACACTTTCTTTAACTCAAATTCCACTAAAGACATCACAGGTTTGGAAGAGCAGGATGAAGCTTCTATTTCGTAATTTTCAGCACTGAAACAATCCACTTTGCAATATTTTTATGAATTGTGACCAAATGCTAATTAATAAAAATATTTGTGTTACTTGCAGATCGAGGACAACAACTGATTTCCAAGACCAGACTTTGGATGTAATTTCTGGCAACACGACGAAAGGCAATTAAATGCAAGACGTTGAGGTGCAGATGGAAACAGTCCTAAAACTTAAACAGCAACGCGTTTCCACCCGAAACATCCTGAGGAATAAGAAAAAGTGGGTAATGCTGTGATTTGCCGGTGAAGTTTTTTTCCAGCAGTTTCCAGAAAAAACCTTTGTAAAAAATTATTGAAAACATGCAGGACATTTGAAAAATATAGAAACGAATAAAAAAATGGAATTTAAAGCAAAAGATTCTTGTGTTTGTACGTTGCTGCCTTTGTTGTATTTTAATAAATATGTCTAACCAAAATAAAAACAAATTCACATATATCTCGTATACATTTCTTTAATGGTTTTTCACACCTACCCCCTGAAAGTATACAATCGTCACCAATATCCGACTAAACCCACGCACCCTACCTATGACATCATTCACGGACGATCCCTAACAACACACTTAATTACACGTTTCCAACTTTATATACAATTTCACAGCCTTTCGTTTTGTTATTTTGTGAAAAGTGGAGAGATAGTCAAATTTTCTTTTAGTGCGTAACGGTAATAGTCAGTATCGCTTTTGGGAGAAAATGGAGATATTCAAATTTGAATCTCTGCCAACGCTTGAAGGTTATGTTTTCTTCCCAGCTTTTATAACGTACCGTATTTCCTCTAATAGTACGCGGGTCTCTAATAATGCGCGGGTCTCTAATAGTACGCGGGGTGTAGCCGCCTCAGTTTGGATAGTACGCGGGTCTATTTAACACAATATTAAATGCCAGTGCGTGGGTCACTATTAATACGCGGGTCTCTAATTATACGCGCTGGGTCAGAGCTCAAGTTTGGATAGTACGCGGGGCGTACTATCAGAGGAAATACGGTATATCTCCGCTATGGTTAAGCCTACCGCACGGTAAATTATAGGATTATAAAAATCTGGATTTTTTGACGACGCTATTTGTTGACAACCCCTTATGAAGCCATAAAGCATTGTGCCGTTAATATAATTATAGCAAAACATGTGCATAATTGCTTTTTTTTAAGTTAATATACAAAATAATTCCAATAAAAAATAAACAAAATAAATTGGTAACTTTTATGAATTTAAAATGTTATGTAGTATAATTTATAGCGGATCTGGAACTGTTAAATGATGTTTAGCATATTTATTACTTAAATGAAATTGTATGGATACTTGATTATTGAGTTCACTCAATTATTATGGATCTAATCATGATTGATAAAAATGATTTACAAAAGCACATTCCGTATTGTGCAATGACAGAAGGGCATTTCGTCTGTGAAGAACCAAAATGACCCACATCCAATTCAAACTAGATTTAAAATGAGCTATGTCATAGAAACAAAGTGAGAAATATGCGTCAAATACTAATTAGGAGTTTTTGAAAAGGTGCAGAATGTTTTAAGTCCATTTGTTTGAAAAGTGTAAAATATTCTATTTACATATTTTTTGTAAAGGTGCAAAATGTTTTAATTCCATGTTTTGAAGCAGATGCAAAATGTTCTATTTAGTTATTTTTGAAAAGTCTCAAATGTTCTATTTACGTATTTTTAAAAAGTGCAAAGTAGTCTATTTAAATGCTTTCAAGACATATTTAAATAGTTTTGTAGATAGTGGATACTGGTTTTATCTAAAAATGGATATGGGTCATTTTGGGTCTTTACAGCCGATACGCATTTTGCAGATTATGTGGTATTGTATAGACATGTTATGATTTATGAAATATCGGATTTTAGATATTATTGTAAATTGTAAGTATTCTGATGAATACGTCGCATCAGTGATGTGGCAGACGGATGGTAAATCAGTGGAACAAACCTGACTTTAATTTTCTCTACGTGGGACACGCAAACTAGTTACATTTAATTTTTTGCTCATTAAAACTAGGACACAGCTTTACAAGTCAAGTGCATACTGATTGTCAGTGACACTTCCGATGACGTCATTTGTGAACGATCCTTTACATGTATTTTGGGGAATCAACACTGATTTGAATTTATTTTATTTTTTTTTAATTCTTCTGTGTGTGTAAAACGAACTGGAAGTAGACAAGATGGGACTCGGAATATTTACGACTGCATTAAATTGTTTTCCTCAAAGTTTTAATTCAAAATTGTGCATGAGTTTACCCATAGTGAAAGGGGAATGAAAATGCCACTGCGACTTGGTCCTCAATTCTTCCTTAACCGTAGGTAGCCGAAGCCATCTCCAGCCAGAAGAAGAAGACAGGATCAGACAGGATAGTTCCAAGTCATTCAACTCAGCGCATCCTTCTATCTCCACTGGGAGCAACGTGCGGAACCAACAACAGAACGTAGGAGCTACAAGTAGAGCTACACATTCCATTGCGGTACCAAGCCACGCCACGCATCTCAGGAAGGGAGGAAGGAGCACTGCACTCATCAGTCACTCAGTACTACTCTCCACGATAACATATAAATAATTTTCTTCTCCGTAAATTTTCTAATATTGTCGTGAGAAAGATCACCATGGAGACACCCAAGAGAATTCGGAATTTGCGGGGGGATCAAGGGAGTGAGGTGATCCTCTGTGAATCGTGTTGGTGCACGAAACCTAAAAAGAAAGAAAGAAAATATTTTAATTTGGAATTCATTTTAATAATTTGTTTTGTAATGTTCTTTATCTCTATCGTTGTGCTTCCCGTAATTATTATTGTTTTCAAGTAAGTCGTAAATAATATTCTCAGGTCTTCGAGTAATCAGAATCAAAATTGTAAAATAATATATACTATTTGTGATCAAAATTGTACTCACCTGGAACTTACCTTCGGAACCATTGGCTGTAACCCCGATCCTCGGTATCCGTAAGGAAATTGTAAAATTATAATATTTGTAAACTTGTGTGGACGAAATCAAAAACATGAAAACAAAAACAAAACAAAGTAATAATTCAAAGTAAGTTAATGCTTTTAGTCCCTGCCCTTCTGGCAGAGGAAAACTTTTCAATCATTCTCAGTATCATTTTTCCTTTTCCATTTCAGTTTTCATTTTCAATTCATATCTTTTCAGTTTGATTCTTAAATAAAGATTTATCCGTAAAACTTTTAAATGTTACTGATCTCCGATGTCGTCCAAATTAATTCATAGGCAAAATAATTCAATTCTCATTGCAACCACAAAATAAGTATAATTGTTATGTAATACAGTGATGTACGATTTTCATACTAATTAAGTAAGTGGCATATGTATTTGGCCAGATCATATTTCATTTATTTTAGTAGTGCTGATGATGGTCAGGGAGTTCCTCACGAACTCCCTCATCTCTTTTTGCATAATATTATAATTAAGTAAAGTGAATAATTAATTCATGAAAACTTAACAAAATATTTTCCAAAATATACAGGGCTTAGGGGGAGGCGATGCTCTGACTTTGTCGGTGGTGTTGCTTATTATGTTGCTCAAGACATTGACTGCTTCTACCACCGGCATCGTCATTCATTCTTCGTGAGTGAGAGTATCGTTCTTCGCCGAGCCGTCACCCCAATTGGAAACCATTGGCTCAACAATCTGGTCTTCACTTATTTAAAATTAAAAGTAAAATTATTCCGTCTACACTTAATTTAGGTCATCACTTTACTATTTAAATTCAAATTTCTAATTGGCAAAACACAAAAGGAGAAGATGACAGCATCGGGAGTCGGGATGGAAGCGGACTCTGATGAGATCCCACGTTCTCTGATCTCAGTGGTTTCCAAATCCATCTCCCCAATCTCAGTAAATTTCTATTTGCAAACGGGAACGACTGAGACCCCATTGCTGTCAACCCTCCTTACCATTTTACTATGTCAGAACAACACTTCACTTCTTAATTATCACTCATTGTCTGGTTTATTCTTATATTTCAAAATTAGCATAGGAAAAATCTAAATATTTCATATCTTCTTCCAAAATTGAGGATCGACAGGACAAGCTGGGCCGAAGAGGGGGAGGGAGATGGTTGGCACTGGTGACTGCAACTCTCAAGGCAAACTATCACATCTCCTTTCTGCCCAGTCCTCTTGAGCTCATGGGGTGTGGACCATGGGGTGGTTGCGCTTCAACCGGTCTTACCTCTGAGCCACTCATCCACTGGAAATAATTCTTAAAACTAATACTATAACTATGAAGTAATCGTAATCTAATTCATGCAAATTAATTTTATTCATGATTCGGAAGTAAATATTGCAAATTGTCAGAATCCCAGATAACATAGGTAGGCATTGGCTCTCCGAGCAATATTCCATCCCTGCCTTTCCCCACGGGAGTAGTTACCCCTGACTGTAACTTGGTGGTCGCCCCCAACTTAACTCTACCATCTGCTCCATCATATGTATATAGTGTAATTATAATGTAAATAGTAGGTTAAGCTCATTTAATCATAAAAATATAATTCTTTTAATAAATTTTCTTTAAAATAATAAAAATTAATTAGGGACTTTTGGGGTAGGAGTGTGCAGAACTCGGGGGTTGAACCCGGTTCAGATAAAGGTCACCGGTTTGACCCTCGTTTCAATAGTATTCGTAGATCCTCCGTGAATAGTCAATGTGAGTAGCCTACTAAAATTTCTTGAAACTTTTTTGTTTTAAGAAGGAAATCACAGTACAAATAAAACTTTATCACACATGTTGTACGACCCAGCGTGAGCTGACCTTAAAAATCCCTGCAGAAAATAATCAGTCAAGACTAAACTAAAAAAATTCCCGCCACCTACCGCTCCCCTCGCATACGAAGCGTTTGGACAGGAATATTTTGTTTCGTCTGTGTAGCCGTAATTCAGAACCAGCTGATACAAGAAGAGAGCTGTGCGAGTGCGGGTGCTGGCTTGGAAATTGTGAGCCTTGAAGAAGACGTGGATCAAACGGAAGTACGTGAACTGCACCGCAAAATAATTACTGGTAATAATCCATACACAGTATTTAAATTGTATGCCTTAATTTTTATATTTGTATTCTTCGGAGGGAGATTTGAAATGAAATAATTTCACAGTCAAGATCTTGCTTTGTGGAAGCGGATCGGCATGGGATGCGGCAGGAAATGCAACGCTGAGCGGATTTAAAGATTGCATGGAGCCCCTCGTCAGTTCTGTGACGCATTCTTGGAGCACGGAGGAGAAGAAGGGCAGGTGCGTTGCTAAATTTTTAAATTACTGATAAAACTGTTAAGGGATCGTGCATAAATGACGTCCTCTGTAGGGTCATCCGTAGGTGTACTTAGCTACTAGATAGTCATTTAAGTAGACCATGATTAAGCTGATGACAAAGTGGTCATATGGTGCACAAAAATGTGGATATTTTCATGACGTCATTTGTGAACGGTCCTTCACTAATTAAAATTGTAAATATAAGTAAGTGCTATGATTATTAATCTAGCTAAATAATTAAATTGCCGTATGTTGTAGATTAGTGGAAACTATTCAAGAATGTTTTTCACCCATTTGGACAAGATGCTTGAAGGATCCTTCCGATGCCGGTCTGGCTTTGACCTCGGACTCTGACAACTCAAAAATATCAAGAGCTTACAGTAATGTACAGAATCGAACTGACGGTCCTGATCACGGTATCAATTCCGGTTCCGTTCACGGTTCACGTTGTAAATCGAATGCGTAAAAGTAAAAACACATGCAGCATGTTAAAGCTAAGAATTATTCAATTGACAAATCGATTAAAGATTAAACGTTATTAAAATCATTGTAGGTATATATCCTTGCAATTATTTTAGGGGTCATCCATAAATACTGTCATGCAGATATACCCATTCCTAATTCCCTATGACCCCTGTCATCAGCATAGAATTGATTTCTGCATAAAATTTAAAGAGAAGCCTGTCGTCAAACTCTAGTAGGAGGAACATTGAGAAAATTGACGGGAAGTTTCAAAAGTTTGCGGGTTCTATTTCGATTTATTACTTAAGTAATTTAAAGAGGAAAACAATGTATTTCAATGTGGAGGTGGTGGGAGCTAAAAATATATGGGCAAAAAGCTTCTAAGGGATCGTCCATAAATGATGTTATTGGTATGATGGTTGGGTCTTGTCAGACATTAGTGACATGAAATGTTAGAGATAGCCGTTTAGACAATGCTTGAGTGCTGGCATGGTGGTTTAGGGGGAGCTGAAAGAGTGATAATAATCTTGACATCATTTATGGACCCCCCATTACGCAATAAATGTTAAATGTCTTAAATTTAAAGGCCATCGTATGGTGTTATAATTTAGTGCCAAGTAGTCCTTTAATCACGAGTGTAGTTCATCACACAGGACCAGCATATTTTAAGTGCATGTTATAATTGTGCTAGACGAATATTTTTTTGATTTTTAAAATTCATTTTCAACTTATTTTGAACATGGCTAATTCTTGCATTTCAAAAAATTTTTCATGATTTTACATTTCCGCCCTTTTTGGAGTTTTCTTTGTGAGCGTGTGAATGGCCGCTGACACATTGACTGTCAAACAATTTAAAAACAATATTATTGATGGTGCGAAAATACGAAATGTTTTAATTAATTTTTAAACACATACACAATCAGCTTCTGGTCGAAATTAATTGTAGCACATTAAATTATTCAGTTGATATTCTACACAGCGAAAACACTTAGCGTGAGCTTATTAGGAGTCTAAAGTGAAGAAGCTGCTGTCGTTGCCGTTAAAATGTAAGTTCTGAAATACAAAATATTTTATAGTTCTAACAAGAGAATGGTTTCACATGTTACCCGCCAATTTTAAAACCTGCCACTCAAAAAAAATCTGGCTAGTTTTAGAAAGCACAGAACCAATGTAACTCGACAGCATATTGCGTTTTTTGGTCACATAGTGGCCCGCCAAAGTTTTAAAAAAATCAAATTTTGACTTTTTGGCTCCTTGTAGCTACTTTATTTCCTAACTGATTTCGACAAAATTTGGATTTTTCTAATCCTTAGGCAGTTTTTTAGAAAAAAATTACAGGATTTTTGAAAATTCGAAATTTTAATTTTTTTTAAAAGTACAAAAAATATTATACTTTTGAGGCCTAGATTTTAAAATTGCTTTTTTCAAAAAAATGAAAATTTTCAAAATCTAAAAAAAATAAAATTTCTTTTTAGAAAACTGTCTAAGGATTAGAAAAAACCAAATTTCGCTGAAGTCGGTTAAGAAATGAAGTAGCTACAGGGTGCTTCAAAGTCAAAATTTGAATTTTTTACTTTAGCCGGCCATTGTGACCGAAAAACGCCAAATGCGGTCGAATTACTTCGGATAAGTGCTATTTAAAACTAGCCTAATTTTTTTTGAGTGGCAGATTTTGAAATTCGCGGGTAACATGTGAAATGTAAAACCATTCCCATGCAAATGTCATGTGCCTTGTAATCGTGTAGGATTGAAGTAGATCGCGTTTTATGTACCTTTGACAGCACCTGCTGAACTCCTGACCTCTCGAGTTGATAACCATCACAGTAGTCAGTCTTGATTCCTGAAATGAAGGGCAACCACAATAATATAGGAATAAACGTATGCGGGAATTTTACTGCGCGTGACGTAAGCCTTGTGATGACATCTCAGGTGAGCGAAACTGCTAGTAACTTACTTTTTCATGGAGCGCAAACATTTATCAGCTGATTTAGGATTTTATTTCAGATATGGCATCAACTTTTTCACTATTAGGTAAATTTTGCAACATCGAATGCAGCATATCGAGGGTGGAGTATCAAATTGGTTTCTTTCCGCTATTTCTTAAAAGCAAAATGGTGTCCTTCTATTTCTAGCTGCAAACAACGGGCATAACCAAACAAGGAAGACGCGTAAGACGTTTGGAACGGTTTTATTGGGATGACACATAAATGACGTAACCTGAATTGGGGGTCGTCTATAAATGACGGCACAAAAAAGTCTAGAATGTATTTTTTAACCTAGAAAAGTGCAAGCTACTTTACTTCTTCTGCTTCTGCTCAACTCTACTTTAGTACGCAATGCGATATTAACCACTTTAAAGTGCAAAATGTATCTACTTCATTAAATGGCAAAATTGTTTGTGTAGCACAGCATGGCAGATATTTTTTAATCCCTTAAATTAAAAATTACGTGATTTTAGTTGTTTGTAGAATTGAATTAGCAGCTTTGTTACAGAGTTTTGGCCTACAGATACGTACATATTTACTTGTATTTGCCACTTTATTCCATTATTTACCGGTATTTACCAGTGTCACGATATTTTCTATAAATCATCCGATTCTGATTTTTAAAATTTAGTTTGGTTGAACTTTGACCTTTACAATTCAATACAGTATTGCTCCGTCCAGACTATGATGGGTATACACGATTACAGTCAATTGAGGTTGGTTTGTCAATTGACTGTAATCTATCATCAATAACCCTCATAGGCAGTGTGTATAGATTTCGCGCTTTTCAGTTTAAACTCAATGACTATCATAGGTACCTTCCTATGGTTATAGTCTGGATGAAGCACAACGTATCTAGTTGAATCGAACAAATTACACAAATAATCTCATTTTTGAAAAAGGGACTTATCCCGTTTTGCCAATATACTCTTCATGTACAGAACGACATAAATTAAAATTATGAAGGTTTAATTTTATATTATTTTAAACTCTGAAATCTTGTATCAATACAGCATTCATGGCCAAAAATTATGTGTCCTTAGCCAAGCCACTAAAAATAAATTGCAAATAGAAAATTTTGCATTCTATTTTTTGAGCAGACACATTGTTAAGTTTAAGTAAGGTTTTAATATTTTTTTAAATGAAAATTATGCTCCGTTTTCATTTGATTTTGTTTTCGTCGTTTCAATTTACTACTTCGAATGATATTGTGCGGTTAAATTAAGCATTCCACTTTGAAGGTAATGAGATGTAAGATTTACACAGCAGTTCAGACGATAATTGAAGGAGCTTGGGATCTTTGAAATTTGAATATTTTCATGATATCATTTATGGACAATCCCTAATTTGGGTGACGTCATTGATGTGAGATCCAAAACAATACGTGAGATACGTCTTACGCGTTATCCCTGTGTGGTCATGCCAGTTGTTTTTGTATGGAACTAAAAATGCAAAAACACCATCTTTGGTTTTTTAAAGAAACGAGAAGAAAATCAATTTGATACTTCACCATTGATATCGTGCATCAAAACATTTATATTTTTCCTTAGCCTCGGGATTCCCCGCTGAAAAATATCAGATTTAAAGTTGAGAAGCCAATTCAAACTTTCACTGGGCGGGAAACATTTCTTAAGGATCTTCACAAGGTCGTTAAGGGAGGTCAAGTTACAGTTCTGACGCAGGCGCCATTTTCAGTTGTGGCTGCCACCGGCGGCATTGGTAAGACTGAGACCGTGCGCATGTACATTCAACACCATGTGCATGAGTACGACCATGTGATCTGGATCGATGCAGAAGACAATTCCTCCGCAAATAACCAATTCCTGCAGCTCGCAAATAAATTAGGAATTGTAACGGAAATTGGCGGGAAACAAAAGGAATTTGAATTAATTCGAGATCAAATCTTTGAGAAACTACTTCAACATGCCCATGTAGTTCTTCTTGTTTTCGACAACGCTGAAGCTTTCGAAGACGACCAGGACCTGAACTTAAATGGAATAAGATGCCTTTTTCCAAAATCTATGTCTCCCTGCTTTGTTGAGCCGACAGTCATTGTGACGTCACGAAACCAAAACTGGAATCTTCAAAATGTCATTCAACTGGATTTGTGGAGCGAAGCAGAAGTCATTATCTTTGTGATTCAAAGACTTGGACTCCAAGAAACAGCTGAGAATAATGAACTGGCGACTCAACTTGAAAATCTCTTCGGTCGTCTGCCCATCGCACTGCAGGCAGCTGTCGCCGTCATTCTGCAGCAAATAAAACGACAAAAAGAATATGGAATTCGAAACTTAATTGATGAGTACCACAACGGGAGCAGAAAAGTGTTGGCGCAGAAGCCATTGGATGCAAACATAAGACCCTCACAGACGAGCCATACCATGTTGATTTTATGGAATATATCGCTGGAGAAAATAGTTAATTTCCCAGATGGTGACTTAGCAATCAAATTGCTTTGTTTCATGGCATATTTGTCCCCCACAAGAATCCCACAGGATTTTCTTTACGCTTTTTCTCAAAACGACTTCTCTCAAGAATCCATTGAAAATGCGTTGGAAATTCTAGAAGATTATTCTTTGATCTCAAATTCAAGCTCTGCTGACTCTGACTCACACAGTTTCACCATACATCGAATGATTCAAGACTCGACAATTGAAAATTTGAGAACCCACGAAAAACAGAAGCCACATTCAATTTTCAACGAACACACGTTTTTGAACGAGACCGACGTGCTCCTTAAATTATCTACTGAGTCGGTGAATTACATTAAAACGTTGGATACACGGAAAATTTCACGTGGTGGTGAAATTGTGGAAAACTTGGTTCACATCACAACTCATGTGTCAAAAATTCTGGACGTCAAGGAATTTCGAGATTTGACTGCTGGAGTTGCTAATGTCTTAAAGAAAACGAACGATTTTGCCAAATCAATTGAACTCTACGAAAACGTTCTCCAAGCAACGCCTGCATCAGATGTTGAAAGTGAGATTTACGACAAAAGTCAACTGAAATGGTGTCTAGCTGTTGCCTACAGTGATGCAGGGTTTGACCAGAAATCAATTGACTTACTAAAAGAACTTCTAGAGGATCTGACAGGTGTCCTTGGTCCACATCACATCGACACACTTGGAACAAAATGCGAAATTGCAAGTGCACTTCGTTCAATGGGGAAGTACGACGAAGCAGCTGCACAGTTCTGTGAAGTTCTGCAAGACTTTCAAAATATCAACGACACTGACAGCGAATACTTTCTTAGAACTAAAAGCAACTACGCATTTTTTTTGAAAGATCAAGGGAAGACTGAAGAGGCGTTGAAGCTTTTTACAGAAGTTTTGGAAGAAAAGGAAAAGAATCTAGATCCGAACTTTGAGAGCATCATAAGATCAAAAGGAAATATAGCGACTGTGCTGATAGAACAAGGGAAGTTGGACGAGGCATCTGCAATGATGCTGAAAAATATTTCAGATGCCACTCGAGTCTTTGGACCCTTTCACCTTCACACATTTACATTGAAACAAAATTACGGAAAACTACTTCTTGGCCAAGGGAAGCATGAGGAAGCGGCGCAGCTTTTTTTGGAGTTGTTAGAAACTCAAGAAACTGAATTAGGCTCCGAGCACCGCCAAACACTTCTCACAAAGAACTTCTTGGCTGCTGTGTATCTTAACACTGAGGAGCTGGAAAAGGCGTTGCCCTTGTTGGACGTCGGAGTGCGCGAAAGAGTCTTTGGCACGAAGCATCCGAAAACAATGATCACTGCTCATAACTTAGCGGGTGTCATGGAGAAACAAGGGAAGTTCGAGGAGGCTTTAGCATTACACAACAAAATGTCGAAACTTCGCACACAAGTTTTGGGGACTAATCATCCATATACACTGACCTCAATGCACAACATAGGTTACGTGCATTACAAAATGAAAGAATTGGACAAGGCTGCGGAAGTGTTTCAAGATCTTTTGCAGCGTCAAGAGGAAGTGCTCGGGAAAAATCATCCTGATACAATAGATACATTGGAATGGCTCACAGATTGTAGGGAAATTCTTGATGAGCGAAATGATTTAATTGCAAACTTTGTGACGCTAACGTTGGTTGATGCAGAAATTGGGCGGTGCTTTTTAGAAGCGTCTAACTGGAACACGAAGGTTTGGACGACGTTTCACGTGTTCATTGATGTACCAACTTGATTGTTTTTATTTAAATTAGAGGTTCTAATTTATTTGTTTTTTTGTTTTTTCTGACACTTTAAGGCTGCACTTGACACTTTCTTCAACTCGAATTCCACTGACGACATCGCAGATGTGAAAGACCAGGATGAAACTTCTATTCCGTAATTTTTTTGACTGACACAATTCACGTTGCAATATTTTTATGAATTATGACCACATGCTAAATAATAATAAAACTATTTGTGTGACTTCCAGATCGAGGACAACAACTGATTTCCAAGACCAGACTTTGGGTGTAATTTCTGGCAGCACGACGAATGATGATCAAATCCAAGTCGTTGAGGGGCAGATGGAAACAGTCTGAAAACGTAATTATAGCAACGCGTTTCCATCCGAAACATCCTGAGGAATAAAAAAAAGTGTATTATGCTGTGATTCGCTGGTGAAGTTTATTCCCAGTTCCCAGCAGTTTCCAGAAACAACTTGGTAAAAAAATACAGAAAACATGCTGGACATTTAAAAAAAAAAAGATACGAATTAAAAAATATGTACTTTAAAGCAAAAGATTTTTTTGTTTGTACTTGACTTCTTTTGTATTTTATTATTTTTATGTTCAATCAAAATAAAAACAAAGTCGCATATTTAAATAGATTAATACTCTATGGCTTTGGCATCGTCCATATATCTCGTATACATTTCTTTAATTGTTTTATACACTAATCCCCCATGAGTGTACACTACATCCACACAATCCCTCATGTGTCAGAAATATAAATGAAATCGCATATAATACGTCCCAATTCCCCCCCCCATGTCAAATTTTCCCATTCATGTCAATTTTGTACCACCCCCACCGCCTGCATCCTCCTCCTATCGTCAACCAGATCATATTAGCATCCAATGAAACGCTCTCCCTTTCCTCACACTCCCCCTCCTGCCTACTCCATGCCAGTGATATTGATTGTAGATTTATTTTACATCCATCTCCACCCCCACCACTCATGTGACCCCAGGCCCAGAGCAACACCACAGTCCATTTATTTTGTGTGTAATCATGCAATTGGTGTATATTTAGAACTAAAAGCGAAGACTATCTCAAATTTAATAAAAATATGAAGGCTGAAACTATGAATTTGCAAATTGCGTATGACTTCCTACGTAGGTACGTTCACACGACGTTGTCTGCTCTTAGCATGGAACATCTTATACCCATCAGGTTAAAACGGGTTAGGGGCTGTTCGTAAATCATCTGTGAAGAACAAACATAACTCATATCCATTTAAAGTTTTAAAGCTACATACGATCAAAATAATGAACATGCCTAGAATGTTAGTCAGAAGTTTTTGGAAAACGTAAAATGTTCGATTTTCATGTTTTTCAACAATGCAAAATGTCCTATTTTAAATGTGTTTTTAAATATGTGCAAAAATTTCTAATTCCATGTTTTTGAAAGGGTGCTCAATGTTCTAATTTCATGGTTTCGAAAAGTGTAAAATGTTCTCATTCCAAGCTTTTGAAAAAGTGCAAAATGTTGTGATCACATGTTTTCGAAAAGGTGCGAAATGTTCTAAATTCATGTTTTCGAAAAGGTGCAAAAATGTTTTAATTACATGTGTTTAAAAATGTGTAAAATATTCTCATTCCAAGTTTTCGAAAAGGAAATGTTCTAAATTCATGTTTTCGAAAAGGTGCAGAATGTTCTACTTCCATGTTTTTGAAATGTTGTATTTAACTGCTCCTAAGACATATTTGAATATTTTTGTAGACAGTTGATTTTTAGATGCTGAGCAAGCATCTATTGGTCTGGTGTTTGCTGTCTGTCTGTCTGTCTGTCTGTCTGTCTGTCTGTCTGTCTGTCTGTCACAATGTCAGTTAGTCGCACGCTACAGGTCGCATTTTTGAAGATTTTATATTGAAACCTTTTTTAATCGCCCAGAAAAGCGAGGGAGAAGTGCTGTATAGTTTTTGGTTATTATTCACGTTATAGTTTTTTCGCAATTAGCAGTTAAACCGACCAAGAATTAAATCAATGTTTCAAGATAAAAAACAATCCGGCGCTTGGCGCCGGATTTGTCGACCGGGGGGCCCGAAGTAGATGCTGAGCTTCAACAAAGGTTCAAGATAATTCATGTAGCGCTAAAAGACGATATAAGATTTATGGAAGCTCCCCTAGCATGAATAAGCCATATACAAATGTCAATTGTTGATTGGATTGTGCATGAAGAAGTGACTGATGGTGCTTCAAAAAGGGTTGACATCAACGGCTGGCGAAAAGATCTATTGTCAGGGTATATTCTGGATCCCACAATACGTATGGAGTAGTCATGTCGTCAAGCGGAAGAAGTTAATATAGAAAAGCAGGCGCATTATAACCCTTGCATTCCTTACTTTTTACTATAAACTGGTACTTTAAACTATAAAATGTGAAAGGCGTCATTATGGACGAGCCGTCACTAGTAGGTAGTAGGTATATACGCAAGCGTATCAGGAATTTTGCATGTTAAATCCCATAAGGAAATAGCTATGTACATGAATATGTACTTTATGTTGAAATGATGCAGGAGTGGATTAGTAAATGACGTCGTGTAAATTGTGACGTGTGGGGGGTGAAAAAGTATGCAAAGGGTGGGTGGGGTAAAAATTTTAAAAAAATTACAGAAAACAAAAAGCCAAAAAACATCAAAAAGAGTTACAATAAGAACATATAAAATTTACATACACATAATGCTAACCATGGTGGCAGAGTAGGTAGAGTAACATATCATATAATGTAGTCTTAGATTCAAGTATGGGTTAGGGTGACTAATATTTGTTGATTTCAGATGATGCTAGTCAAATCGAGAATTAGGAAAACAGCAACAAATTTCCAGCAAAACAAGGTAAGCCTTTTTTTTTGAACTGCTAATTCAGTTTAAAACTGGTGTCCAAAGTGTTCAGACGTGTTTTTACGAAGCTCAAATTTAAATTAGAAATAAACTTATGAAATATAAACTTTAAGAAGGTTAAAAACCATGGAGAGTTACCCATCATTTGTTGTTGAACGAAAATACGAGGACGAGCGATATGCTCTTACATCTCGTTTGGCTGAGTTAGTATATCAAATTGAGCATGCAGCTATATTTGCAGAACTAATACATCCACAATGTGGAATCAATTGTCAGGAACATGATAATTGCGTCAATTCTGAAATCCTTAGAATAGTTAAAGAACTTCAGTGGGTTAGAGAAGAATTGCTGTCATTGGAAAGAATTATGGCGCAACAAGGAATTGATTTTAAAATTCAAAATGACAGTTGGCGATGTGCAAGCAGAATAGTGTTACAATATATATCACAGCAAGATTTAGATGGAACGATATCACAAAGATTTAAAAAAGTAAGCAAGACTTCATACAAAAAAACGTATGAAAAATATCCAGTTCAACGTGCTATTAAAACCCTTGGTGGTCCATACTTATCCAAATACCTAATCAGTTCTGAAAAACGAAAGCAATCTTTTATTCTTAAAAAGTGGGATGAAAACAAATTTCCTAAAATTGAGACAATGTGTGACGCAGGCTTTATGTGTACAAACGCTACGACTGCTATTTGTTGCTACTGTGGATTCGGGTTTAAAGACTGGCAAAAAGATGACAATCCAAAAAAAATCCACAAAAAAAGTTTTAACAACTGTCTTCTTAGTCGCATTTCGGAACAAAAAATTGGGTCTTATGATATTCTACCAGAAATATCAGAAATGACTGAAACTCAAAAGGATCAAGAATTGCAAAACTCTAGAGCTACTCTCGTTTGCCCAATGTGTCTTGACAAACCTAACGTTATGCTCTCGTTAGAATGTGCTCATTTAGTGGGTTGCACAACATGCATACGAAAATGTCAAGAGTGTTGCAAGTGTAAAACCAAAATTTTAAATCTTGTTCGCATTTATCACTGACATAAGTCTCATATAAGATTATCAACTTTTTAAAAACCTATCAGTCTTCTACTGAACTTTCATGATGTCGGGGTTTACAATTACTCTCCTAAGTGATTCATCCTACAATTACTATCCAGAAAATACTATTACTAATTTTAGAAATAAATTGGCCTCACCAATTGATTTAACGTTACGAGAATTTGAAGTGGCTCTCACAACATGTACATATACGTCCACAGATATATTTTTAAAAGAAAATGAATCTATTGGTATATTAAGAACGGCTGATATAACAAAGTATAACACTTCTCCTACTAGATATACTGTTTGGACAAAAGTAAAACACCATTACAATCCTAATTTACATGAAGCTAATTTAGAAGCACCTTACAATTTTTCAAGTGTCACTGATCTGTGCAATTATATAACATCCAAAACCAATTATGTTTTTGAATTAAACAAAAACGATTATGTTGAAGTTACTGAAAACAAAGACTTCAACGTTTCATTACTTACACTCAAGCTTTCATCAAAAATTAATAAAATTTTGGGATTTCAAACTGGTGAAATTCAAGTAAAAGAAAATTGTGTACGAGGAAAAGATAAAGTGTACAAGTCATTCGAGAATAACTTACTGTTTCTTTATTGTGACGTTGTTGAAGACCAATACGTTGCTGACATATTTGCACCACTAGTACAAAGCATGCCTCAAGTTTTTAATAATGGTAAACCATTTGAACATGAATTTTTCAATCCAACATACCTTCCTGTGAAAATACAAAGCTTAGAGTCTATACACACATATATAATGAATGAATCAGGTAATCCTCCACCATTCAAATTCGGGAATTTTAAGTGTACACTACACTTTCGTCCACGCTCCTATTAACAACAACAATGTCTTTCACAGATAAAGAAAGAAATTTTTATCGCATTCACCATCCACAAAATGGTAATGGAATGCAGTTTGGTGGAAATTTATTATTTTACAGAGCCTCTAATGTAAGACAAAAAGGTAGTAGTTTAGGAGGTTTTTTTGGAACAATATTTAAAAAACTAATACCATTTGCTACAAAATATATTTTACCACACGCTATGAGTGCAATTAAAAATGTTGCTAGCGATGTAATTGAGGGGAAAACATCTGTGAGGAATTCTATTACAGACAGAGGAATGACAGCGTTAAAGGCTGCTGGAAATGAAATTTTAGCTCAGTCGGGTTCTGGCGTTGGTCGGAAACGTAAGGCAGCTTCTATTCAAGAATATCCGTATAAAAAAATCAAACGTTGCAATAAAATTGGTAAAGGAAAAAAGAAAGAAAACAAAAAGTCTAAACAAGGAAAAGGAATTTTAAAGCTACCAAAATTAAATAAAAAAAAGAAAACAAATAACAAATCAAAATCTAAAACAAGAAAAGGATACAGTATTTTTGAATAATTCAAATGGCTCAACATCATTACCTCAGAAGTGAATTAGATATATTTAAAAAAGATGGATATGATATGTCAATACTAACATCGCAAAATTGTGACGTTTATCCAACTTCACCATTATCTGAATCATCTGTTCCTTTAACATTTATTTTAAATTCAACAGACGGACATTATATTCAACCTGACAAAACAAGATTATACGGAAGATTTAAAATAACAAAACTCAACGGTGAGAATTTAGATGCTGAAAGCTTTGTCGCACCAGTTAACAATGTATTACATTCATTGTTTTCACAGTGTGCAGTTTATCTAAATGAAACACTTATAACTCCGTCAAATACATACTATGCGTATCGCAGCATGATTGAACGATTACTACTGTTTTCAAAAGAATACAATAAAACTCAATCAGAGTCTGCTGGATATTTCAAAAATGATGCTCCTGCCTCAGCTGATTCTACAAAAAGTAACTCGTTTAAAATAAGAAGTGAAATTTGTAAAGACAGCAATGTGTTTGAATTCATTGGTCGTCCCCACGCTGATTTGTTTGCTCAACCAGATTTTTTACCACCTGAAATTGATTTAAAAGTTGTATTTCATCGTTCATCAGACGATTTTGCTATGTTTGTACCTCCTGCCAAAGAAAGTAAAGTTCAAGAACATTTTAAAATTCACTTCTTAGAAGCCAAACTTTAAATTGTACGACACAAAGTACTTCCAGCTGCAGCAATTAATCACATTCGTCAGTGGGAAAACAATGAGATAGCTAGTTTAAATTTAACGAGAGTAGATATTAAAAGCTTTTCATTGCCAATCGGATCTTTGTCAAGAATAGAAGAAGGTGTGTTTAAAGGAGGGCAACTACCCGAAAAACTTGTAATTGCTATTGTTCCTAGTACAAATATTAGTGGATCTATAACATCAAACTCTTTTATTTTTGGTGATTTTGGTCTATCTTACATTAACGTTTCAATCAACGGTGATACGTGTGAATCATATCCCTTAGAAGTTGACTTCAGAGTAGGTTCAAGACGTGTGAAAGAAGCTCTAAGCAATTTATTTCGATCAATTGGAATTGAAAATCAAGATGCAAGTATCGACTATAACGTCACTGATTTTGTGAGTAACAAAACTCTAATTGTTTATGAAATCTCTCCTGTGACAGATGTACGATGTCCACCAAGATTTGGAAATATAAAAATTGAGTTACGTTTTCGTGAAGCTACTACTATTCCATTAACTATTTTATGCTATACAAATACATTTGGAACATTAAATATTGATAAGAATAAATCTGTATTTTACAGTGATTATTCTCAAATGCAACACTAATAATGGATACAAAACAAGTAATTAACTTTTTAAAACAAATTTGTACTAGGCGTAAAGCTTATTTTGATTGTATACCATGCGATGAGTTAAAATATGTTCGTATAAATAAATTTTCAATGTGTTTAGTTGTAAATACTGATCCAAGTACTAAACCCGGAGATCATTGGGTATCATTTTACAAGAATAGTAAACAAGAAGACTTGGAATTCTACGATTCTTATGGATATGGTATAGAATACTATGCTAAAGATTTTAATGATTTTGTAAAAAGATGTAAAAGTAGATGTAAAGAAAATATAAAACAATTACAAAGTTTTAATTCTACAGTTTGCGGTCATTATGCTATATACTTTTTATATAAAAGACTCAAAAGATGTTTACCTATTCATATATATTGTTCTTTTTCAAATAATTTTAAACAAAATGATAATATTGTGTACAATTTTATTCGATCTAAAAAGTATTTATTGTCAAAAATTTGTTGTAATGTTACAAATCATCAATGTGTTACACATTTTAGTTACAAATAAATAAATTTAAATAGTTTTCCAAATAATTGTTGATACATCATACATACCTTTACCATACTGCCCAGTAAATTTATTATTTCTCGAAGGTCGAGATTTCATTGAAGTAGCTAATGATTTTTTCGAAACAATTGTTTTCTTTCTAGTTGATTTAAACGATGTTGGAGTTATAGGGTTGTCCATTGCATTTCCTTCCATTTGATCGTCTTCAGTATTGACAGAATTTTTTAAATCTTCTGCATCATATCCTCTTTTTTGAGACCATAAATCATTCATGTAACTTTTTATGGATTGTAATATCTTTTCACGATCAATATCATTAATTATATTATTAGTTGAGATAGTATCAGGCTGATTAATAGTTTTAACTAAAATTGGTTTTTGACTTTCATATTGATGTTTGCTTCTTGCTTTACGAACTTGGTCACTGTATAATATTTGTTTTACATCATCAGTTAAGTCAATGAAATTAACAATATCATTTTTATCTTCTTTTTCTTCCTTAAGCTTCATTAAAATATTGTATAAAGCCTCTGGCATGACTTTCATACGCTTAGCTGCCATTTTTTGAAATTAAACTTGATATAATTGATGATGCAATTGTAGCGAGAATAGGTATAAAGAATCCACTACCACGTTGACAAATAACTCGCTTCTTTTTTAATGATGTGTTTTTCAGAGATAATAAATGTAGTTGTTTTTTATACGGTCTCAAACGAGTGACTGTCCGTTGAGGGACTGGAACACCTCCTTTTAAAATGTTTTTTGCGCACTCTGCTAAAGTTTTAATTTCATCATTGCTTACTACATTTATTGCATTATGAGCACGTTTTTTACATTTACATTTGTGTAAAAACAATTGATTATCTAAAAGACGCTTCATGTTAGTTGTTTATTGTTGAACATCTCACACTCAACTGATAACTATAAACTGATATATTATGATTTTATATACTTAGTCTTCCCAAATCACTCAGTCAGTATGGATTCAAAAATAAAACGTCTGTATCTTAATCCGAAATGTCGTGGAAGCTTTTCTGGTTTACATGCATTTGTTCAACATAACAAGGGTATCAAAAAACAGGATGCTTTGAAAATATTGCAAACAATTCCAGCCTTTACAGAAAATGTGCCTACTATTCGAAGATTTAAAAGACGTCAAGTCATTGTTAGTGAAATGGATGAACAATGGGTTATAGATCTTATCGATATTTCAAAATACTCAAAGTTTAACAACGGTCATCATTTTTTACTTAGTGTAATTGATGTTTTAAGTAAGTTTGCATTTGTAAAACCAATAAAATGTAAAGAAAGTAGTAGGGTTTTAAAAACGTTTAAAGATATTCTAAAAAAATCAGGAAGAAAACCAAAACGAATACAATGTGACAAAGGAACAGAATTTAAAGGAGAATTTAAACGTTATTGTACTTCTGAGAACATCAGCATATTTCACGTTGAGTCAGAGTTAAAAGCATGCATCGTTGAACGTTTTAATAGAACAATCATGGAACGGATTAGTCGATACACACAACATAAACAGTCATACAAGTTTGTACACGTTTTAGACGACTTAGTTCGAAATTATAATAATACAATACATTCGAATATCAAGATATCTCCAGCAAATGTTGACAAGAACAATGAGTTTGATGTTTGGTGGACGCTGTATGGAAATAAAAAATTTAAAAGTGACAAAGCATCAAAATTAATTATTGGTGATAAAGTTCTCATATCAATAGACAAAAAGCGTTTAATTGAAAACGGGTATTCAAAACGATTTCAGTCTGAAGTATTTACAATACAAAGGATTAAAAATTCGTTTCCTCAAATGTTTTATTTAACTGACAAAAAGAATGTCGATTTACATGGTGGATTTTACTATCAAGAGCTTTCTAAGGTTAATTATGATCATTAGACTCTTTTAATTTTGGTATAAATACGACAGCTTTTATTACACATTTCACATTCATCTTATTGCTGTACTCCAGTAAAGGTCGTTTTAAAGTTCTATCCATCTAATATCAAGGTAATAATACAATTTTGAATATTTATTTAAAATATAATATACAACATGATGGAGTGTTTTTCGTTAACATGTTTTGCTACATCTTTGAATATTCTGTTTTCTTTGTTTAAAGTTTGTCGGAAAATTGAAGAAGTAATTGAAGACGAGATGCATCATCAAAAGGAGGTACCAGAAGGAAACGTTGTTTCACCTACCGATGCTGAAATCATTGCTAAGGAGATGAACGATTTAGACAGTACAATACCGTATGATGCTAACGCTGCAAGTACCTCTAAAAGGCCATTTAATGCTCGACCATACTTTAAAATGTGTGGAATTTCTACTGATGTAACTCGGCAAAAATTTTGGTATTCAAGATGTGGAGAAAAAAACTTAGCCTACCTTAATATTCGTCGCAAGACTTTGAAGGGAGAGATAATGAAGCTTAACTTTAAAATGGATCGTGTACCAGAAGCTATCAGTTATTTAACGTATTATTATAATGTAACTAAAGGAAATACGAATGATTTGAGAGAATGTTTGAAAAGTTGTATTGAAAAATGTGATGAAATGATCGCAAAATGTGAAAATTCTCTTTCTGTTCCTTCTGCTGATGACTTGGATTAAACATAATTTTAAAATATTCGTTTCGTTGATTTAATATAAGTATTGTTAACGTTTGTAAATTTGATGCATGTTTAAACTTGATTAAATAAATCCTTTAAAAAAAGTATAAAAGCAAACTTATAAATGTATTAAATATTCATTCAAATTCTAGCTCCCTTGACGAGTAGAAGTCTTTTTTATTCTCAAAGAAAAGTTTCATATTTTATTTTTCATAATCATCATGGCCGCTCAACAACTTACCCAAGCTAATTATCAACCAAATTTCTCACACACTGGTATAGTAATTTAAATTATACTCTAACATTAACAAAATAACAAGTTTTAAATTAAACGGTTGGAAGGTAGCAGTAGAGGCAGAGGTGGCGGCGGCGGCGGCGGCGGCTTGTAGATAAGGAGTAGGGGTAACTAAAACCCCAAACCTTCCCATGTACTACTTTTTCCTTAATAAAACTTAATATATATTTTTTTTTTACTTCACACATTTAGATTTGTTTGAAGGAGTTGACATTTGTGGACAATGGGATTGGAATGCTTCAATACCTACAGCCGTTTCTGAAAGTAAGGATCTGGAAACTTCGTCAACCGAAGGTGATGACGAATCAACTCAAATGGAAGTACTTGACAAACCCAAAATGAAATCTAAAACCCTTCAGTCAAGAAAACGAATTGTATCAAAAAAGGTTGCAGCACTTAAGAATGTTCCAGCTAAGATTTTGAAAAAAACAGAAGTAAAGAAGAAGTTGATAGCTGTCCATAATATTCCTGTTTTTGTTGAACCCAAAAATCCAAAATGCACTCTGTGTGTCACTGACGCTGCACAGAACGACAATCAAACTGTTTACGTGTCAATCAATCAAAACTGTAAGGATTGTTCGAATCAACAGGTTACTTTTATTCAGGGAGAAAACAAAATATGTATGTCATACAAGGATTTCAATTTCATTCATCGTTATCATGCTAACTACTTTAAAAAAAATTAAAAACTTAACAAACTATTTTTTTGTAAAAATGATACAATCGTTATCAGGAAAAATGTTGCTTCTCAATCGATAGTTTTCATTTTGCGTTTGACTACAATCAATAAATAAATATCCATGTGGAACACTTATACACTGTTTGTATGCATCTTCAATTAGTTGGTATTTCTTCCCACAATTCATTTGACATCCAATTTTATTACCAACTTGCGTTTCTCTTGGATTTTTAAACAATGAAATATATCTAGCATTTATAGTTAACGGTCGAAGGCCTTCATGAAAAAAATTTTGTGTAATAAAAACAATGGAACAATTCCTATGATGTGAACCACGAACAAAAGCCTGTAAAACTTCTTTAGATTTAGAAGCTTCTTCCATCATATCGTCCAATATGTAGAGGTATGGTTTTAGATCATCATCACCATACTCTTAAGGTAATCCCTTGTGAAAATGCATGTCAGGAATTTCGGTTTTCATTTGCTTGAATATGTGAGGTTGATCAATACCATAACAGTATACGACAACCTTAACATTTGGAAATATGATTTCATTTCTCCGAAGTATAATTTCCTTTGTAAGAACACTTTTTCCTGACTGAGTTGGACCACTAACTATCATATTAAATGGATGAATAAGAGAGCAGTTCATGATAGATGTATCCATGATGACAAGTGTCAAAAGACTGATTAATGTTTTAATATAATACATGTATTTGTATAAATAATAAGTAAAAAGTAAAAAAACTAAAGAAATGTCAAAGTACCCATTTAATCACCCAACTAACCCACCCCTCCCACCCCCCACCCCAATTCTTGCCCTCCCAACCCCCCCCCCCCCCCTCCCTCCCCCCCCCCCATTCTTGCCCCCCCCCATTTTTGCCCCCCCCCCCAAACAAATTTAATTCTTGAAAATGTGGATTGCTACTCTGTACAGGATATGCACTCATATCAAATAAATCTTTAATTTCCGGTTTACTCATCATATGCTTATACGGATCCTTACCTACTATTAGATAACACAAGCTATCTGTATCTGTCATAAGTAGGTATATAAATACAAAATAAACTAACATGTGATTGTAATGGAAATTATACATAATTTCCTTAGCTTTACCTAAGCATTTGACGCCCGTGGCAATAGGTTTATTAAGTGAACATGTTGTTTTTTTCATTATAACCATAGCTAGATTTTGTTTAATACTTTTAAAATCTTGAAACGTTGGTTTTTTAATATAATTCAACAGGGAATCTTTGGATTTTACTATTACAGCATTCATTCGCTCACGCATTTGTTGAATACTCTTACCATACAGACAATTAACAATAAGTTTCCAGAAATCTTTCTCAGAAGCAGTTTTTGCATTTTTTCGATTTTCTGTACACCAAGCAATAAAAGGTTTCAACCATGCGGACTGAGTAAATGACACAATTCGATGA
>CATKUY010000302.1:0-111482 GCA_949802685.1 Dicyrtomina minuta
TTATGCGATGGTCCATCTACTATACCGGCCTATACCTATAGTTGCATAATGTGTATATAAAGTGTCAAACAGGGCCGGACGAATTGGTTTTAGGCAGGAATTTGTTTCCATACAAAAACCACCATTTTGATTTTATTGAGGATTTTCTTTCGTGAAGCAAAATGTTATATTTGCATGTTTTAGAAAAGTGCAAAATCTTCTATTTACATGTTTTAAAAAATGTACAAACAATCTTATTTTGCATGTGTTTGAAAAGTCAAAATATTTTTTTTACATGTTTTTGAAAACTGCAAAATGTTTAATTTCCATGTTTTTGAAAAGTCAAAATAAGTCGATTAGCATATATTCTAAACGTACAAAATGGTCCAATTATGTACATGTTTCTTGAAAATTCAGGCAGTGGGAGCTGCCTTCGCTGGCCGCATTATCCGGCCATCTGCCTATATAGTTTCATAATGTGTATAGCATGTCAAATCCCCTTAATGTAGTGTCACAGAACAAGTTTAGAACCTGAGTATAGCGAGATTTTAGAGGAAGGTTAAAGGCTATAGCGCAATTAAAACTTAATCTTGGGTGACAGACAGCTATTTTGTTAAGAATTCATATGACTTTAATTTGTACCTTACTTTTCTGAGTAATGATACATTTTCAATAGTTTGAATTAAATATCTCCTTGTCCAGAATCGAAATGAACACAGTAAATTACTATCATTTTCACTGTATTCCAATTAAAACGCTAATCAAAGTGCTTCCAAAATGATGGACTACGTGGGCTTGAGACTGCCAAATACAATTGGTATATATGTAGATGTTTATAAATTAATACGATTTGGACAGCGAAACGACTAAACTATGGGCACCTCTCTCTGTCCCTCGTCCCTCTGACATAAGCCACATAATATGCTTAAGAGCACTCAAATTAGAAGGACCTCAAATAGCTGTATATATAATTTCTTTACAATTTTCAAATCATGACACACGACAGTAAAAGTAACAAAAGTAATTAACACCAAGTAAATCTTAATCTGTCACAAGATACATTTTAATTTTTAATTTAAAAAATGTAAATTTCTAGTAAAACTAAACTGAATATTTGCCGATTCACTGTTTAAGTAGCCAGAATTTTAGTGCACATTACAGCTTAGTTACATTGCACCTAAATATATGGGGGGAGATATCCTGGGGAAATGTGAGAAAAGGTGGGCAAATGAATTGGAAATTGTGAACGCTCACACAAGTCTATACATAATAGCCTAATAGCTGTGGTTCAAAACGATTAGAGAACAATTCTTACTCTTACACCCGTCGTTGACTAATACTACTACTACTACAATTGCCTATAAGTTCAGAGGCTAACTTCTTAGCACCCCTCAAACAGAGCTATGCTTTCTCAAAAATCCCACTGAGTGTGTTGCAGTCAACACACCTATGGGTAATCTATTGGGGGGAAATCCTCTTCTTTTAGCAATTTACGAGGGAACGAAAAGTGTTTTACGTGTTTCTGCATTTATATTATGAACAATCTGGAATCTGGAAGAGCTCATCTTACCTTTTTCTTGTATCTCTTTCCTTGTCCCACACGTGTGTGCTTCTGCTATATGTACCGACATGCATCTTCCCCCACGTCGTCCCAATCCAGCACATCAAGGCCGGATAATGTGGCCAGTGCAGGCAGCCCCCACTGCTTGAATTTTTTCAAAACATGTAAATGCAAAATTTTGCACTTTTCAAAAATATGTAAAAAGAATATTTTGATTTTTCAAAAACATGCAAAATCAAATTTTTTGTACATTTCAAAAACATGCAAATAAATGTTTTTGTACAATTCAAAAACATGGAAATAAAACATTTTACACTTTTCTCAAAACATGTAAATAGAACATTTTGCACTTTCCTGAATCAAGTAAATAGAACATTTTTCATTGTTCTAAAACATGCAAATACAACATTTTGCTTTACCAAAGAAAATTATCAATATAATCAAAAATAGTAATTTTTGCATAAAAACAAATTGCTACCTAAAAGCAATTTCTCCGTCTGGCCCTGCAGCACATGTATCAAGTCTGGGTACGGGTCTAATCGCTATATGTATATAGCAGTGTGGGATGCGTGAAAGTAACGAGGATCAAGCTGTACTTACCAGTGTAAGACACGGAGCCGGTGACCGGTAGGACCGATCGCACTGACCGAAGCTCCGGTCAGTAAAATCGAAAACGTAGCAGGCACGCTCGGGCTCATTTTTTTTTCTCGAAGCTCATCGATGCTCAAAAAGCGCAAAAAGCTCATAGAGCTTTTAGAGTCCTGAAATTTGATATCCGTAGTGGGGTATTTGAGCCCAAATGTGTAAGAGTGACCGATATGTCGTAAAGGTTGTTTTAGACTCATACTGTCATAAAAAAAATATTAGAGATACTGTGTAATGTAAAAGTATGATGAAATATAAATATATTATATTATTGTATACGATAGTAATAATATTATAATATATGAATCACACGGGATATAAGATAAAAGTAATAGTCAGCGGTACGAGTAAGTGATGATTACTAGTAATAATAGTAATAGTAATATTTGTTTAATATTAGTTAATTAATTAATTAATATACTGATACCTATACCCTGTGTTGTGGTGTGGCGGACTGTGGCGGCAGTGGCGGGGACGGTGTGAGGTGTCGGTGTCAGTGGTGTCACAGTGAATTAAGTATAAGGTTTCTGAATTAATATACTGCTGATACCTATACCCTGTGTTGTGGTGTGGCGGACTGTGGCGGCAATGGCGGGGACGGTGTCAGGTGTCGGTGTCAGTGGTGTCACAGTGAATTAAGTATAAGTTTTCTGGCTGATGGCTACTGTGCTACAGTAGTAATGTATGTACTGTATCTTTATATATACATGAAGTTAGGTTGATTTATTATGGGCTTGAGAATAAAATTTGTAATTTCAACTATAAAACTTCTGTTGAATTTAATTACAAGAAAATTAAAATAACTGTTTTTGGTGAAACTGAGCCCGAGCGGAATAAAAATTGCAATAATTAAATGTCGATAAATGTGAGTCTTTACTAAACTCTACTCTACACCTCACCACGGAGACGGCGCACCAGATGAAGAGTCGACTCTTTCTGGATGTTGTTACATTTGACAGTTTTGACACATGTATTAATTACTGGGGGTATTATTTAGTTGTTTGAGCAGCATGTAATTTAAATTTTTTTAAATATTAAAAATTCGCATTTTGGGCGAACGTTTAATCACGAATTCCCACCATTAATTAAACCACTGCCAAAGTTGCTAAAGCTAAAGCTTGAGCAAACACCAAAGCCCACACACTAACACTAAAACCTTTTCATTTTTCATAAAATACAATTAAACGTGGAATTTGAATTAATCAACAATTATTTACTAATCATGTTTATTTTTATCTGCGCAATTTTAATTATTTTGAATCGTTTGCATTTTTAAATAAAGTTAATGTGTCATTGTTAACAAATTTGGTGTAAATGGCTTAATAGCTACAAAATTGCGGTATTAAAAAATTTAAAAATGTCAAATTCAATATTTTATTTTTTAAGCATTGTTGGTGCATTTGAATGTTGCAAGTTGCATACATATATTGCATGCAAAGGCGCATACTTCATACTGAAACCGAAAAAATGATAATGACTGTGGAGTGTGAACACCAAAGCCCACACACTAACACTAAAACTAAAACCTGCGGACTAACACCAGTTTAGAATTTATCTGGTATGATTTTTCAAGTTTTCAGTTGGTCAGTTATCAGTTCTGGTTCTGGAGGATTTGAGGACATTCTTTGTTCATAATTTTATTATTACAACTGGCTTACTGCCTAGGTGTGCAGCAAATTTGAGCAAATACGTAAACCATAGCAAAAAATAGTGAACATACAAATTAAAAAGTACAAACAATTGTTCGTATAAAAAAACGTAACAGTATTGAACATTTTGAACAATTACATTAACACCATCCTACAGCTTACGGCATAGTACTATAGTTTATGTTTGATTAACAAAGTCCTTTTTATAAACTTTTGTGATTATATAAACGCAATCAATTTAAAATGATCAGCAGTAAAACAGAAAAGTGTGTGGAATTAGAAGTTCTAAAACCTGTGTTGCGAACTACGACTATATTAAAATCTACAGCAGCAGGCAGTGCTAAGGTACAACTTGGAAGAAACACATCCCATTGCGTAGGTGCAGGCGTTGTCCGGGATTTGGAACCGGAACCTACACCGGCGGAGGTTGACCTTGAATCCAACAATATTGATACATATCGAAATGTGTCTCGCTTACTGTCTTCTCGTTCTTTAACACCATCTGCCTCACAAACAGAAACTGAAATGAGTTGCAACTCCAATAACGACCTGCCACTAAATTTGTGCATGAAAGATGGACCACAAATTAATACTAAAAAAAGCCAGAGTCAAAGTCAAGTTCCATCCTTTTCTTCAGTTTCAGCTTTGGAAGAGCCAGCTCCCGGTGGTACTACAGATGGACCATACAGAGCTGTACTTAAAACTAAGCGATGCCTCCTTATTAGCATAGCTGCATCGGATGAAAATGGTGAGGCAGCAGACTTGGACCTTGACCTGGAAGAAATAAATAAGCGGTTGACCATTCGCACCAATTCGGGTACTTCTACGGGTGCACCTGCTGCTAATGCTGGTTCTAATTCTAGCTCTGCATCCACACAAAAGAAAGGTACGTATTGTCTAGATACAAAGTCGAGATACCTGGGCATGGTGTCAAAACAGTTTCATTCATATGCATGCAATCAAATGGAAGAGGCAGGGTTTGGACACCATTGATCAATAAACATAAAGATAAACATACACGAACAAGCAACCAGGGTATAAATTTTAATAAAATAATAAGTGCAATAATATCAAAATTATTTTATCCTTGCTTTATTCTATTTCATTCTTACAGAATTTTTAGGAGGGCTAATAAGAACTGGAGATAATAACAAGGTAGAAATAAACATACACGTCACCAAACCCTTGTGCCCAGACTGCAACCACTATCAGAATTTCAGCGATGTCCAAGATTATTATTCTCAATTCACTAATCAAGAAGATGTAGATGCGGAATTATATTTTCCAAATTATGAAGCTACAAACAATGACCAAGTAAAAAATGATGCAGGTGTTGGGGAAAAAGTCAGAAGGAATTCAACTGATACGAGAGAGTTTAGCTCCAGTCAAAGTAGTCAGAGTCAGACGCAGACTGACAAATCTCATAATCAGGAGAAACCGGCAGACCAGATTCATCGCCGTCGCCAAATAGGTAGTAAGAACAGCACTGTAGCTGAAACTAAAACTGCTCGTCAAGAAGATTTGGATCAAAATCTTATTCAAAATGTTGGTACAAAAGCAACATCCGTCACTACAGCATTTAAACGATACCGGTCATCTTCAGTTCCTTATGTTCGTTCTGCCGGTGTAGCTTTGACTGGGGACGCTAGTAAGGCTGGTGTTGGTTTGCCAGTGTCAAAAAATAAACGCACTTCAGTTAACAACAGTGACGAAAATATTGAAGAGGTGGATTGCGATGGTTCTGAAGATCCAGATATGCATTACCAATTACCAGCTGACCAGGCTGACCTAGTTGCCACAGATAAGAATCATCAAGCAAAACAAATTAAAATGTCCAAAACTCGTGTATGCGCTGGAAGAAAAAATCCAGAGGTACGTGTATCTGATTGTCAAATTCACCCAAATTTTGAGCAAGCAAAACTTCTTGAAGCTATTAAAAAGAGATCTCAAAATCAAAATCATGTTGAAATCCCTTCTTATCCATCAACATCAAAAGAAGGCTCCAACAACAAAGCTTCTCAATTTGTTTGTTCACCAAAACATGCAAACGTCAACGAAGACCAGGGTGAAGACAAAAACGATGAAATGGAAGAAGATTTCAACGACGAAGACACGAGTGACAGTGACAGTGAAACTTTCACACCTAAACCAATGCCTGCAACGCGAGAGGGTCCAAAGGGTTGCAAATATCTTCGCAATGAGGAATATCTTAAAATTTACCGAACTACAACAAACAAAAAAACCAAACTATTTGGTAAGTCTTGTGTTTATAGATTACTCTAACATGTATTGCAACTAAATGCTGCATATTTTTGTAGACGGTAGATTATTTTTAACTTCTTCAAATATTGTGTTTCAACTAAAATACGCCAAAGAGCAAATGTAGGTTGCTTGTTGCTTAAAGTTTACAGGCACATTATTTATAGTTATATGCAACTATTAAAAAGAAATACCTGCCTAATTATGTATTTAATAAATTTCTCAAAATGTTTTGATATTGTAGATTACTACTGCATTAAACCAAACTGCACTTTTTCGGCCAAGGGATCTGTCACTGTGTTCACAAAATTACGCATGCACTTCAAGGAGCACCTTCAACCACATCTGTTTCGGTGCACATTATGTGGAAGAGCCTATCGGTACACGTTTAGCCTTCGCAGGCATATGCGTGATATCCATTCATCTAAGAAAGAGAAGACGGCACAAACATCGACTGCTAAAAAATTTAAGAAAAATTAATGCTATGCGTAACATCAGTGAAAACTAGTTGATGAATTATATTATTTATTTACTTAACTATGAAGATGTTGATTTAAATATTAAACAATATTTATAGTAAACTTTTAGTTATTATGGTTGTGCTGAGTGCTGTGTAAGGTAAACGTTTGCTGGATTACCTACTATTAAAACTAAATGTTGTAGATTTACATTATAGAGTTAAAATACGATTTAATGGATTAAATAGACGGAAAGTGTTTCAACTCTGGGCATGCTTGATGTTCCTGTCATTATCACACTATCTATCAGACTCTATCATCCCACTAATTCACGAAGATCTGCATACCTCCACGAAGACGGAGCACCAGATGAAGGGTGGACTCCTTCTAAATGTTGTAGTCAAAGAGAGTTCGGCCATCCTCGAGTTGTCGAGTTGTTTTCCAGTTCCAGCGAAGATCAATCGCTGCTGATCTGGAAGTTCTGCAAATGCAAAGAATTCATATTTACTTTTAAGTTTTACGACAGAACGTAGCATATTTCAACTTTAAAATTGAAACATTTATGTAATTTAATATAAAGGCAGTTTTCTGAGATTGACTTATTTAAATAAGGAAATGTAGCTTACCCTTACCTTGGATTTTTGCTTTCACATTTTTGATTGTGTCAGAAGGTCTGAGAAGGCTCCACTTCGAGAGTGATCGTCTTCTCAGTCTTTACGATTATTTGCATACTTCCTCGAAGACAGAGCACTAAATGAAGGGTAGACTCCTTCTGGATATTGTAGTCTGAGAGAGTGCGGCCATCCTCCAGTTGCTTTCCTCCAGCAAAAATTAGACGTTGCTGGTCTGGAGTCCTGGAGGAATTCCCTCTGCAGAAATAAAATCAAAAATATAAGTAAATGTTCGCATCCAAAGTAGGAAGGAATATAGTTCCGGTTCAGCAATCAGCAAATTTATTAATTAGGTACAATTTTGTATATTTTTTACCTTTATCTTGGATTTTGGCTTTACATTTTCAATAGAATCTAAAGTTTCAACTTGCTGAGTAATTTTTTCGCCCGTGAGGGTTTTAACGAAGATCTGCATACCTCCACGAAGACGGAGCACCAGATGAAGGGTGGACTTCTTCTAAGTGTTGTAGTCAGAGAGAGTGCGGCCATGCTCGAGTTGCTTTACAGCAAAAATTAGACGTTGCTGGTCTGGAGGAATTCCCTCTGCAAAAATAAAATCAAAAATATAAGTAAATGTTCGCATCCAAATTGGGAGGGAAGGAATATAGTTCCGGTTCAGCAAATTTATTAATTAGGTACAATTTTGTATTTTTTTACTTTTATGTTGGATTTTGGCTTTAAATTTGTCAATAGAATCTGAAGGTTCAACTTCCAGAGTAATTGTGTTGCCCGTAAGGGTCTTCACGAAGATCTGCATACCTCCACGAAGACGGAGCACCAGATGAAGGGCGGACTCCTTCTAAATATTTCAATGTTGTAGTCAGAGAGAGTTCAGCCATGCCATCCTCCCTCGAGTTGTTTTCCAGCGAAGATCAATCGCTGCTGATCTGGAGGGATCCCCTCTGCAAATGCAAAGAATTCATATTCACTTTTAAGTTTTACGAAATAACGTAGCATATTTCAACTTTAAAATTAAAACATATATATAATTTAATATAAAGGCAGTGTGCCCAGAAAGTGGGCACACTGACGAAATTAATGTTACTCTAGGAGTCTTGCAAGGAGAAATTTTGAGCCCACTGTTATTTACAATCTTTATAAGTGATCTGGACTGTTTTATGCTGAACGAAGGAGCTAAACCCGTTACGCTAGGAGGAACCTTTAGTGTTAATCACCTTTTGTTAGCAGATGACACAACGATATTAGCAGAAACAAAAATTGAACTGCAAAAGAAAATCAATATTTTATCAAAATACTGTGAAGTGAACTTTCTACCAATAAACATTTTTAAAACCAAAGTGATAGTTTTTCGAGCTGCTGGAAAGCTGTGCAAATCTCATCGATGGTTCTTAAACAATGTCGAACTGGAAGTAGTTAAATCTTATACATATCTTGGAATAACATTTTCGTCTTCTGGTTTGTTTTTTTGTGCAGCATCCGCAATGAAATCTAAAGCAATACAAGCTCTAGGGGCGGTCCTTCACACTCTCACAATTTCAAAAACTGATTCATGGTTCTGCCGAATTAAACTGTTACGATCAATAATATTATCAACTTTATTATACAGCTCTCCCGTGTGGGCTCTTAACTATGTAGATATGATTGAGTCTGTACAAATGCAATTCTTGAAAAGGTTATTGTGGCTACCAAGAAGAACACCTTCTTATTTAATTAGAATTGAAACAGGTATGAAACATATAAAGTGCCAGGTAGTTCGACTTGCTCTACTTTTCTGGGCTCGTATCCTATCTTTAGACAGTACTCGAATAACGCGACAGTGCTACAATAGGCTATATACTCTGCAGTCGGTACGCAAACCAAATGCTGCGTATAACTGGGCAATTAGGATAAAAAATATTTTAATTGAGACTGGATTTCACTCAGTATGGCTAGCGCAAGATCCTGACTTAGTGCATCAAAACATTGACCTTATTGTGGAGCGTATTAACGATCAGTCAATACAAAAGGACATGGCAAGAATTGAGAAGTCTTCATATCATGAATTCTTTAAATATTCCAAAAGTGACCCGGACATTTCTCCTTACCTAATGTTTCATCTTCCTATTCCATATCTGCGAATTTTTGCTCAAATAAGATTAAATTCAAACACACTTTCTGTAAATGGCATGAAATATAAATTTAGTGATGTTGATATGTGTAAACTTTGTGGATGTGATGTAGATGATATTTATCATTCAATTGTAAAGTGCAGTGGTTTAGTTACACACAGAGAAATTTTTTTGGGTATCTATAATTTAGATTCTCTAGACCGAAAAGGTTTTGCTTCATTCCTCAGCTATCAATCGATTGACTGTGTATGTAATTTCTTTAAATTTTGTCAAACAATGTTAAAAATTAAGTGTACATTATAATACTTATTAATTACTTGTGTATCATGGGCAATGCCCGATTAAATGCACAATAAAGAAATAATAATAATAATAATAATAATAATAATAATATAAAAGCAGTTTTCTGAGATTGACCTATTTAAAAAAGGAAATGTAGCTTACCCTTATCTTGGATTTTTGCTTTGACATTTTTGATTGAATAAAAATAAATAAACAATTTAAGCTTCTCACATGTACTTGTACTCTGACTCACTGTGACTTTGGTGGGTTGGTTGGATTAGGTAGGTACTGTAGGTAGGTGTGTAAACACAATGTGACTATTTTTGTTTTAGTGCTACAATTGAACTAATAAATTATATAGGTGTTTTTTGCCTTCTTAAAAAAATAAGGCACACCAGCCCAGTGGTGCCACAGCTTGACTCCACCTGAAGCTGTCAGCTGTGGCTGGCGGGCTGGGTTTCCCTCCCAGCTCCCACGATCTCGACCTTGAGCCTTACTTTAGCCTTGTAGCCCCGGCCACTGGATCAAACCAAGTCAAGGGATCGATCCTGTCGGCCCTTGGGAAAAGATACTCTCTTCCGCTTTCCCCCTACTGGCAACAGCTGTTCATCGGCTACAGGCTAATTAACTTTTTGCTGGTCGTTAAACCACTGGACTGCGTGTCCCTGTGTGATCCATGGGGCTATGAAAATCGTATATTAGTCTCTAAAATGGTCCTATATAGAAAATCTCTAAAATGGGACACAATATTATTCTATTTTTATTTACAGACTATTGAAAATGTTGACAAGAATGGCACAACTACTGATTCAGACACGAATAAAACCATTCAGTCCTGTTTCTTGTATTTAGTATTCAGGTATTTTTTAATGTACTTCTTATTTGTTTCTGTTTTTAATTCCTCAAGAATAAATAAATTAGTGTATTAGGGTTTTGAGACACGGGTCTACATTCTGTGTCTTTGTGTTGATAAATAAATAATAACTACTATTAGCAGCAGCAGCTACAACAATGTCTTCATCTAGATTTAACTGCACTGGCCAGGTAAGCTATGATACTTGATACTTTATTTGTACTACAGTTATATTACAAGTGTTCCATTAGTGTTACAGCAAGCAACAATTGAACTAATAAATTATATATGTGTTTTTTGCCTCCTTACAAAAATAAGGCACACCAGCCCAGTGGTGCCACAGCTTGACTCCATCTGATGCTGTGGCTGGCTGGGTTTCCCTCCCACGATCTCGACCTTAAGCCTTACTTTAGCCTTGTAGCCCCGGCCAGTGGATCTTCCAGATCAGTAACGTCGAGCTTCCTAGTTCACGACGTTCCTGGGGCCTGGGATCGATCCTGCCGACTGTTAATGGGGACAGTCGTGTCGGCCCTTGGGAAAGAACTCGCTTCCGCTTTCCCCCTGGCCTTGGCAACAGCCTGGTCGATGGCTACAGGCTAATTAACTTTTTGCTGGTCGTTAAACCACTGGACTGCGTGTCCATGTGTGATACATGGGGCTATGAAAACCGTATATAAGAAAGTGATCGTCTTCCCAGTCAGAGTTTTCACGAATATTTGCATCCCACCACGAAGACGGAGGACCAAGTGCAGGGTAGACTCTTTACTCTTTCTGGATGTTATAATCGGACAGAGCTTGTCGATCTTCAAGCTGGTGTGGCAGACTGTGGCGGCATTGGAAGGGACGGTGTCAGGTGTCGGTGTCAGTGGTGTCACAGTGAATTAAGTATAAGTGTTCTGGCTGATGGCTACTGTGCGGCAGTACTACGGACCACGGACAAACTGAACACTGACCTTTGAACTAAGTAGTGTACTTCTTAATATTAAACGTAGTTAAATATTATAATCATTAAAAAATTATAACTAAATGCGAATAATGCTAAATAATGCTAGAATTTCGTAAACTCAATAATTTTATAATTAATACGATATAAAATTCATTTTATTTTATATTTGCTTTGGTGTTTAAGCCATATGAATGATGTTTGCTAAAACTTCAATGTCTTTAATCTATGAATAATTCATTCAATTATATTATATAAATTTTAAATTTAAATATACGATCTTAACTATAACAACCATAACATAACAGTCGTCGACGTATTTGACTGTCGGATTATAACTATAATTTATAGTTATAATAAAAGGTAATTTGTAATAACGCATAACACACTGTTATAAAACAATAAATACTAAAACTGCTTCAGTCTTATGTTTACAAAATAAATTCGTTTTTAGTATTGGCATTCTTGACATTGATTACTGATTGAATGATTGAATATTAAAAGATAAAATATTACACAGTCTCAGATACAGATACGTATATACTTAAGACCAACGCTAGCTAAGATAAATAAATCAATGATAAGATAAAATTGATTATTGATTAAATATTAAAATATTACTATGCGTGCTAGTAAAGTAAAAGTAGTAAACAAATAATATGGCTTAAAACAAAACACAGGAACTGACAAATACGACACGAGCAAAATCATAAGATAAATCAGTGCTTAAACCTGATGATATTTGAGCCGAGCTGAAATTAGTTTTCTTTTTTTTTATTCTTATTAATCATTTTTCTGTACTTGAAAGCTTGCAAATTCCTTTTATGCGTTACCGATTGCTTGTGACGCTCCACAGTTGATACATTCAGGAAACATTTGCCGCACAATTTGCAAGTAAAGTTGCCAGGATTTTGATGAACACGGATATGGTCCTTCAATTTTCGAATACGTGAGGTAGAATCTTGATTCTTTTCATGGCATATTTTGCATTCGTATACTGAAAAAGTAATAAAAATCGAGATCAAGGTCAATAAACAAAAACAAGTTTATTTTATCAATGAAGATAAATGTATGTTTTTGTTGTTACACTAATAATAATAATCAGCATATAAAATATAGTAAACATTT
This sequence comes from Dicyrtomina minuta, assembly GCA_949802685.1. Classification (NCBI taxonomy): domain Eukaryota; kingdom Metazoa; phylum Arthropoda; class Collembola; order Symphypleona; family Dicyrtomidae; genus Dicyrtomina; species Dicyrtomina minuta. The sequence goes on from CATKUY010000302.1 coordinate 12,498, forward strand.
TAATTTAGCCAACGGGATTTGGCATGAGCTTAAGCTAAATAAACATTTTTTTGCAAATATAGTTGTGCTGAATCGAAATTCAAACTTACTTTTTTTATCACCTTCGTAACTTATCCAGTAATAATATTCATAGAATGCGTCACCTCGCAGTGCTTCTTGTGTATCGGCAGGGGCAGCTGCAGCTGCAGCTGCAGATTCGACTTCAAAATCCAATTCTTTATTTGGATTTATGTCCTGCTTGTTATGCCGAGGGAGCCGAGACTGAGACTGGGACTGCGTGCGCTTGACCACCTTGACCTTATATATTTTTGCACTGTCAGGCTGAACACGAGAGTGAGAACCAGTGACAACGGAATCAGGTAGTCTGGAAATTTCCACCACGGGTTGCGACCCCCTTGTGTCTGTGTGTAAATCCAAATCCGAATTGTGCACATTATCAACAGCATCGTCATTTATGGCATTTGTCATAACTTCATCCGCTACGTCGTTTGAATTCGACTCAACTGCAGTATCTTCTTCTACTTCTGCTGGTGATGCAGCTGTTGCTGTCGACGATGTGGAAGCACTTGAAATTTTAGATTTCAGATTTTTCTTCGATTTTAACTTGGAAATCTTAAATTTTAGTTTCAACTGCTGAGATTTACAAACGTATTTTTTTGTAGCAGCTGTTTGTTTACTTTTTTTTGTTGCTGACCTCTTCAAAGATCGAAGAGTTTTTGGTGTCGTAGCTGACTTTCCTTGTGATTGTAATTGCTTTCGGATTTGCCTGTTCAGTTTTGCCTGGTTTTTCTGTTTTTGCTTTTTTCTCCCTTCCAAGTAGTCTGGATTCCGGTCTTCAGATATGGTTTTCAAAAATTCTTGCAGCCGCATAGCCTCTGCTTCTTCTTCCGCTTTTCCTGTGCACTGTTTGTACCTGTAGTCATATTTTTTGAGAAGCTGTTGAATACCTTGGCTAAGACCTTGACCTGGATTGTGCTCTGCCAGCTCTGCCATAGAGTTTGAAATTTGCACTTCGTTTGAGGGCTTTGAGGATGAGGCTGAGGGCAACAACTCCACTTTCGAAGCTGAACTTTCGTCCGAGTCCAAAGTATAAAATTCATCGCATTGTGAAGCAACGGAAGCGAATCTGGCAGGGAATTGGGCAGAAATGCCACCAGCTTCAACTTGAAGAACTGGAATTGGAATTTCGGGTATTTCGAGTATTTCCTCTTCTGTAGCATTTGGTTCTGCTGTCTCAACCTTCTTGACACTATCACTTTCAATTATATTATCAGATGGCTGATTAGTGCTTGCTCCAAGTTTCAACCTGCTACAGCTACAAATAACTTTAGTTATGTGAACGTGTACATTACAGTTGTTTCCAAGTGTAATCATCCCAGGGATTCCATCTAGAAAGTAGAAAGAAATTAATTAAACCAATTTCATAGTACAAGAGTAAAAGTACACGCACGCACGCAAGAAAATTTATAATTTTTAAAATTGCAATCTTAAAAATTTTCAAATCTATCTTACCGTTGACTCTTTGTACATTATCAGACCGAGTAATGGTGGTCGTCCTCGTAGTCATTGTTGTTGAAGTTGGATTTGAATCTGCGTTCGTTATATTCTCCATTCCAGATAAGTATTTAAGTCCTGAGAAAGTCAGAGAGAGTGAGAGAGTGAGAACAAATATTCACAAATCAGACAAATCTGCAACAATTATCAAGAATAACAATAGAACATTAAATACTCTGAAACCGATTTAAATTATGTTAGGTTTTGTTCTTTCATTTAATATTGAAAGGTTAAACACCCTTCTTGCCCTATTGGCGTTTTATAGTTGCAACACTTTTGAACTTACACTAAAGGTTGTCACTTTAAATTAGTTAAAATACTGTAATTAATAAATTCGATTCTGAAATTAATATGTAGTGTTTAAAAATATTTTGAATTCTGATAGTTGTGTAAAATCTAAAATTCCACCAAAGACTATGTGATTCTGATTACAGTTCGAGTGAGCTTTTTGGTGTTTTATAGTATAACAGTATGGTGTTCAGTCCACTATTCAAATAATGGTTTAATGATAAATATATTTTTTCTTTCTTACCATTTAAAACTTCTGTAACGTTAATAACGCGTATGTTTAAGTATCTTGTTGTTTTTGTTTTTGTTGTTTAGAGCCTAGGGTACTGACGCTACTGGCTACTGACCGGTACTGAGGTACTGTCAACTGTGGAGTGAGTACTGTAGTAGTGTAGTTTGTTTTTCGCTGTAATACGTAAATAAATCACACACCACTTATACCAATACCAGTGGCTGTGCCTGTGCCTGTGCTGTGAGTACTAGCTACTACAAACACTATAAACAAAAACAGACACAGTCCAGACTATCAGACAACAGGTTCTCAATTTAAATGCTGCGCGTACACTTAAGTAATGAATGCACGTGATTTTGGTGCTGCAAATTAGCTGATTAGTTTAATAGCATTTATTTATAGCATTGCAGTAGGTATTATTTATTGATAAACACCATATGTTCTGGAGGTTGAATTCTAGATTTTTAAGGGAAAGGGAAAGTTTTGTGTATGTGCTATGTAGTGGGCTATGGGCGTAAGCTAAACAAAATCAAAAATCGTAATCTCTGCGCACTTTAACTCAGTACTTATCTTATAGAAAGAAGATAGAAACCGTGGTGTGCTTGTGCAGTATGTATGAACACAAAAACTATTGTATCTTTTAGTTTCCACTGGACTGAAATCATAAGTTACGAATTGAGTGGATTTTGATTTATTTTAATAATTAAATTTGTACGTTGTTATGGTTTAATACAAGTTCAGTGTAAATGTTTAAAGCGAGGATAAAATGTAATTCGTCCTGGCGTATTGTTTGTATTTCGAATTGTAAAGCAATAATCATTAGTGTTATTACTGTGACACCACTAAAATGTCACAGTCAGCAAATTCCTCAATTTTAAATCTAACAAACAATTCTGACAGTTCAGAAATCTCGAATGTTTCACAAATAACAGGTTTTGATGCTTTTGATTTATACCGTAGCTTAGAAAACATAGAGATAATGCCAGGAATAGAAGAGATTGACAACCAAACTACTTTAAATAATTTAATTAGTGTTCAAACACAGAAGACATTAGTTAATATTAATGCACCAGAACCAGAACCTGAACTAGAACAAGACATGAGCAATATTGCTCTTTATGGTAGTTGTTGTCAAGATAATTATAATTCTAGTGAATTTGAAGATTTTTCACCAGAACCAAACGTTAATTTTGCTCATGCGGATTTTGAAAAGTTACGAAACAAGAACAATATGAAAGGATCCACAACTAAAGTTGAAAAGATTTCGAAAACTTCAGAGTTACGAACTTCCACTCCCACTCCCACTCCCACACCCACGCCAACATCTAAGTTAAAAACAAAAAAACTATTGACCTCTTCTTCTTATGTTGCTATTCCCACAACTTCAGTGGCAGGTTCAGCAGGTTCAGGTTCAAGTACGGATATGGGAATTCAAAATAGAAAACAAAACAATTTGTTAACCAACATTACTATTTCGTCCACAAATACTAACAGTGCAAACATAGATCTTGAAATTCCACTTCCAAACCCAGATGCTTCATTGACGCGTACATTAAATGGTGGTGCTAACTATATGCAAGGTATTTTTATTTTTTATTTCTTAAATGTTTAGTGCTATTGCTATTATTGAATTGGCTATACGTGATAACATGATGCGATACATATGATGTATGCGATGATGCAAATGGCAAGCTGCAATGACTAACTGAATATACGACTATATTGCTTTTACCGCTACAATAATTAAAATTCAAACTTTTATACAAAATACAATTACTTATGACTTATGATTCTTTTTCAATAATTGTAATAAAACATGAAAATAATATTATTTAAATAATTTTATGATGCAAATTGAAATTATAATGCTATTATTTTGTTTTGTTTTCACCTTTTCACAGGATTTTCAGGATTAGGGACTGGACTATTCACAATAGGAAAACACAGCACAGTAAACATTTACGTGACTAAGTGTGTAAACTGCAGGGGAAAAAATGACTGTGAAGAAGAAACACCGCACGTCAATGTAATTAAATCTGCGCCTAAACGGCTTGAAACTGAACAACAATCAACAATTCCCACAAATACAAATTTCACGACTGATATTCATAACTGTAGTAATAGCCAAGAGACTGTAACTGTACCTGTAACTACAGCTCTTGTAGCGCCTGTAGCAGAAGCAAAACAACTACCATTAGTGCCATTGTCATTACCGATGTCAACGGCTACATGTAAAAACAATTCATCTGCTAATGCTGTGCTGTGTCCAAGTTCACCATTCAGTGACAATAATTTAATTGTGAACCCAACAATTGTCCGTGAAGCAAGATTTAACCCCTACTTACCTTCCAACTCCAACGCACATGTTTCAAGATCGATGGAGGAACAAAATCAAGACCTTTTAGAACAAGAGATTGGTGTTGGTACTGTTGGTCGATGTGAAGATATTGATATTTTGCTACCCAACTGTGTTCAAGAAGCACATTATCCGGATAATTTAAGTTTAAAGAACCATTCGTTATCTTCTTCTTCTACACACCTTAATTTATCACTTCCGTTGTCTCCCAGTTCAATAGGTTTACCTTTATTGTCTTCATCTACGTCAGTAAAGCGAAAAGGTCGCGGTCGACCTCCTAAGCACGCAAGGCATCCAGATTCAACTTCGACTTCTTCAGCAACAACAAATATGCAGTTTCAAGAGATTTGTGAATTTCAAAAGAAGTGTTCCAGCAAAGCATTGAACACAATGAACTCAAAAATCGATACTCATTCATTCAACATTCCAACAAGTAGAAGTAGTATGATGAAAGATTCCACATTTTCAGTGTTCAAAGGGAGAGGTAGACCAAAAAAACATAAAGATTTAGGTACGGATTCAGTAATGCCGCCTACGCCTACATCAACCACATCAACATCAAATCAAAAAGAAGTGTCAATTCAAAACGTCAGAGGTAGTAACACTAAATTAAGATTATTATCACGTCATCGCAAAAGCAAAAGAATATTCAGGGAAGAAAGTGAAGACACACCAAATAACAAAAATGCGTCAGAAAAAAAAGGAAAACTTTCTTCTTCCCCAAATTCTTCCTGCAAAATAACAAAACGCAAATGCGTTTTAGCTGATTCGGATTTAGATAGAACCAAAACAGGTTTATTGCCTGTTGAAAAATGTACCAACCTTGATACAAATCACCGAATGCCAGTTTTGCAACCAGTGAGTCCCCTTATTGACAGTTGTGGCAATAAGAAGAATCCAGAGTCGGAATATTGCATCGAAGCCACTGAAAGTTTGCCACGAATTACGCTACAAAACTACGAGGAGGAGTTGTTCCGCCCTGTTGTAAAATCATTTATGAGTAAAACAAAATCTGAAAGTGGAGAAACAAGACTAATAAAATTGGATAAACTCAGTAGGTTTATATTTTAAATTCCAAATAATTTTGCTATTAACTAACCGTAATAAATTTAAAAATAATTATGAAACAGTCGTTTAGGTGTAAGTGTGTAAGTAGGTAGGTATTACATGCACTCTCGTAGAGGCACAAAGCCTAGGGGAGGATGTTTAGGTATATTTAAATGTAACAGAATTAATATTCGATTAATTGATTGAATTATTTAAAATTTTAATTTGTTGGTCATTGTTTCTGAATGTTTCTTTCTTTTTTGCAGTGCGTGTATGTACCAGGTGCGAGTTTGAGACAGAATCAAGTACGACTAATAAGAGAAAGTGGAAGGATCATTTTTTGCAACACTGTGTACCTGAAATTTTCGTATGTAAAGTTTGCAGACGAAGATACCTTAATAAATGTTCTTTAGATAGGCATTACGGAAAGTCGAATCATAATTCTATGCAGTCCATTGCGTCAATAAGGACTAGGACCGGAATCTCTGATGTTAGTCATGTTAATTTCACACTTCCAAAACTGGAACCTAATCCGAAGCCTCCGAAGGTGACGTTGAGGTTCAATCTGAAGAAAAAGCTGGCAAAAAAACAAAAATTACGTAGTAATAAATAAATATGGTTTGTTTCAAAAAGAAACACATTTCAATTTTAATGTAATAATATTGCTATTTGCTTGCGTTTCATTTTTTATTGTTTTTTGTTTCATTTAATTTAGTTTAATATGTTTTAAAACTACTTCTTTCTTTAAACTTTGAAATTATTGAAATCAATTTATATAATATTTTGAGGTAATAATTTGGCATAGTTAATAAATGTATGATTATCTTACACCTATACAAAGTATTTTAATATTTTAAAGCAGTATTGCACATGCACCACGACGACGCTGGCGACCACGGTGACTTTTATTATCTATGTACATTATATTATTTCATACTGCGCATACTGTCACTGTCGGAAGTACCGGAAGTTGCACATGCACTAATAGGCAGTAGGTTATGTCTTGGTTTTTGTACTAAGCACCTAATTCTAATTACTATTAATAAGATTTATAAGATTAAATAGTTGAATTGATCAAACAGAATTAAACTTCTATACTCTATACTATGCGATACAATTAGATACGTAATATCAGCGACATGAATCATAAAATAACAGTAACGAAGCAACTTTCGCTAGAGTTGCTGAGCAAACACCGACCACTAATACTAACACTAAAACTAAAAGCTGCAGGGTTAATGATTAAAGATACCACAGATAAACTGCCAACGTCAACGTCAACTGTCACTGGTGTCACTGGTCTAGTGGTGTTACTATTACTGATAATCATACAGGAATGCAAGGAGTGGCAAGTGGCAAAAGCAAACAAGCTAACACACTACTTTTATTATTTGAGAGCAAATGGCAAATCAGGTCAATGTTTATTGTTTATTAGACGAACCAACCGTGACTTGTTTTAGTTTGTAATATTAAAAATTAATTAAAGTAAATATTACATACCACTTTAAATATTCAAATTGCAAATCAAGAATAAAGTAATACTAATATAACTGTAGGACATATACGGCTAAGCTAAAACAGCCTGCTACGGATTTGAGAAATCTTAATTTGTCAAAGTACTAATAATAATAAAAGTTAATAAACAAACAATCAAAATGGAAGTTGGAACTGTTAGCAGGGAAGAAACTTGTGGTAATGTTGAAACAGTAGGACCCGTGGAAGCCGTGGATGGAACACAAACAATTTTGAAGTCTACAGCAGCAGGAAGTGCTAAGTTACAATTAGCAATTAACACATCACATTTTCATTTTGAAGGTGTAGTAGATGCAGGTGCAAAATCTCGATTTTATGACCCAGACCCAGACCCCAAAACAAAGACGATTGGGCCGAACACCAACAAAACAGATGTATATCAAAAAAGTCACATTCTACTCTCTTCCTCTTTGAGCTCTGCAACAACATCGGCTTCAAAAGGAATTCAAAATAACAGTCGTAAAGAATTCTTACTAAAACTAAAACATCAACAACCCTTATCATTGGTAATGGTTCCAGAGTCCAAAGCCCACTCCCACCTCACAAATGAAGAACTACAACTTGGAGCTGAGAATAAAAAGCAAACGCAATTTGATTTAATCCGGTCTCAGTCTCGGATAATTCCAGCTTCAGCGCCTTCAGCGTCAATTTTAACGTCAAATTCTAACCAAAATCTTTTAAATAAATCAACCTCTACTTCATGTGCATCTAGCAACGCTGAAAATAGCTTTGAAATTAGCTTTGACGAATCTAGAGGGCAAGGGGCAATATCTTCGATTTTACCAGATGTACCTCTAATAATCTCTAGTTCACGTTCACAACTAGAAGATAATCTTGACTTTCCAGTTGCAGTTGACTTTCCATCTAAAAATGATGCAGAAAATAAAACCCCTGATTTCAACGGTGCAGTTCCGTCAGTTGCGTGTCTTCCAAAACAGACCCGTCAAATTGACCTTGACCTTATTGAACTAGGACACGCAAATACTAGAGCTCCAGAAAATATTGCAAAAAAAGGTGCCACTGACACCAACAGTGCTAAAACTGGCAGTAGCAGTAGTACCTCAAATGGCGCCAATGAGTTTGGAATTCCTGATGCCAAAAATCAACAAGGTACAAATTTTATTATGAATAATAATTTAATCAGTTGTTGTTTACATTAATTTGTATTATTTCCAATTTCCACTGATAATTAGGTAAATTATGTCACAACACTGACAAAATTGTTTTACTTCAACCTTTATCAGAAGGTGTTCAATTTTCATAATTAGGAAATAGAACACAAACTGGTGGTCATGTACAATTGTTAAATTAAAGAAGGCTTAATTGAAAATATGTTTTTTTTGTAGGTTTGCTTGCTGGATTAATTACAACAGCAGGAAAGAAAAACACAGTAAATATTTATGTGACCCAATGTTTTAACTGCCATGGAGAGTGCGTTCGTCAGCGAATTTCAGTAGTGTCTGAGCAGCCTTTAAAAATAAATCCAGAAATTTTAAAGACTACTCCTCAACCAGCAGGCTCAGGCTCTTCAGTTTCTTCTATTTCTAATAATTCTGATTCTACACAAGACAAATTAGATGCAAACGCGGATATTAGTAGGTCCCGGTCCAGGATTACATCTTTACTAGCCGGACCAGAACCGGAAACTGAATTAGAATCAAATCATCATGACGATCAGTTTTCAACCAATACAACAGCAACAGTAGGTGTCACTAGACAACAACCTGAACAACCAACTTTGATCCCCGATGATAATAATCCACATATTCCTAGTCCAAACACCACACCAAATGTACGTAAACGCCGTCGTCACCGGCCGATTATCAATAAGAAGCGCCGAGCAGGAGTAAAGAAGCAGAAGCATCTTAATCAGAACGAATTGAAGTTGAAATTAAAATATACTCCTGCCCCTTTGACTTTGGCATCACCTACTTCATCCACATCGGCAAATGAAAATGATTTACACCAAGCCCAAGCCCAGCAGGGCGACTTTACTGGTACTGGCACTGGCATGACGACGACGACCACGACTGATTCTGACGCTTGTCGTAATTTTGAAGTCGGGAATCCTAAAAATTATAGAGATTTATTCTGGACCGCTACTAGCGAAGATAAAACGTCAATGAGTAAGTTGAAGTTGAAACACTTTTATTTTTTAATTTTTATTTCTATTATCTATTGCTCATGGACTCATGGCTCATATTGTTGCTGTAACACTGTAGCTGTACTTGATGGCTTGATTCTGAAGCGTAGAACAAGTAACAAGTCGTGCGTATGTTTTTTTATACTTAAATGATGAGTATAGCTAGTATAGAAATTGCAATTAAAAATATAATATACAGAACGTTTGTATTTAATTTTCAATTTCAATATTGTATTTGTCATTTAATTGAATTTTGTTTTATTATTATAGTTTATCAGTGCAAAAAATGTGATTTCAATGGGTCATCAAACGAAGTATCAGAAACAAAACTTAAGGAACATTTTCAAAAACACTATCAACCAAATCGATTTATTTGCCAGAATTCATTATGCAAGAAATCGTATGAAACTCCATCAAGTCTAAAGCGACATTACACCCGCACGGCTCATAATGTTGAAATTATTGCAACTACGGCGTCTACGGCTTCGCGAAAAAGCAAAAAGGCTAAAATATAATTTTAAATTTTAACGACTGCATTAATAATGTGACATTAAAAGTATTGAAACATTTGCAGTATAGAAACGAAAAACAACATGTGGCAATGCATTCTGCTAATTCTGATTTCTGCAATAAGTTTAAATAAGTTTAATAAAGTATAATTATAAGTTTGTATTTTAAGTACAGTTACAGTTGTAACTGTTGAAAGAGCATAATTATATTGTGTATTATTGAGGCTAGCCGGCTAGCGTAATTATAATCTAACTCTATGATCTATAATCTATAATGTATGTGGCATTCACTATTCACTTCCCACTGTCTGTGAACTGTACACAGGATTACGAAATTAAGGATTTGAGACAATGTGTAATGTAACTGTATAGTAACGGTATCGAAAATAGCGTTAAGTGGTTAAATATTATTAAGTGTAATTATGTGTAATTTAATTTAAAAACATTTAACAATATTCATTAATTTTTCTAATTCTATTATTCTATGTAATTATATTTTGTTGTAACAACACCATGTGCTTGGCTTGGCCTTGAGCCTTAATGTTAACAGTTAAGTTAATTGATTAGATGAAATATTATTGTTGTTGTTTGTACTGGTTTTAGTTGTTAGTTTTTTTCTGTTCTCATGCTAAATTTATACTTTATTAACTCAGAATTACTACCAAAGAGAACTAGAACTAAACTACACTGTGCATCGCTAATAAGGCAAGGTCAAATTAATGTCATCTTTATTTTGTAAGAATATTAATTCTTTGGTGTTATTCTTGTTTTTTGACTTGTTTGTTATTTGTTGGTATTACAAGTACCAGTTTACTTTGAATTAATAAATAAAATTTCTACCTAACTTAAATCTATTTGATTTATAGTTTATTATCTCTTCAATTCCAAAATTTAAGGAATTAAACTCAGCACTTAGGATTAGGAACAATGCGGTTGGCAATTTTTAATTTTAGTTTAAAGCTTAACACAGTTACGGCGACTTTTATTTATTAGAATAATGTTTTATTTAAAAGCATAAGAACTGACTGAAATGAAAGCATCACATGACTTTACCATTTACTTATTTAAAAATTTATTTTGCATGTTGTATTGCAAATTGCAATTTATTTTCAGATAATAAATATTGAGTCCGAGCACCTGCAATTAATACAGGCTGTCAGTAATACAGAATACAGATCTTGTCTTGTTTTTTACTTGCTTGTGTTGTCCTTGTAGTTTTTAGTTCAAATTTAGCTTTTGCGCGAACACTAACACGTCGGTCAGGACAGAATCGACAGAATCAGAATCAGACTCAGACTGCTTTTAATTTTTACTAGTGCTAATTCACAATACAGATCTCGCAATCACATGATACTTTTACACTATTTTATACGCAGTTTAAAAGCTACAGAATCTGAAAAGTTTGTCGTGTTTGGTCCTTCAATATTTTAAATCCAGTGGTCAGTAAGTCGTTTTGTGTCTGGTCTGGATTCACTTTAAACTAGTTTTACTACAGAATACACCAACAATTTTGACTGTTAAGCACTTAAGTCATAAGTGTTAGTCGGAGTTCAGTAAAAAGTTTTTAGATCGGCTTTACTAAACATCCTAATTTGTAAATTTACATTTAATAGCAATTCGTAATTTAATAATAAAGTTAAATGAACTTTAGTAGTCAGTAGTGGTGTTGATGCTTCATGCTGCTGATGCTGCTCCAGATTTAAGCGAGCGATTGTCTATTGTTTAGTTTGACGTTTTGAAGAAGGTTAGTCAATGTCCAGTGTTTTATTTCAAAAATACAAAACACAAATTACTATTAAAAAGTACATGTAAATCATTGGTTATCACTTATCAGTGTTGTGTTGCTATTACTTGCGTTTACATTGTAGATACTTTATTAGGCGTTTGAGCAATTTGTTTTAGATAAAATCAATTATTTATGTATCTTAAGCTAAATATAATAAGTTTTTGTTTTTGTGGATTTTTGCAGTCTATAAATTCCAACGTAATGAATCAATCGTTATCGAAGGACATGAATACCCACGATGAGGATAATGATAATGCTAATCAACTGAATCCTACACGCACACCTACACCAGTCTCGATTTCACCAGTGTCAGTACCACAAAATGCACAAACTATTAATATCAACATTTTGATTCAAACTCAAATTAGTTCATTCAATCATGCCAATGCTACTGGCACTGGTACTGCTACTGTTTGTTCAACTTCATTGTCTCCTGGACCTGGTACTGCCGCCGCACCTGATGATTCGGATGATCAGGGTAAGCTTATAAAAATAAACAGCACAAATAGATTCAGATTCAGAATTTAGAACCGAATATTCAATTTGAATTGAAGGTTAAAAGTAGAACTACAATTAGTGAAAAAGTACAATTAGAATTAGTACAATAGCACAGTTACAGTTGCAGTTGGTCACAAGATGCGTGAACGCGCTGCTCATTTGCTTAATAATTGTAAATATTAAAATTACTAACATGAGTTGATTTTTCATTTTTGTAAACTTTTATTTGTTTTTTTGCTATTTAAATTTCAATTAAATTTAGTTTCATTTATTAAAAATTTTAAAAATATGTAAATTTCTAATAATACATATTTTACAAGCAAAGCTTTAAAAATCTTGCGTTCAAAACGCCACTAAATTTTTGTTTGTTTATTTCTAGTATCTTTGCGAGGACTAATAAGCACCGGTGACAACTGTGATGTAAATGTCTACATAAATAAAGTTAATTGCGAAGACTGGAAATGCGCATCTTCTTTGGAGCACCAAAATAAATCGCAGGAACACTGTGTTCTTCCTTCTTCAAATTCAGATTTAATTAAAAGCAGTAAAGATTGCAGGCGATTATCAAGCAGGTGTGGATCACCATCATCATTATTAAAAGTAGAACTAGCTACTTTTGATTACGATGAGGATGAGCTAGTTACGAGTGACATGAACGCAAGCAGTAGCAGTACAGGTACAACTGAGACTGAAACTGGTACTACTGAAAGTGGCACGGCTACAGCAATAACAAAGACCAAAAATTTGACCACAACTTCAACTTCAACTTCCACATCAAAATCAACTATAGGTACGAATATTGTGCTTCCCAAACCTGTGCCTGTAACAGTAGTGCGTCGAAGCAGCATTTTTGGCGAAATTCCGTTAGAACATCAAAGATTCCATCAAGAAGACTCGAACGCGGAAGCAAAATTGATTTTCAGTTTGAATGATTCAACACCAGAAACGCAACAAAATGCAGCTTCTAACATGCATTTAAAATATTTAATGACACAAATAAGCCAAAAGGACTACAATTTTGACACATTAAAAATGAATAATACAAGTACTAATCAACATCCAAAGAAACCAGAAGCCACTGTGACCATGAATAAAAGAAAACACACATCTAAATCTTCAACTGTTGGTATTGGATCCGATTCTGGTCATGGTGATATGATTTTTTTTAGTACAGACACTGACAGTAGCACTTCATCTTCAAATTCAAGCACAAATAAATTGCTTGACTCTGCTTCCCAATCGTCTAAAAGAAAAAAACAACAATCTACTACATCTGCTTTTACGAAAAGAATGCAAAAATCGGACCACAAGAAAGGTAAACATATAGATGCCTCTACCTCTACCTCAGTTGCCTCAGATATGCGAGTCGCCAACTGGGAAACATACTTTACTTTTGAAGAAAATGAAGATCATACTAAGCGAGGTGAGTTTTCAGTTTACAATAGTGAATAGTTTACAACTTCAATATTTTCATTTTCAATTTTTAATGATTTTCATATGTTAAAAATTAAAAACGTTTGGCGCAAACAAGTGCAATGTGCAGTTAAAGCAACAGTGCATTTAATTTGAGTGCATATACCAAAATTCACATACTTAATTAATTTAATTCCTATTTTGTTTGTTTTGATTTAAATAGAAAGTACCTGTACTATGTGCAAGAAAGTTTTTGCTGATTGTCATGGTATAATAATCACCCTAAAGTACCACATCCAAAAACATTTTTACCCTGCATTATTCAACTGTTACACCTGCAACCTGGAGTATGACCTGCCGTCGTCATTAGGTAGACACCGTAGGGAGTCCCCTGCACACGCTGTGAATGAATCAATGTCAATGTCGGGAAAACGAAAAAAACGTATCAAAAAAGGCAAAAAAGCAGTTAGAGGCAGTACGAGTAAGAGCGCCAGTAAAAAATAAAATCAGTTTTATCTGAAATTTGTTTTATTTACAGTCAATGCCAATGACCAATACTACCTAATGAATTGTTTCATATAACAAAGTTATAAATTTTAATAATTTTATGTTGCTCACGTTAAAATTTAATTAATTTATGATTCGTCTTGATCAGCTTGTTAGTTGTTGTGTAGTCAGTGTAGTTGTGTTTGTGAGTATAAAATAGTAAAACTAGAAAGTCATACTAGATTTTAGATTTAATTGTAAATGAACTATGCACTGTGACTGTGACTGTATGTATGTAGTTGTAGCACTATGTAGTATTGTAGTATAAAGTGTAGTTAGTGTAGTGTACAAGTAAAAACACTATGCTCATGAACTAAATATCTATTTTTTATTTTTCAGTAAGTAATTGTAGTTTGTAATCTATTTTTTTATTTTTAACACTGTTTAAAGCTTAACAGTAAAATTCAAAGCAAAGTATGACATTATGACCTAATGAAATGAATTATGAATATAAGTCTTTATGATTTTCTTTACGTGCCGTACGTATACCGTACAGCCGTACAGTGCCGTACACATGGTCTACGTCTACAAGAACGTTTTATATCACTTGTAAATATCATTAGCATTCAAATCTGAATGATTTTTTCATATTGTAAAATGCGTCAAAAACGTGACTACGTGACAGATTTCGCAAAGCAAATTAATTATTAATTAGACTTCTTATAATGTAGAACAGTTACGAGTTCTAAATTTTATCGTTTAAATGAACTAAATGTTAAGATAAAAATACTTTTATTTGTTTGGTGTTTTGTTTTGTAGTTTGGTTGCTCTTAATTTAGTGTTGTAACTTACTTTATTTCTTTATTTGAGACTCATTCAATTGAGATTCGAGTTGAATTGTTATTAATAATTTATGACTTATGAGCAGATGCACCACCAGCAAATAGTATTTGTATTTTGTTTAGCTAAATATGGGGAGTATGAACACCACTAAATGCATAACTAATAAGAAAAACGTAATTTAATACTAATTAACATTACTCACAAGCAGCAAGCAGTTCATGGCTTGTGACTGCTGCTGCTTATCTTTTTACGTTTTTTATTACCTGGAAATTATGATTCAATAAATAATGACTGGACATAAAATTTTATGTACCTGCATATTTGGTTGTTCAACTATAAATTAAAACGTCTATAAATACATTTAATTAGAAAATTCAATTTTATTTTAATAACTGTGATAATTTTCATAAAACCAATAAGGCACTATGTAGTATTTTTGTACAAAACTATATGTGCATACAAAAAGATGTCTTGGCTGTCAGTTTTTGGTTGCATCGTGCATCAAAATTACGTAGAGATCCATAATATTATAACGACTTTTGCTGAGTTTGTTGGCTTATTCAGCTGACTGGCTCCTGTCTTCTGATCTGGAATTTGAACTGCTGGCTGCGGCTGCATATTTTATGCTCAGTATGCATGCTGCTGCTGCAGCAACTGCAGCTGCAGTTGCACTTGCACGGGCTGACGGCTGCAGTGCTGAGTGCTGCAGTGAACTGTGTGGCTGTGGCTACTGTAGTATCTTAAATAAGTCATTAGTATAAGTATACTAACGACAACGACTAACATTATTAAATTTTGTGGATTAGAATTAGAGTTTAGAGTGAATATTTAATTCTAATTATTGATTCACAGGTTTGGTCTTTTTATTTATTCAACCAACTAACATTCAAGATAGGATCTGACATTACTCATGGCGCCAGGTGCTATGCATTGAACATGCATCAAGCTTAAAGTATAAGTATATAGTGTATAGCACACTTACCAAGTAGCTCAAACACAAGCATTACGCACGTACACAAGTTACTTTTTAGTTTTTGTTCCTATCAATGTCACTAGTCGTCAGTTCCGATGAATGTTGAGTTTGAGCTCAACTGCCTGCAAATAAATTATTCAAGCTATTTTTATTCATGTCAAAGCTCACACCAGTTCAGGTCAGTTCTCTTGTTCAAGTTCTAGAAATCCAGGTTTATCAGTATCAAGATCAAGTATCAGTAACCTATGTAGCTGTCGTTCATTTGAATTTGAAATGTAAAATTACAGAATTAACTTAATGACGCCAGTGCTCGAGCCCCTGCCTCAGCTAGTAACATAATGTCAGTTGTCACTATTCGTCAGTACAGATAAATGTTACGTTGAAGTTCAATTACCTGCAATTAAAATAATAAAGCTATTTTTATTCATGTAAAAGCTCACCCAAGTTCTCTTGTTCAAGTTCTAGAAATCCTGCTTGATCAGTATCAGTGACCTATTTAGCTGTCGTTTATATTTAATATTTAAATTAACAAAATTAACTTACTGACGCCAGTGCTCCAGCCACTGCCACAGCCAGTAACAGTAACACAAATGTCGGTCGTCACTATTCGTCAGTACAGATGAATGTTAAGTTGGAGTTCAATTGTTCAATTACCTACCTGCAACTATATTAATAAAGCTATTTTTATTCATGTAGAAGTTCACATCAGTCATCAGTTCTCTTGTCTAAAAGTTAAAAGTTCCAGAAATCCAGCTTTATCAGTACTAACTATCACGACGTAGCTGTCGTTTACATTTAATATTTAAATTAACAAAATTACCTTACTGACGCCAGTGCTCAAGCCACACCAAGTAACAGTCACCTTAAAATTCGTAGCAGTGGCAGTGAAAGGCAGTGACAGTTAGTCCTATTTCTAATTTAAACTTAATATTTAATATTTAAATATTTTTAAGTAGTTCATGTTTTGAATTAAATAATATTTAAGTTTTAGTTTTGCTCGTGTCAGTGTTAGTCGTTGGTCTTCAGTTCTTCAGTCAGTCAGTTGTCTGTGCACTGTGCGTGCTGAGTGCTGCAACATAAAAAGTTTAATAGTGGTGTGGTGTATTAACAAATGTTAACAAATTAAAAATTAGTACTTCTCTCTTTTGAATTTTGCATTTTAATTGTTATGGTTATTAGAAAATTTTGACCAAGAATTGCTATTGTACTTCTGTCATCGGTCATTTGCGATCATTCTATACACAATTCCTAATTTGCCTGCAAGCTTAGCTTAGACGTTTACTGCAAGATTGCGTAATTAAGCCATTAAGCTAACAGTTGTCATTAAAGTTGATAATGGAAGCAACACCGGTAAGTTAAATATTAACAACTATAAACAAATTGATGCTAAATAAATTCGATAACTCATTAATTAACTCATTAAATGTAAATTTTAGTAAAAGAATGTGCTAACTAATTAGGTTATTTAAATTAATTACTTTAAACAGGGCCAGGGTACAGTTGGCTTTCGGTCACCCGCTGCGTCTAGGCAATTCCTGAATTTGTTAGCTCTTCAAAATGCGGAGTTTTCCTTTACTGATAAGACTGTACGATGTTCCAATAATCATTTCATACCATTTCATGGATTTTTAGTTGATTTCTATAATACTTATGCCACTCATGGGAACAATCCTGTTGAGCCCGTTGAGCCGGTTCAGCGCAGTCCTCAACAACATTTGGGTGTCCAAGTTGGAGCCGGTCTGGCGGGTCCGGTTAATAACCAGAACCAGAACCAGCAAGTAAGACTTACAAGGTTATGTTTATGTCTGCCTCAAAAGTTGCACGCAATGCATAAAAATATTAAAATATTAATTCCTAATAGATTTAGCTGTCTACAACCTTTCTTCTCTATTTATATTTTTGTTTTTATTTATTATTTCTGTCATTACTATTCAGCTACCTGGGACTGGGACTGCAATTTCGCCAGCGTCTAACTCAATTATCAACCTGCAAGATTATACAGTCCTTGAAGTTGCTCAGGTTGTTTTATTTTTGTACGTGGGAAATATTTGTGTATGGCCTACATCAATCGTACGTTTTGTAGAAGTAATGTCTGCCCTTGGTTGTAATCCATCTTATGTGAATGTTATGGGTCCGATGTCGTCTGCGTTATATAATGTTTTGTGGGGGTCACACATGGCAGAAACAGCACAAGGGAAAAAAATTCGATTTTGGTCTGACAACAGTGGTGTCTTAACCGCGCACTTCATTTATGCTAATGGAATTTCGCATATTGAAGGTTATAGTGTAGGCAGTTCCGGTTTGGCTTAGCTGTTAGGCAGTTAGTCAGAGTTAATCTGTTTGCTGTGCTTAATACCTAAATAACTGATTCTTAGTTTCTTTAATTTATTTATTTATTTGAAATCGACAACGTCGCTTTATTTATATTTAATTTCTTATACGTTTATTGTCATTGGCTACGTATTTATAATATTATTCTAATTTTATGCTGATATAATAATCAATTTAGAATGAAACTTCACTTCACATAAAAATAAACTTATTCCTGAATTTTTTGAATAGAATAACACAGTTTGGATATTTAGGTTAAATCTTGTTTGCATGTTTGTTGATGTAAATGGTTTTAGTAAATAAGTGAACTTGCCTAACTACACTACATTAAATCAGGTTAAAACTTTGAGACTTGAGATTTGGAGCAATCACCAAGTCACCAACCACCACAGCCGTAAGCATTTAGAATTTGGTATAAAAGGCAAACAATTTTAGTTCAGCGTCTTATTAGTGTGTTTTTTGTTGGGATTAAAACATCCACATCTTAAAATGGCGGACTCCAGTATCCTCAATAATAAAGGCAAGGAAAAGTTAGACAAGCAAAGTGCTAGTTCTACTACTAGTTCAGCAAGTATAAAAAAGCAAAGCTTAGGTAGTGGAAGTAGTGGGCAAGGGCAGGGCAGTACCGGCAGTAGCAGCTCGACCACCTCTAAAGAATCAAAAAACTCAAAAGACCCAGTTTCAAGCTCTGGCCCAGGAAACGTAACAGTTTCCCCCGCAGTAACCCGGTCCAGGTCATTGCAACTTTCAAGTTTATCGTCTTCTGCATCAAAACGTAGAAAAAATAGTCGGTGGTTTGCAAGTAAAAAGAAGTCACTTACAGCTGTAAGTGGTGGTTCCGGTTCAAGCTCCAGCAACTCTAGCTCCAGCGAGCATTTGTCTCCGGTATTGGGAAACGGAAAAAGAAAAGGTTTGTCTTTGTCACGTAGAAGAAAAGGAAAGGACGAAAGTCATAGCAGTCGAAAATCAACTTCGTCGTCTTCGTCAGAAAAAAACAAGAATGACCGTAGCAAGCGTATTTCTGCTTCTACTGCAACAGAGCCAGAGTCCGAACCTGACACTGTGTTTACTCAGCAGGATCCTCTGAAGAAACGGCAGTCTAAGTCCAAGAATGTCAAAACCAAGAAAAGTGGTGCAGAATCCAAATCCAAATCCAAGCCCCTAGTTGCAGCCGCAACTAGAACTTGAAAAACTGAAGTTGAAGTCGAATTGGAAGAGGAAGAGGAATTGTTTCTTTTAGATCGTGAAAATCCATCCTTCCAGTTAGGACCTATCCACACCTCATCCAGAAGTTCAGTACGAAGAAGATGTCTATCTATTAAAGGTAACTGTTTAGTTATTGTTACACTACTTACAGTTTATAGTTATTTGCTGATGCTTATTCTGTTCTAATACCATTTTTTGAGTTTTAAGTTTTTGAATATTAATTTTTTTGTTTTTTAACTGACTTTAATTTTGTGATTGGTATTGCTAGTTGCAAAGTCATTCAGGTTAGGTTTGATTTACAATAACACCTACACCCAATCACCCAATCACTAATTCCTATATTATGATGTTGCTTATAATAGATGTTTTGTTTTTTTATTTGTGTACAGATGACTCTCCGCTGCTAAAAACTTCACCTAATAGTTTGCGTTTGGACACCAATTCAGAAACTGATCAAACTGATATGGATTTGATAGGTGGACATAATACGGGTAATAACAGTTCTAAAAGGGTTAAGGATTTTGAATCCCTTCATTTTGATGGATCAGAACATTCGGAGCACGTAGAAGAAGAGGAAGGTGGAGATTGCAACGAATCTGACATGGAGTTAGATTTAGATACCTCGGATCTAATGAATTCGCCGAAAACATCAACACCATCAAGGAGCAGAACCAGTGTCGGATCTAGACGGAAGTTGCAAGAAAGGGAAGGGGAAAAAGGTAACAATAATTATTGTATTATAAAATTATAAAAATATGATTGCCGGTTGTAAATAAAATTATTTATATTAATTTATAATAATTTGACCAATATTGTGTTTTTGCTCTACATTGTTAGTATATAATGATAGTTGATTATACATTCATAAAGTACGTCTACCTATTTTTTTAGCGTGCTCATCACCCTTGGCTGAGCCTGAGCAAATTAAACGAAGAAGAGCTGATTCCCTGGCAGTAGGATCAGGATCCACCTCTAGTTCTAGTCCCCATAACTCAAGTGCCAGCGCTGCCGCTAAGTCGTCCGGATCCAGCAAGAGCAAGTCAAAACTTTTGTCTCCCATGCGATTAAAGATAGTAAGCTCTACACCAACACCTTCACCAGGTTCGTCGGTCTCACCAGTCTCACGGAAATCTAAATCTAAATCTCCAAAATCCCCTCATTCTCCTGTTATTTCACCATCCCAATGGACGTTAAGAATGAGAGGTGGATTCAAGCTTCAACGTAAAATAGCTAAACACTTTAGCTACATCGGTCACCGTGATGAAGAGATCACTACCTCTGGATCGCCTGAAAAACGTTATGCAGTTTCATGCAAACGGTGTCCGGCAGTGCTTGCTGGCCACTCTTCATCTTATGGAAACTTACGTCGTCATTTAGTCGTAAGTAAAGTTTCATTTAGTGTCGTGTTTTATTTTTTTTGTAATTAAATGAATTAAATCCTTAGTTCAATTTAAAATAAATTACTAAGGTACTACATTTCTTGATTTCTTGTTTACTGATTTATTGCAGATGCGACACGGTATTGGGCGTCCTTATACTTTGATAACGGACGAGTGTTTGACAAATAATGGAAAATACGACATGGGGCACCCAAAGCAACTTCGCTATGAAATGAATTGCCTACGGTATACTCTTTTGAATAATTTACCATTTCAAATGGCACGATATGATGCGTTTCAAGTACTGGTTGAAGACTTGGAGCCTAGTATTAATACTATAAGCGGCAAGACTTTAAGTCGGCGATTTGAAGCTTGCAGCAAGAGAGTAAACCAAAATATTAAAATAAAAATAATTACAATTTACAATTATAAATTTTGGCTTATTTATGGCCTATAACTTTCTAACTTTGTAGTTAACATTAACAGTGAAAAACAGCCATTTGCATAACTAACTTTATTTTTGATAGCAATTATTATTTAATATATCTTTACGTTTCTGGTTTTAAGGCGGAAGCTGAAAACAAATTGTTTCTAGAGAACATACCTTACATAAGTATTCTTGTTGATGGATGGACGACAAAGAGAAATAAGGGGGTCATTGCTTTGCAAGCGATGTATGTGACTGCTGATTTCAAATGGGGAATAAGAACTATAGGATTGCAGGAATTGTCTGGGCGTCATACTGGAAAAGCAATAAGAGATTGCGTGAACGACATACTTCGCGACTATGATCTTCTTGATAAAGTAAGAGTTAACTATTAAATATAATAAATTAGAATTAAAAACATAAATTTGGTATTTATAATCATATGAATAACATTAATTCACGATTACCATTACTAATATTTTATAGTTAGTTTATATTCGTGGTGCAATCACTGCAATATGATGCATAAATTATAACCGAAATGCCTAAATTACATAATTCACATTCACACATTGACAATCTTTTTGATTTTTGGTTTATATTTCAACAGGTCTCATCTGTTATCATAGATAATGGTTCCAACATGATTAGTGCATTTGATAACTTCAAAAACCGAACACCATTTAGACATGGACCCCCACCCCGTCCAATGGGCTCGTCTCACGTTGCATATCGATGCGTCGCCCATACTCTACAGCTTGTAGTCAAAAATGCAAACTTAGGACCAGTCGCTGTGTCGGTGAGGAAAGCAATGATCGGTATTACTAGAATCATGAACTCTCATATTTTACGCAAACTTTTGCTGGTTCAGACCGGAAGAGGATTTCCGAAAAAAAGCGATACTCGGTGGAATGCCGAGTATGATATCATCTGTTTATTAGTCACCGTAAGGCTATATCTTTTTTATTACAACTCCTATTATTGTTGACTTGTTTAGTATCTTATTTATAATTAAACTGATAAATAGTATAGCATCGTGTAAACTTATGCAATATTGTATTCCTTGTTTATTGTTTACTGGTGTGCGCGCTGCCGCACTTGTTATCACATACAATTGATAAACGTCATAAAGCATTAGCAGTTGTAACACCAAACACCACCTTAATAATTAGAAATTTGATAGAGATTTAATTGCCTTAATACTATTTTTTATTTATTTATTTTGTTCTAGGGGAAGATGTTCAATGCGGTCAATAGCATTTTGAACTACGCAATAACTACTAAAGAAGGCTCTTTCTTTCAAAATGCAGAAACAAAACCAGAGAAGATGAGTAATACTGACTACAGTAATCTCAAATTGTATTGTTCCTTACTTGAGCCACTAGCAACTGCGACTGACCGTCTGCAGGCGGATGGATTTACGGCCCAGCTGATTCTTCCTGGACTACTTAGGTGTTATCAAAGTGAGTTTTTAGTTACTTTAATTCTGCAAATAACTTTTATGTATTGATAATGATGATAAAAGATGTAGTTATTCTATGACACTATAAATTATAAAAACTTTTATACAAATCAATTAATAGTTTAATTTATGAAATATAGAAATTAAACCGATTGCACTTGAGAATCTGGACAACGAAGGTCCGTCAAATCTCGTCGCTGAATTCTGTCATCGATTCGCGTCATGGTTTTCGGATCCCGTTTTAGTAACTGCCACAGTTTTGGATCCTTGGAGAAAACTGCACTTTTTTGATTATATGCGGACATGTAAATAAAAAATTAATTTTTAATATAAAATTTTTTATGATTCCTAATAATATTTATAAAGAACAAAAACTATGATATAACTGGGTACTAGTATGCTTTCACACTGTCACGTGTAAATTTTAAATACGCCCCACACTGGTGATTTGAAATGTAGTATAATTTTGTACTTTCCAGGTGTGTAACTTTTGTATTTTATGATTTTATTTTGTTACAGTTTCCTACGATAACGAACTGCCCTTGCTTACGAATGCGGACATCCTCACAGTTGTTAAAGAATTCGCAGTGTATTGTAGTGAAACGAGCTACGGAATAAACAAGACCCCAGATTCAGATTCCAAGGAAAGTGTTTGTGTTGCAGCAGAAAACAGCAAAGCTGCTTCGCCTGCCTCTCGTTCAGGAGATAGTCTGGATGCCTACACTACAGTTAACACATCTTCGGAAATGACACACAATATTTCGGTTTACAGTCTTGATAAGCTGGATGATTCAATCCCTTGTACGTCGGAAAACGTGCAGGATGGTAGTCCGAGTAGTCCGACTCCTACTACTCCTTCAATGCATAAACATCCGTTCGAAAGTATCATAGATCTGGAAATTAAAGCGTTCTCCCATTTAAATATAGCGCTTGTTGATGTAGGAGACTTTTGGCGTGAACACCAAGTCAAATTTCCAATGCTGGCAACCCTTTTCAAATGTATTATGTCGAGATCGTCGTCAACAGCGCCTGTAAGTGTTTAAATGTTTCTTACTTTTCTTACCTACCACGAATCAAAATTACTTATTATTGTGAATTTTTATAACAACAATATTTACCTTAAAATTTTCAATTAAAATACACAAGTTCATTATTGATTTAAGATTTGTAGTAATGTTTAAAAACGTTTAATTCTAGTAGGCATGTAAACCAGTTACTGTTGGTGTTGATTTTTGATTACAGCTTAGGCTTGTAGGTAGTACTAGGTACTAAATACTACTAAAACAAGATACTTATTTGATTGAGGGCTAGAATTCTTTTCCAATATTTTCCATGCAGTGCGATACTGCACAGACAAAAGAACAGAAGCATATAGTTTGGAAATTAAAATTTAAGTTCAATTAAAATTAAAATGCTAATTCTGTATAATGTTTTTGTTGGTCTAATAGTTGGAAAGGTTGTTCTCGAAATGTGGAATCATCAGCAGAGACAAAAGAACAAACACACTACCGACGTCTTTAAAGAAAATGCTGATTACCAGGGAATGGTTTAAAGGCGAGGATGAAATTAGACGAAAAAAAGAAGCCAAGGCAAAAGGCAGTAATGCTACTAAAACTGAACACGAACACGACAACAATGCCACTGAAGGTGATGAGTTTGGACTTAATGAGGATGGAGATGGTATTTTTGACTTTGTGGACATCAGTGGCTCAAGTGGCTGTCAATCACCATCGCAGGCTTCGGCTACTTTGGCATCACCACAATCGCAAAATAAATCTCAAAGTCGCCCGTCATCAAGATCGAGTTCAAACTCATCTTCAGGTTCAGGTCGGTCACCATCGCGATCGCTATTATCAGAAGAATACATTGACTTTGACACCGCCCTGAAGATGGTTTTGGAGGAAAATGAAGATAATCCGAACTGTGAGGATGATGGAGATGTAGAAAGCTGGGAATGCTTTGAGGCCCAGCAACAAGGTTGGCTCTGCTAGTAGTGTCATTATTTTTTTTATTGTAACGTTCTTAACCTTAGCTTTCTACCTGCAGAATGCAGGACGATACCATACAATATTGTTTTATCTATTATCAGTTTTTCAGCCATTCTCAGGTATTGTAATTTTAATTTTAATTTTTTAATAATCATCGCATCAGTGATCAGTGGACACTAACAATTGTAGCTTTTTAACTTTTAATTTCTTGCAAGTTTTATTAGTTTTAATTTAATATTCATAATTGTATATTTTATTTTATTATTTTCATTAGATTTAATTTCTATAAATATGTATAGGTTATAGGTAATATTGTAATATTATTAAAGTAATCCGTAATCGTTTATATTAATATATAATAATAATAATAATAATTAAGAATGCAGGCTTTATTAACTTTATTTTATGAATTCATTTCATCGTTTTAGTTGTAAGTTGTAACTCGCGTATCGGTGGTAACACACGTAGATTTTCATTTATTTCTAGTTTCTAGCAGCACTGTTGCTGGTCTGCTATTTTTGCCAGTTTTAGTTTTAATTTAATATTTATATTTTATTTTCATCTCTTACTAGGTCATAGGTATCATCATCATAGGTACTATGATTTTTAATTGATAATTATGACTTGTCTATTAATTTTATGAAACCAATAATTTGTAATTAAGTAATAGGATGAATTTAATAATTTAATCATAATTATATGTATAATTTATTTAATCGTGTTAAATATTAATAAAGCAACCACCAAAATCAAAATAGTGAAAACAACCACAATAATTTTCTTTGTATTCATATAATATTTTAGTTTTTAGTTTTTAGCATCACTTCCAGCAGCAGCAGCAGCGGGTCCTGCGGCGGCTCCACTTCCGGATGGCATGGATGCAAGTTTACTCATACCATCTGCTTTAAGTTGTTCCACACTCTTCCCACTTAATTCATCACATACTTTTTTGGGCTTTTTCTTATCTGCTTCAATAACAACAGAACTAAAAATTTTCTCAATATCTGCGGATTTGGGATTGGTGTTTAAGCTCAATACATCCAAAAGATATGCGGCTACGTACCTCATCTTGATATTTATTAAAATTTTGAATTATGAATGCGTGTATGTATGAATTAATCGCGTCAGATGAAAATTAAAAATAATTTAATATTTTGTGCGAACACGTTTAAGAGTATAAACACTATGGACTCAGATCCCAGTAACAAAAATTTGTTTTATTAAAATTTCTGTAATTTAAATTTAACCGATTCGTGTTTGGACTGTAGGCTGTGGGCTTAGGCCTGTTAATGCAATAAATCTATACTACAACTACTACACTATAGATTACAGGAAATGAAAAGTCAAATCATGAAACAATTACATAATTGATATAAGTACTAAATACGTAGTTAGTTCTTTTCTACAGAGCTGACACAAATATAAAAGATAATATAATATTTATACATTGAACTATAGAAGGTGCTGCCCTGGATATGTATACACTATACACTTTTATTTCATCTTATTAGTGTACGCATTATTTAATTCTTTTACCTCAACCTGGTAACTCTTATTATTTTACTTTTCAAACATTAAACTAAAAACTAAATGATTATAACATTAATTGGTCGAAAGTCCATGAAACAAAAGTTTTATTGTGATATAGTAATAAATTACAACACAATGCTGTCAAACAACTAAAAAAGTATAAATATAATAATTACTATTACAGTTTAAAAAACAAATTCATTTTAGTAGCTTGTATTGATATTTGACATTGACTGGTAACTGGTACAAGGTACAACGGTACCAGATACTTCCGACCTTAGATATTATACTGTGACTAATATACTGACTGCTAACTGCTAAGTGACTAAGACTAAAGTAAAAAAATATATGGCTTTTAAAAATACATACGGATCATTATATTGTGTCATAGCCGCCCTTTAATTTCAGGGTTTGTTTCTTCTTCATGAGTGTCATTTTCCCTTTCCGGCTTCCGGCAGTCTTCAGCTTTAAATTTTTTGCATGTGTTGGTGAATCAAAGTGGCGGCCAATACTGAATTTATTTAAAAACGTCTTCTTGCATAACTTACAAGTGAAGCAAGATGGATTTTTGTGTTCACAGATATGATCTTTCAGCTTTCTGGTCAGTGATGCGATGCAATTAAACTTCTCGTTACAAATTTTGCATTGATATACTGTTAAAAATAAAAGATTAAGATATATAAAAATGCAGATCCATAAATAAAACGTCAACTCAATTATCAATGCATTGTTTTGAATTTACAATAATAATAACTAATAATGTCTAATAATAGAATAGGCACATAGTCATGGTTCAAGTTCAAGTTCAACTCTTTAGTCTTTAGGCAACAGCCAACGCCAACGGTAACGGTTGGTATGTTTAACATAATTAAAAAAAAATTACAAAAATAGTTGTGTTAAATACCTAAATAGTTAAATTGAAACCTACCTTTTTTGTGCTCAACGTAAAAAATCCAGAAATACTTTTTATAGAATTCTTCCCCTCGAGGTTCTGCAGTTTTGGATTTTGATGCAAGTGCTGCTTCAGATTCATCAGATAAATTAAAGTTGGAGTTACATAGCTTTGGATCACGCTCCTTTTTCTTCATTATCTTCATCTTTTGTGCTAGCTTCTGGTTTTGAGTGTTATTACTGCAAATATGCTTGGGCTTGTGATGTTCACGCCTAATCTTCAATGTTCTAGCAATAGCATTTGCTATAGGGGTGACTGGAGTTTTCAGAATTCCTTCCAATTTTTTCTTAGCTTTTTTTTGATCTTCTTTAGAAATTTTAACGACTGGATGAGATTCAACAGTTGGACTTTCAAATTTAAAAGCGTCGACATCAGTTTTTTTTGCTGGGTCAATTTGGTTGATTTCTTTTTCTTGTGCTTGTGTCACAGCCGTTTTTTGGCCTTCTACATGACCATGCCTTTCACTAGCACTAGCACACGTAACTGTTGAGGTCGAGGTCAGGCTCGGGGTTACCTTTGAAAACTGAAACTGCAACCTACTACTACTACGCCTTTTAATTTGCCAAATTTGCTTCTTTGCTTTTTTCTTATTCTTATCGCGTAGTTTTTGTTGTTGATGTTGTAATTTTAAAATATGGTAGTCGGGATTACGGCATTTAGTGATCTCTTCTAGAAACTCACTCAAAGTAAGAATTCCTTTGTATCCATAGTTTTCTTCTGGATATGGACTTTCAAAAAACTGGTCTGGATTCTGACTTTCTAAAACTTCCATTTTGTTTTCGTTCCAATGAACAACACAATCATCGGTGTTTGTTTGTGTAGCGGAAGAAGTAGAAGACACGGATGTTGCAGGAGCAGGGTCAGTGTTTCAACTATCAGCAGCTACAAGACCTTCCGTAGCAGATATAATATCTTCAGTTGCAGTGCTCGATCCTAATCCTTTTTGAACCTTGTTACAAGTACACTCTACTGTTGAAACGTGAACGTATACCGCGCAGTTGTTTCCAACCGAAATTAATCCGCCCATTCCCTCAAGTCCATCTCCATCTAAAAAGAATTCAATTATATTTTAAATGCAATTTTAAAAACATGCTAATTCTATCTTTTAGATGGTTTTTGTTTTTAGTGTACAAACATTTTTGTTGCGCACACTCACACATGCACACATGTTGTGCACACAGCCTAGTTAATATAATACATTTATACTTCTATGTATATATTATTTGTGTTCATAGTAATGGTGCACACACACACAAGTAAATTTATGACTGCGCACTGTGAAACTGATAAGATGTGCTGTGTAAGTATAACATGTGCGAAGTAAAAACATTAGGTAATATATAAAATATAATAATTAAAAATGCAATCATAAACATAATGAAAGCGTTGCGTGCTGATTACTGATAATGTAACATTTAATCCCTAATCTATCATCTAACTGCAACTTTGCAAATCTAACTTACGACCTTACCTTTTACAATTGTGGCATTATTAGGATCGGTGATAGTTGTAGTTGTTCTTGATGTCAAAGTTGAATTTGAATCCAAATCCATGACATTTTGTGTTGCAGAATCAGGTGACTTGGAATTCGAAGCATCAATAAAATTTTGCTGTTGTTCGGCACTCATAATTATTAACCTTAATGTGTCTTGAATAATTAAGGCCTTTGCTTTTATGAGATGAGATAGAAAATATTCAAAAATCTGCAACCATGGAAAACAAAATAATATGAATCGTATTCGAATTCTTACCAAATTGTTTTGTTTTTATTAGTTTGTGTTTGTATATAGTATATTAGGTCTTAGGTACCAGGGTAGTAGGTCATAGGTATAGCAAAGTAACAAAGAATGCAAACATAATACAAAATTAAAAAATACAACATTTATAAAGTTTTATTACCTTTTGTGATTAGATGTAGATCAGAAGTAAAAAGTATATAATTTACTGCAGAATAATTTTTCTCACCAACGAGTAAGTGAAAGTAACGCACAACTTGAGTTGCAATATAATAATAAAATCCCAGTCACTAGTAATAATAAGTTAATTTAATTTTAAAATCGTATAATATTTTTAGATGTTAGATCTCTTTTATTGTAATTATTAAATATAATTGAACAATAATTAGTGTTTTGAACTGAACTCCAAAAAAAGTGTTGGTCGACTGTCAACTGTAAAACTGTAAGCTTTAGAGTACTGTAAAGTAGATTGTAGAGTTTGGAGTTTGTTTTGCTTGCGCTGGCATTGGTGTGTGTACACACTAGCTGTAAGCTGTAATACGTAAATACCACGCTACTAATACCAATATTAGTGGCTGTACATGTGCTGTGACTATTAGCTACCATAAATACTAAAAACAAAACTAGACACAGACTACTTGCCAGCAGCCAACAAGTTCTCAATTAAAATGTTGCGCGAACACGTCAGTGATGAATGCACGTGATTTTGGTGCTGCGAATGAGCTTAGAGCCTGAGCTAATTAACCTATTAGCATTTACATTAAGCATTTACGCGGTTATTATTTGTTGATAAACAAACACCATGTGTTTTGGAGGTTGAATTCTAAACTAAGCTACTAAGCAAAAGCAGAGAAATAATCCTTGCACTCAGTATTCATTGAAATTTTGAAACTTAACTTAAAAAGACGTCGTTAATTACAAAAAAGTACTACGAAAAAGTGTAATGTATTTATTGACTTTAGTGTAATAATAAAGAATTTTTACTCAAAGTTAAAAATACTTTAACTACTGGCAACTGACATTTCGAACGTTTGTGTTTATACCTGAACTAAAAAAAGCTAGAAGTAACAGCTTGGTTTTTGTTATGACATAGTGACATAGTTATTTAAGATTAAGATTTAATATTTAATGCTAACACATTAGACACTTTTAATGTTTTAACTACAGTTTAGGTGTACGTTTGAACACCATTGCTATCTTATTACTTGTAAGTAGTACTAAGTACATATTGAACTATTTCTTTAGTGATTAGTGGCTTATTGTGACTTATTATCAGAGAACCAAAAATAATAAGGTTCATCGACCTCAATTAATTTCACTTCAACAACAACATGAGCATGGATGTTGATGGCGCTGATAAAGATCAGGATCAGGTAAGCTAAGCTCAAATCAAGCGGATACTTGATAATTTATTTATATTATTAGGATAGTGTTTGTGGTATTATTACGACTAGCAACAATAGGTTATTCCATGAATTAATAATAACGGAAAGAGATGTTATTAACGTAGATGTAGTTAAATTAATTTGGCTTTGGCATACAAGTCTTGCTTACTCAGCCGGACTCAGCCCGAGCCTGAATACTCGTTTGTTTAGTGAATTTAATTTTTGTGATTCTATTTATTACATTACAGACTATGGAAAAGAAAGAAAACGAAAATACTTGCATTCAGTCTCAGTCCTGTGAAGATCAGGACATCCAGAAACAAAACACTGATGATACAAATGAGCTTCAAAATGGGAATTTAGTAATTGAATTAAGTAACTCTTTAACTGAAGCAAATTGTGATGGTTTAGTGTTTGTTGACCGAATTCTAAATGAAAATGTGAAAGTAGCTGAAGAGGAATCACAACAATCACAAGTGGTTTATGCAAATCTATTTAGTGGCTGTACTTATGAAACTAGTAATCTTGACCTTGGCCATTGTCAAAATGATGAACCAGACCAAGACCGAGATCGAGGCAAGTTACTTATTACCCTAATCCGTTTAACCTTAATCCGTTTACTAATGACTCGACGCATACACGCAAAATTGCAAAATATTTAATTTATATTTTATATTACAAATTAAAACGTGTATAAACTCTAGTCAATCAGTCAACTCACTAAAGCTTTATGCCTCCGCAAATAACGTTATTCAGTTATTTTAATTATTATTTATTATTTATTGTAGCTCCAACTGATACTGTTTTTGAACTAGAGTGTGACCCCAAAGATGACGATAATGCTAATTTTGATGATGAAAATAATGTTGATGTTGAAAATCAAAACGATGATGAAAATAATAAGAAATCCGCTTATAATTATCAAAGCATTAACGATGTATCAAACCTAACAATGCTTAGCAGTCTCAGCTCCAGCCAAATCAAAACCATTGTTCGTAAGTTCTTTGATTATTTGGTAATTGCAATTTAGATTTTCTACTACTTTGAACTTTGTACTACTTTACTACTTTCCACTTTCCAGTAAAGTAGAAGTTGTAGCACTATGTATGAAATTGTATGATCAAATTTTTTAGATTCGTTTCTGCAACTTTGTGTAGCGTAAAATTAAAAAAATATTTACTATTTTACTATTTATGCATCTTTTATTTTATTTTCAGAAGAGTCTGTTTTTGCATCGCTGAAATCATTAGACTTGACATTAGGAGTTGGAAAATCACCAGTTATCAACTTAGTTGTAAATGTGGGATGCACTAATAACTCGTATTCAAACTCCAACGATGACACCGCTGGTAGAAATCTTATTACAAGTAGGAACATCCAAAATCCTACAAAAAAAGATTTGACACCATCTCAAACATGTTCAAGTCGGTTTCAAAATGGATTGCTGAGTGAGCCTAATCCAACTAAAGGGGGGCCAAAGCCAAATGGTAATTTAATGTCATCTAAAAAATCTAAATGTAAATCCAATTCTTTAAGTTTATCATTCCCTAATAAGATGTCGGCAACTGATACGGCAACGTCGTCTACTGCAGCTGTTGGTGTTAGTGTTGGTGTATCATCTGTATCTAAATCTGAATTATTGTTCTCAACTGTAGCAAATACACCATATTCAAACGGCAAGAGCACTACCCTTTCAGAAAAGGAAAACCAAATAATTGGTACTAGTAGATCAGTTGTAGATTCAGATTCTAATGAAAATAGTAGACAGATTTTACTGGCTTCAGGAAGCCCTAATAGTAATGACGATCCGTTTTTAGAATATCTTAAATCCCATCACTCTTATGGAGCAGATCATACAAACCCATCTGACTCTGGTCTTAACCCTAGCGGCCCTAGCCTTGACCTTGACTGCCTTGATGAAGGCAAAGGCGAATCAGACCTTTGTAGAAGTAAACGTAGAGGGAATAATCAAGTAAAAATAAAACAATATTCAGACTGCGCCAAGAAATTTAAGAGTGTGAAAAATATTCCTATGAGAATAATTAGACAGCAATTTGACTTTTCAAAAAACGGTGCATTTGTTTGCAAAATACGAAATTGTTTTAGTGTTGTGAAACACTCACAGTCTCTGCGTAGACACTGGTCTACTCATGTAAGTAAACAAGAAGAAGACAACGTAGATCTATATCAATACCAAAATTCCCGAAATGAATTTGATACAGTACTACACGATGGTTTTCACCCTGGCGACGACGACAGTGACAGTTGTGACAGTGACAGTGCCAACAATGATCAGGGCAATCAGGATCAGACTAATCATAGTAGTCTTACTAGTGTTATTACTCCAGATATTTCTATGCCAAAGCCAGTGTCCCCAGTCACTCCAGTGACTGAAGTGACTCCAGACCCAGTTTCAGACTTTTCAGACTCAGATAGGCAAAGTATTACTCATACTGAAAAGCCTAGTAAAGTTAATGGTAAGCTTAAGAAAGTATATCAGTGTTCTATTTGTAACATAACTATTACTAGAAAGGATAATTACAAGCGTCATGTAATGACACATAATAGGCGTAGGCATCAGACTGGTGAAAGGAAAAATAATAATAAGGACAAACTTACTAATTACGGCTACGATATCAGTAGTGAAAGTGAAGGCGAAGGATCCTCTGACTTTTCTGATTTTAGTTTTGGTTCTGGATCTGAGCCGTCTGAGTCTGATTCAGAGACAGAGATGTCAAATGTTGTGCATAAACAAGGTGTAAAGCGAAAAAAAGGGAAAGGAAAATCATTGTCACAAAAAAAACTAATTCTTGACGAGGATGACCTAGAGTAAATAATGTGGTAATACTTAAATTTATATTGTTGTATATTACGGAATATTACTTTTTTGTCCATTGTCCAATTTAATATTTTATTTAATATTTTTATTTTATTTTAATTTCGTTGCTAAATATTGAGTGAGATAATGCAGAATTAAGTTAAGTTTAATTTTTAATTAATAATTTTAATTTTAAGTTATTATTATTTAAATCTTTTTTTCCATTAAAAGTTATCAAATTGTTAATAATTGTAACTACAAACACAAAAACCTAATAATAATAAAAAATTAAAAATAAAATGTCCTTTGGTGTTTGTGTGTATTATATATTATTTATGCATTTATTGATTTATTTTCATTTTTATGGTATTGTTTTATGTGAGTCTTGACTAAACTCTACACCCTACCACGGAGACGGAGCACCAGATAAAGAGTCGAGGTAAATGGGCCAGACACTAAAAACGCACTTACCTAATTTAGTGCATGAATATCTTTATTTACCCGATTACGTATACACAGCAACAGTCCTAAAGCTTTAGCTATTTAGTGATGCAATTAATCTAGTGCACAACCTATTGTAGTGCACAGTTGGCTACGGCGTTGCAATTCCGTAGGTTTACAAGTTGGTGTTCGCGCTAACTACTAAGTGTTCACATTACTATTACCTTCAAATTGTCTTCTATCAGTGTTATCTGATGGAGCCGGATACAAATAACGCTACTTATATAAAAAGTATGTCACATTGTAGAAACGGCAAATACATAAGACTAAAATTACTTAAAGTAGAGCACATCTCACATTTAGGTGATAGTATTGAATTCCACTAATTGTAATTCTTACTCATTGAATTAATTACCCTTGTTCATAGTTTAAGTGGCGTGTTATTTAAAATAATTTTAAAAATAAGAGGCCGACTTTTTAGTCAATTACAAATTATTTAACAATTACAGTTTGTAATTGTATATAGTTGGTGTTGTAGCATGCTTTAACATATTTATTATTTGCATTTTTAGGTATTATAGAAAATTTTGCATCTAAAAGTGTAATGCCTCATTACATGAAATAAATATGAATTAAAAAATTTAGTGTTAATAGTGTGGTAGCTAAGCCATAATTGTATTTAGGAATTTAATAATTTTGTCCAAATTTATGTTTTTATTAAGTGTAAACATAGTGCTGTAGCAAAGTGCATAGTACTGCTACTTTTGTATTGTGAATAAAATGCCTGCATGGTGCGCACACCGCTAGCATATAGCTCATACACCGCCTTCAAAGTGCATTGAGAAGATCAGTGACTGTAATGCACACATTAAAGAGGGTGACCATTTGTGTGGTGCATTGCGCTGATAAAAGTGGGTGACTGTTAATGTTTTAATAATAAAATGTGGTGACTGCCCGAAATTATTTTTTGAAGCAACACACGACCTGGCGAATGTCAGTGCCTACGAATGTCAGCCAAAAAGTAATGTCTGCTGACTAAAAATATCCTAAATAAAAAACATAAAATGTTTGTATGTATATGATGTGTGCACCAATCACCGTGTTTCTTATTGGTTTTATTAATATGTTAAAAATTTCAGTGTTTTTTGATTTCATTCCAAATTGTGTTATTAAATATTTTAACTTTTGAATATTATTCAAATTAAATTCAATAATGTTTTAAGAAGTATTATAATTCTACTCTAATTTTTGAATATTAGGTGGAATTTTTAGAATAAAGTTTAATTAGGAATTTAATCAATTATATATATATATTACTAATTATAAGCACGACAATTTTATGTTCGTTGCCTAATATTTTAATGTTTATCAAAATGTGTCCTACCATAACCATAAATAATACAGACGCAGATATTTGATATGTTATATTTAATATAATTATATATTGTATATTGTTAATGCATAATATATTATATATAGCTACATACAATGCAAAGCTAATAGGCTAATACAAATTATATTATAATTTATTATTCAGTGATTTTATGCTGTTTTATTTTGCCAATAATGTTAGTGTTTATTATTTATTTATAAATTTAATATGCTATTACCATTACCACTCTGTTATGCATATTAGTAATAGTCTTCAACATTATCCTTTAACAGTCATTAAATTGTTTGACGTGACAGTTTTAATTAATAATTGTTACTAGAAACACAAAAACATAATAATAATAAAAAATTAAAAATTAAATGTCCTTTGGTGTTTGTGTGTATTATATATTATTTATGCATTTATAGATTTATTCTCATTTTCATGGTGTTACGCCAAGTAGTATTAGTATAAGTCATATTTGTACAAGTCTTGAACATTTTTTGTAGGTAGGTAGAATTTACTTCCAGTACCTAGGGGGTTGGCTCAGATTGGGGGAGATTGAGGTAAAAGCTCAATGAGGTGGAAAAAATTTTCCCTCAAAAAAGGAAGCGGGACCGGAGGAGGTAAAATCGATAAAAAGAACGGCGTTGAACGATTTCCCTCCTCCGGGCTCAGCCGGGCTCAAATTGAGGTAGTTTTTTTAAGAAAAAGGGACCCTCGGTCAATTTTTTTTAAGGGCTCGTTAGGGACCGATTGACTTGCACTGATTGTTGTGGACTACAAATTGGTTAAAATGCCTAACACTGTTGGTACTTTTTTGCAGTGGCTTGGTTCTGGAAAAACAAACGAGACGGGACGAGGCACTGGCTTCCTATCAATCCGCCATTCATTTTCGACCTCTTCTCGCTTGTGAGTCGCAACAGTCTTTTATTTTTCATCTACTCTAGAATTTTGGGTTAGTTTATTTTTTGTCTCGGTCGTTGCTCTTCTCATCGAAACAGAAACACGAGAAAAAATTAGCTATTTAGGAAATCATATGAAAATTTAACAGATCGTATTTCTCCTTTTATGCAGTTAACATTAACTAAGCTAAAGTTAATTTTTTCAAGAAAAAAGAAATTTACAAATTAAAAATCCTGAAAGAACGTTTTAGAAATAAGTCTAAACGTTAGAAAAAATTAATTTTGTAACAATCGGATCAGAACTGTGGAAGTGACAGGGCGGCAAAATATCTATATTTTTATTTTTTTTTGAACTTGGGCGTGCTACTGTGACTGCGACGAAACAAGGCGAAATTCAGTTAAGTAACTTTGGATCTCTACTATGTAAAAGTAGCCTGATTTTTGTAGACATGACTTTTTGAAATTAGCAAGTAGCATGGGAAACCATTCCCTTGTTAGTGTTACTTTACGTTGGACGACAGTCCATAAAGTGCAGAACTAAAGTAAACCCATGCAGTGACCTAAATATTAGAGATAGAGATGATCAAATAATTTAAATGTAAATGGAGATGCAGATTAGATGCAAAAACTAATTGTCCTTAAGTTAGGATTAGACAGAAATAGACAAAGAACAAGGAAATTGTTTTGAGAACTCAATTAAAAAAAAATCTCTCGCCCTCGCCTCGGTATAAATAATTATGGCAAAGGTATTTACAGTACCTTTCAGTCATTATTTTAGAGTACCTTTCAGGAAAATGAAAAATGCTGCGTGTGTTTATGAAAAATGACAATGACAAAAGTAGCTTCCTGCACTCGGATTATTGCATCGTCTCCCACAATTATTGTATGTCTCTAAACTTTTTCTTTTCCTTCTTCTCTTAAAAGCACTCGCTCATCATGTTTCATCCAATCAGAAATTCGAGACGCTTCATTCGTTAGGCTGTGCTGGAACGAGTGGCAGAAAAGGAAGTTGCGATAATATTTTCTATAGGAAGTACCCCTATCCCCTATTTCCACAAGAAACTTTGATTTTCCGGCAGATATGTCAATGCAGTTTATTTATAGATAGAAAACACAAACTTATTAGGAAGACAGAAATTGGATATGTCGTGAGGTTCGTTCACTAAAAACGGTCAAGAAGGAGATGTAAGTTATGATCATTATTTGTAATAATGACTGAAACGACAGAAGAAATCAATTGAGACGGAATTTTTGTCAAGGAGAAAGGGGAAATTAATTTGTGTGGGTGGATGCGGGAATTCAGATAATTCAATATCAAGAAAGTTACGTCCACTGGGGCTACGCCAGGAAGTAGTGGGCGTAGATTCAATTTGTTTTTTCTGGTTCTTCTGTAGAAGTTACTTGTCTCTGGATCCTTTTACTAAAGACTAATAAATTCCATTCTCATCTTCGTCTATTTTTCCTTAATTCTAAAAAACAAGGTGATGGAGAATTAGTGAATGGTAAGTCAATTAAATAGGCGTGTTTTCCACTCTTTCTCTATTCATCAAACTAGACGTCGCTCTGGTTCTGTCTGGACTAGTGATTAGTTCTTGTCTTTAATAATTTGCTACAGTCAAGTGAATCAAGAAAAAGTGGGATGTGCGACTGTCTTTGATTCATTTGGTCTAGTCAAAAATAAAAATGACAGAAAATTGTCAAGCGCAAAGATAAATCCGTCTTTTGCGTTTTGCATTTTTAAGTAAAAACGTTTGCTTTTTGCACAAGTTAGCTTGATAAATATCCAGCCGCAAATCATAGAAAAGTCATCGTGTTTTATTTTAAAAGAAAATGTTTGTCTCCCAAATACCAAAATAATGCTGCAATCACCCTCTATAGGAATATAGCTTTTGGTAAAGGAATTTTCTTTCGTTCAAAAAGACTTAAAAGTGTATGATAACTATCATTTCAAGAATTTCATCATCAATTCATTTACTTTGATCCTAAATAGAAAAGTCTAAAAATTCTCAAGTACAGCAAGATATGTTCTGTCTCTATAGCGTTTTCCATTCTTTGAAGATAAAACAATTTGCGTTTACCACGAGTTGACAAATTAAAAGCCCCAAACAATGTAGAAGTTAGAATATAATTTTTAAAAGAAAATTTTGCTCTCTAAACTATGGAAGTCTATAGAATAGCAATTTGTTTATATAAAGTTTCGTTCGCTTGAAAAATCCAGCAGCACAGAATAGGCAAAATATATTAGAGATTTAAAGAATGACAAACAGACAAGGTACAGGACGTAGTTGTGCACGAAAGACGAATTTTGAAATTATTCTAGTAATGGATAATTCTCAAAATATCCTATTTTTATTCAGAGCTATACATTGCCAAAAACAGGAGTAATATTATGAAAGGAATAGACGACTCATTGCTATTTGAAACTAGTGCTAAAAGATTTATAAATTAGCTATGTAATTAAATACGATGATAAGACAAGAGTAGAAAAGTTTTGTTAATTTGAACTTTTCTATTTTTTCTTTCTTTTTTAAAAATTGAAAATGATTTTCAGGCGAAGGAATTTGAGCTGCTATGAAGTGCTATGCTAAACTAAATTATTATTTTGAAGAAACGAGAAGAAGCAAAACTAATAATAGAAGAAGTTTTTCACATTCATGTTTCGAGAAATCATCTCATGGAACTCAAAGTATTGTTTATCGTATTTAAACGGAATGGGAATTGCTATTCGAAAAAAATAATGCTAAGCAATTTTGCCTGCAGTTTATTACTAGTTTATCGTTGAAAGTTGGGAACATATGATTTAAATAATGCGTGATAAATTTCATTGACTAACTTAACTTAAGCGACTAGTCTATGCCCTTCCACATCTGCTCAATGCTCATCTATTAACATATTTATATTCGATAATAATTTGTGGATGAATGAAGACGATAAACAAAGCTCATGTGAATAGAATTTATGGAGAAACTTGGGAAAGCTGAAAAGTAATTTAACTCATGGACGGGTGATCACATGACACTCGCTCCACTGTAACTGCTACTGTACTGTATCAATGCAGAAACTTTGCAACTTTATTCCCTATAAACTATAAGTTGCCTCGTTGTACATTAGTTAAACCAAATGTCTACTTTCCCTCTCACACTCTCACCCAAAAGCAACAGATGATGGCTCCTAATCTGTATTTTCATTTGGAACCAACTTAAGTTGAGCGATAGTAACTTTCTTGTAGTATGTTCTTTTACATGTGCACAAATAGACACTTTTGACTGCATAGAGACACGCTCCCCAGAACAAACTGAAATGTTGGCTATAATAAACTAAAGCAGACAAAACATTGGAATTTTCTTTGTTGTTGTTTATTGCTGGGCTACTGAATAGTAGTATGGCAGCTTTAGGCTTCCATTTGAGCCCCTGCAATTATTGCTTTTTTTAAAAGACAGCCCGACGCCTATTTAATCCCCCAAACTCGATCGAATATTTATAGTTGGTTGGTTTAAAAGTTGTCAAGAATTCTTGACGAGTTGTCGCTGAGTTAGAAGAGGTGATACAGATGGAGAGAGGTCTGGGATTGTGGAAAACCTAATACATAAATGAATAGATGTTGAGTCATGATGTGATATGGGAGAAAGTCTCTGTGAGCATCAGAAGGCATGAACAGAAATGGAAAGACGTTACTCAGCTTCTTAGTGTTGAGTCGATCTAAAACCTCATTTTATTTTCAGTTGCATGTTGATGCGAAGAGAGGGGAGAAAGGGTCTGCTCCTTGGCTGCATACAAAACAGCTGAAGATCAGAAGGGAAATTTAATCGCACTAACGTCGTGTCTCTTCTATTGGGATTGACAGGGAACGAACAGAAGGAACTGGAAAAAGAGACACACACGTATGAACATAGGGCATCTGTACAGACAGACACAGGCATTGACTATGACCACATATCACAGAGACACGAGTACCAAAAAAAAGAACACAATTATTTTTTCGTTACCCCGCTCACCGAAGCGCAAGTGAAAGTGAAGGGAAAGAAACAAGAATAAAGAAAATGGCTTTAAACTGAAACTCAGACGCTCCTTTTTCGTTTCAAAAGCACATCTCACTCACATACTTTACCCACGCATTTCTGCTCCGACATTTTGAAACGCTATAGTGATGTCATATAATTAAAAACCAAATTATCATGAAACCGCAGCTATAATTACAAATTTCTGTCTCTTGTCATGTCTTCCTTCTCGAATGTGACTTAACCAGCAGCGACGCGAAAATGAGTTTTCCGGAAAGTTTACGTTGATTCTTGGGTACCTAGTACCTTTTGTCTCTGTAGTTAGTTAAATAGACAACGTTGACGTTGATCTGTTGTTCAGGACTATTGTTTTGAGCCTAGGTGGAAAACAGCATTATTCTGAAAGTGTACAAGTACACATTGAAGATAAGAAAGATGGCTATCTGTAATAATCTCTGACGCTCTGCCTAAGTGTTTAGCAACAAGCATTACGCATTCAAATTCCATAGCATAAATCTCGTTTTATTAAACAGGACCATTGAAACTGAACCACAGAGTTGAATTGTCCATATTGGTCTTCTTCCTCTATTATAGATCTACATTAGCGTCTGTTCATGTCCCTGCTTTGGATAATTACAGCGCCGTTCAATTCACGGAAGAGCAGTCATAAAATATTTTCTTGACGAGTGTCATGTTCTTTATCCTCCAATATAACTTTGACAATAAAAATAGCAATGCATTCGCAGTGGCGGATCCAGGAGTTTGTCATAGGGGGGGGGGGGGCTCATAATGTTAAGCGGCCATATTTGAAAATGGCTGCTCCTATCTCCGCAATGTTAAAAAGGTGTCTCTTAGGGGGGGGGGGCTAAAGCCTCTTAGCCCTCCCTTTGGATCTGCCACTGTGCATTCGTCTTTATCAGTTGTCACGTTTTTCGCTCTCTAAGTTTCTATTTCTTCCCCTCATGAACAACTACAACTACGTGTAGGGATCCGATGGGAGAGGAAAACGATTCTGAATAAATACGAGTGGCTTTTAATGTATTTCCCTTTCAAATAAATTTCCATTAAGTTCGCTCATTCTGTAGTTATAATAGACCGATAGTGCGGTTTGCATTAAGTTATCTATGAAACAGAGAATTTCCGCTGCGCTTCCAGATTGCCTCTTAATTCTACACAAATTTGCTATTCCGACAAAGTTCATAATGAGTTAATTTAAAATAAATTATTATGTATTGATTTATTGCCTTTGCCCTGACGGCCATTAAGGTACACACCCGAATAAAATACATTATTACATTGTATATCCTGAGCAGACGAAATCACCAAGCAGGCAAAAACAAAAAATAGTAAATAAGTACCTCCCAACATCATGAACTAATTTTGGATTTTAAGTATGAAAACTTATAAGTCCCTTTTGGTTGGCTCGCTGGCCTTTTACAGTTTATTTAAAGGAAGCAGCACTGCAATCTTAAAGGGCCTAGGTACTTTTGGGCGGAGCCCAGTGTACTATTTTTTTGTTTTTGTTTGCTTGGTGATTTCATCTGAATCGTGAGTGAAGAACTTCAAAATGACCCATCTCTACATTTAGCTGAAAGAGGGATTTACCATTTGCAAAAATGTTACAATAATTAAGAAACTTCACAGCGTTTAAATAGAACAATTTAAGCGTCCTAGAATTATGTAAATAGAAAATGTTTTTCGTTTCGCGAAAACATGTAAATATAACAAATATTGCGCGTTTAGAAAACATGTAAATAGAGCATTTTGCACGTTTCAAAAACATGTAAATAGAACATTTTGCACGTCTAGAAAACATGAAAATAAAACATTTTGCACGTTTCAAAAACATGTAAATAGAACATTTTGCACGTCTAGAAAACATGAAAATAAAAAAATTTGCACGTTTCAAAACCATGTAAATAGAACATTTTGCACGTCTCAAAAACATGTAAACAGAACATATTGCGCGTTTAGAAAACATACAAATAGAACCTCTTGCACGTTTTAAAAACATGTAAATAGAACATTTTCCACGTTTAGAAAACATGAAAATAAAAAAATTTGCACGTTTCAAAACCATGTAAATAGAACATTTTGCACGTCTCAAAAACATGTAA
This sequence comes from Dicyrtomina minuta, assembly GCA_949802685.1. Lineage (NCBI taxonomy): Eukaryota > Metazoa > Arthropoda > Collembola > Symphypleona > Dicyrtomidae > Dicyrtomina > Dicyrtomina minuta. Next base: position 54,206 of record CATKUY010000302.1, read on the forward strand.
ACAGAACATATTGCGCGTTTAGAAAACATACAAATAGAACCTCTTGCACGTTTTAAAAACATGTAAATAGAACATTTTCCACGTTTAGAAAACATGAAAATAAAAAAATTTGCACGTTTCAAAACCATGTAAATAGAACATTTTGCACGTTTCAAAAACATGGAAACACAGTAGAACATTTTGCAATTTTCAAAAACATATGAATTACATCTAAATGAAACTAAATGGGATTGGTTGCACCCGTCGTCACTGTAATTAACTTGATATGCGGAATCCTAAGTTTTGAATATGTAAATGCATATTAAATAGAGTACTTTATAAAACTCAGCTTACGACAGCCTTTCTGCATAATTAACTCCATGCGTTTTGAGATTTACTGTGCATTAGAGTTGCTACTCAGAACACTGTCTCCTCACCCTGGTTGAGGACTGTCTTAGTAATTACTCTCTATCCCCCTCTTTCTAAGCTATTCTTTACTTTCGTAAAAATACACCAAAATGTCTGTTATAGCCCTTTTTTGGGTATCTTCAGTGTTCGTAGTGGCTGGTTCGTAGGAATGTTTTCGTAGGTAAAAGCGTGTTTCGTAGTGTGTCCACTTTTTGTGGGACCTGTATCGTAGGCAGAATATTTGCTCTTTGGAGTAAATGGTGCCCCTTAAAAGGGAAGTTGGTCATTGCATAAAAATTTCAAAAATAAATAGTCAAAATAAAAATATATACAAATAAGTATTAGCTTGTATTAACACTCTTGGGTAGCTAGGTCGTGAACTGGTCGTTCAAGTTGGGCTCAGGATCTTGTTTTCATTTGCGAAGAAGATGTACCTTTTTTGTTGCTTATCCCGCACAGTAAGTCGACCTGCTTTGAGCGTTTCCGTCTTTTCCGAGGTGGAAGAGAGAAGGTCGGTGGTGATGGTAGTAGTCCGGTTGACAGTGGCGGAGACGGGGGTGGAAGAGAGGAGATTGGTGGTGATAAAAATAGTCCGGTTGACAGTGGCGGAGACGGGGGTGGAAGAGAGGAGATTGGTGGTGATAAAAATAGTCCGGTTGACAGTGGCGGAGACGGGGGTGGAAGAGAGGAGATTGGTGGTGATGGTAGTAGTCCGGTTGACAGTGGCGGAGACGGGGGTGGAAGAGAGGAGACTAGTGGTGATGGTAGTAGTCCGGTTAACAGTGGCGGAGACGGGGGTAAAAGAGAGAAGATTGGTGGTGATGGAAATAGTCCGGTTGACAGTGGCGGAGACGGGGGAGGAAGAGAGGAGATTGGTGGTGATGGTAGTAGTCCTTTTGACAGTGGCGGAGACGGGGGAGGAAGAGAGGAGATTGGTGGTGATGGTAGTAGTCCTTTTGACAGTGGCGGAGACGGGGGAGGAAGAGAGGAGATTGGTGGTGATGGTAGTAGTCCGGTTGACAGTGGCGGAGACGGGGGTGGAAGAGAGGAGACTAGTGGTGATGGTAGTAGTCCGGTTAACAGTGGCGGAGACGGGGGTAAAAGAGAGAAGATTGGTGGTGATGGAAATAGTCCGGTTGACAGTGGCGGAGACGGGGGAGGAAGAGAGGAGATTGGTGGTGATGGTAGTAGTCCTTTTGACAGTGGCGGAGACGGGGGAGGAAGAGAGGAGATTGGTGGTGATGGTAGTAGTCCTTTTGACAGTGGCGGAGACGGGGGAGGAAGAGAGGAGATTGGTGGTGATGGTAGTAGTCCGGTTGACAGTGGCGGAGACGGGGGTGGAAGAGAGGAGATTTGTGGTGATAAAAATAGTCCGGTTGACAGTATCGGAGAAGGGGGTGGAAGAGAGGAGACTAGTGGTGATGGTAGTAGTCCGGTTAACAGTGGCGGAGACGGGGGTAAAAGAGAGGAGATTGGTGGTGATGGAAATAGTCCGGTTGACAGTGGCGGAGACGAAGGTGGAAGAGAGGAGATTAGTGGTGATGGTAGTAGTCCGGTTGACAGTGGCGGAGACGGGGTTGGAAGAGAGGAGATTGGTGGTGATAAAAATAGTCCGGTTGACAGTGGCGGAGACGGGGGTGGAAGAGAGGAGATTGGTGGTGATAAAAATAGTCCGGTTGACAGTGGCGGAGACGGGGGTGGAAGAGAGGAGATTGGTGGTGATGGTAGTAGTCCGGTTGACAGTGGCGGAGACGGGGGTGGAAGAGAGGAGACTAGTGGTGATGGTAGTAGTCCGGTTAACAGTGGCGGAGACGGGGGTAAAAGAGAGAAGATTGGTGGTGATGGAAATAGTCCGGTTGACAGTGGCGGAGACGGGGGAGGAAGAGAGGAGATTGGTGGTGATGGTAGTAGTCCTTTTGACAGTGGCGGAGACGGGGGAGGAAGAGAGGAGATTGGTGGTGATGGTAGTAGTCCTTTTGACAGTGGCGGAGACGGGGGAGGAAGAGAGGAGATTGGTGGTGATGGTAGTAGTCCGGTTGACAGTGGCGGAGACGGGGGTGGAAGAGAGGAGATTTGTGGTGATAAAAATAGTCCGGTTGACAGTATCGGAGAAGGGGGTGGAAGAGAGGAGACTAGTGGTGATGGTAGTAGTCCGGTTAACAGTGGCGGAGACGGGGGTAAAAGAGAGGAGATTGGTGGTGATGGAAATAGTCCGGTTGACAGTGGCGGAGACGAAGGTGGAAGAGAGGAGATTAGTGGTGATGGTAGTAGTCCGGTTGACAGTGGCGGAGACGGGGTTGGAAGAGAGGAGACTAGTGGTGATGGTAGTAGTCCGGTTAACAGTGGCGGAGACGGGGGTAAAAGAGAGGAGATTGGTGGTGATGGAAATAGTCCGGTTGACAGTGGCGGAGACGGGGGTGGAAGAGAGGAGATTGGTGGTGATAAAAATAGTCCGGTTGACAGTGGCGGAGACGGGGGTGGAAGAGAGGAGATTGGTGGTGATGGAAATAGTCCGGTTGACAGTGGCGGAGACGGGGGTGGAAGAGAGGAGATTGGTGGTGATAAAAATAGTCCGGTTGACAGTGGCGGAGACGGGGGTGGAAGAGAGGAGACTAGTGGTGATGGTAGTAGTCCGGTTAACAGTGGCGGAGACGGGGGTAAAAGAGAGGAGATTGGTGGTGATGGAAATAGTCCGGTTGACAGTGGCGGAGACGGGGGTGGAAGAGAGGAGATTAGTGGTGATGGTAGTAGTCCGGTTGACAGTGGCGGAGACGGGGGAGGAAGAGAGGAGATTGGTGGTGATGGTAGTAGTCCGGTTGACAGTGGCGGAGACGGTGGAGGAAGAGAGGAGATTGGTGGTGATGGTAGTAGTCCGGTTGACAGTGGCGGAGACGGGGGAGGAAGAGAGGAGATTGGTGGTGATGGTAGTAGTCAAGTTGATAGTAGCGGAGACGGAGAAGGCTTCTTTTTGGACTGTAATTTTCTTATTCCCATGAGGTTGTGTCCTATACCTCTTAAATATGTGACTTCTTCAGTTACTTTTAACTTGGGAGGAATGCAAATTTCTTCGCGAGTAGTAAAAGGCTGCATTCTTTCTTCAGCACAGGCTTGTCTTACACTACAAACGTATTTTCGCATCGACCTTTCGGATGCTAATGTGGGAGCAATAGCAGCAGCTCAAGTACTAAGTACATCGCCTACAATCTGACTGGGCTTGTCATTTAAATTGTTTAATGCCAGGAGCTGCTTCCAAACTGAACTGATATTTTGTAAACTACTGTCACTTCGCTTTTTTTATCGCACTATCCTTATGATATTTAAATTCAAATCATTCATTCATAATTACATATTATTCATACAAACGCATCTGCATTTAAAGTAAATCTTCTGCCTACGAAACACGCCCCACCAAAAGTGGACAAACTACGAAACCCTTCATACCATTAAAGTCATACCAACAACGTACTACGAACCAGCCCCTACGAACACTACCCAATACCTTTTTTGTGATTCTTGGCCTCGAACTGTGGCGTATGAGCTGTTGGTAGATATGCAGATACGCACATATGTGCGAAGGGATAGTAGGGAAGAGAATTAAAGGCGGAGGATGGTTGATAATAATGCTGTCGAGTCAAGTCTTTCCGGTTGACCGTTAAGAAAGCGTCACAAGATGAGAACAGAGTTGGAGGAATATGCAAATGTGTGGCACTGAATAAAACATGTTGTCCTTTTAGCATCGAATCCCTAGGGGCACAATTTACCAACCCACGCACCAAACACACGCTAACCCACAGAGGATAGAGAAAATGCTTTTTGTCGTCTTTCTTTTCCACTCACAAACTCTTATGAGTCTGCCCACAAACTCGAGACTCCACTATTACATTTCGTTACGCATTCTTTTATTATTCATGCTATAGAACAAGACTCCTGAAATAGGACGAGTCAACGTCAGATTTTGAAAGAAAATGATCCCTAAAATACAGATTTATTGCTCCAATAACCGTCTATAGAATGGCAATTTATGTTGTGAAAATTTTTAGTCAACTATAAATCTGGAAAACGTGCAAAAGAGCATGATTCTTTGTTAAGTGGCCTCTGCTGTTGTATTGATTACAGTGTAAGAAAAAGTGCGTTCGAACCAACGAACGAAGCCCCGAGAACGAAGCGTCGTTCTATTTTCCTGCAAAGGCCCGAGCATTCGATTTGGAAATCACGAAGGCTGAGCTTTTGAGTCCGTTTTGCCCCCCGAAGAAGTCGGAAAGCTTTGCGGTGGTGAAGCGTTTTACCATTAGGGAGTCGAGCTGAAAATTTCTGCTGGCACAGGTAGGTAGGCGCGATGAGCTTTGGAGCTTTCAGTATATGTATATAGTGAAAACAGTATAGGAAGGATTAGGTACAGTAAATATTATAATATTAGGGGTCTCACAGCTATAACGTCATACAAACTTCCTCAAATTCTGTCTACCCCATTATTATCATATACATCAATTTGTACATGACGACATGACTAATGTTAGTGGTAGTGTGTATTGAATTTAATATTTAATTTTAAATAAAATGAAAACAAAAATTATATTAGTATTTTGTTGTTGTTAGTCGGTTTTCTGGTATTGGTAGTTGGTATACAGTACACACTACACAGTCATATTATATAAAAATAAAATGTAAACTCCATACTCCATATTCCATAATTCCATAGACTATTAGTCTGTAGGTAGTAGGTAGGTACCTAGGTAGTAGTAGAGTGGAAAGGGGAAAAATTTACAGGTAGACAAAATATTTTCCGTCCTTCAAGACAGCCGGGAGGTGGAAACGCGCTTTCATGAGCTTTCAGGGACCCACCCGAGCTTTGAGTCCGTTTCAAAAGCTCAAAAATGCCATGAGCCCCTTTTTTGGGCTCCCAAAAGGAACAAAGCTCATATGAGCTTTAGTGAACGAAAAGGACCTTTTTTCTCAGACTGATTGATTAGCAGCAGCTGTCCATGCAGACGGTGGTTGAGATAGAAATGTAAGTGTCATTGAAGAAAAGCAAAATCGTCAAGTGCCAAATCGTGTACGTGGACGGAATCGAACCGGGAAGGACATCGTTGTGTCCTATTTAAAGAAGCAATAGTGTAACTTTTGCAAAAAAATACATACCCTGGCATAGAGCTTCACACGGAACGGAATATTCCGTTTCGTTCCGATCGGAACTCGGAACGGAACGGTTCGGAACAGGGATTTTCTGTTCCGAATGGTTCGGAACGGGACACGGAACGGAACGGAATTTGGGTTTTCCGTTCCGATTCCGTTACGTTCCGATCGGAATGTTCCGAAAAATTTAGGTTTGCTTGAGTGCAATAATAAAGGCATAAACATTCTACTTTCTAATATTTCTATTAAAGCAGTGCTGAAATCGAATTAATTGCGTTGTTGTATTTGTATTACATCAGAAGATATCTTCATTTATTCAAGGTGTAATTTGTCTGTATCTTGATATTTTAAAGTTTTTTTCTGCATTTGTACATACTGCAATTAGGTAACAAATTTTCTTGGACAGCGATAAGCTTTAAAATAATTTAAAGCTTAGCCAGTATAGTTCAGTACTTTTTATTATTATAACAACAGAACAAATCCCTAAAATGTTATAATGAATTTTGTTTGGATATAATAACAATATTTTGTATTTAATTATTGAATTGTGAACGACATACTTTTGTAACTACGTTTTCATATATTGTGAGATGCTGATGTTGCCAGAAAAGTAGTAGTAGTAGTAGTAGTAGTAGTAGTAGTAGTAGTATTGATTATTATTGCGTTTTGGTCATTGCCCAAATCATAATTTACAAATTGTAATCCATTTTGCGAGAAAATTTAGTGCTAATAAAATAGTTTTAATCCAATAAAATCTAATACTATGTTACTGCTAGCAAAATTATCACGCAAAACGTTTGTAGTAGTAAATACTTTATAAAAATGTAAGACCAACACATGTTTCTGTAGTTTTAAAAATTAAAATGAGATTTGCTCAAGATTAAAATTTGAGTTTTTGCATTTGTATTGGTATTTCAAGGCATTAAGCAACATTACAACAAAATATTACATTAGGACAATAGTAATAGTTTTATTTTCCAACTCAAAGCTAAAAACTAAAAACCTGAAAAAATTACGAGTTTTCCGTCGGAACGGAACGGAAAAAAATGTATTCCGTTTCGAACTTAAAACGTTCCGTTCCGAACGCGTCGGAACTGAACGGAAAATCATTATTCCGTTCCGTTTCGTGCCGAATGAAGCTCTACCCTGCCCTGGCAAAAGCTCTCAAAATAGAGTTGGTTCATTTGTGATGCAATAAAACGACGAAATGTGCAATAAATCGAGTTTAGAGTTTGTAAAAGTGAGGAGCAGTGCAGAGTTGGGACGGAGGATAGTTAGGAATAATTGGGAAGGGGTTCTTTTCACATCCTAAACTCGTTGTCGCCTTTAAAGTTGAAATCTTAGAGATGGTTGTCCGGGAAGTGCGACGGAATTGAGATCCAAGCATCACATTAGTTTAATTTAACACATAGTGAACAATTCTTCTTAAGATAAGTAACATTAGCTACAGCAGAATGATACACTCTGGGAGTTCATTCCAGAATGAATTTGTGTCAGACTTTCTCTTGTTTTCCTCACATTTCTGGGTTTTAATGAGTGCAAATGGATGAAATTTAATAGGAAAAAGTCCCAAGTGAAGTGCATCAAAAACATACGAGACCTAAAAATGCTCATTCAGGTGGGAAGCAAGTCCCGTCGTCGGTTGGGTTAGTAGTTTGACAAGAAAACGGGCAAAGTGAAAGAAAAAGAGACAGAGATAAAGTTATGGTTTTATTGCATTGGTGCTATTTGTAAGAACAATAGGAATATGTTGGATCCCACCCAAAACAGATGTGTAGATTTCGATAGATTTATACTGTAGAAATTCGGCATAGGAATTTGGGACATTTCCAATGACGCTGTTCCTACGGCATCCTATAGGGTCCTATTGTCTATCACAAAGTCGAAAAAAATTTCCGCCCGAACGAAGATTCAAACCCGGGCCCTCAACTTCTGTACACAATGCACTACCTCACTGCGCTACAACGACTTTGTTGAGTGAATAGTGAAAAAAGGGGTACTTGTACAATCCCATCAATTTTTAATTTTCTTTTGTGGCTAAAGTTAAATATTTTTTTTAACTGATTTTTACATTTTATGAGTCTTTTGAGGTAATTTATTGTTTTTATATACTTTTATCGAATTCCTAAGCTACATTGGTGTAAATTTTAAAAAATGTTCGAACAAAATATTATTTTTGAAATTCCCTTGTTTAAAATAAATTTTGGCGCCACACAGTACTCAGTATCCACAAATATTCAATGACCCAGGTCAAAGGTCATTTTATTTAGTAATCGTAACAGTTAAGTCCTATTTCATCCTATAGGATTATTTTCTATAGGTAGAACTAGTATAGGATGCTATAGGATCCGATGGAATGTTTTACGTTTTACTCGAAATACCCTTCTCCTATAGGATCCGATGTCATACTATTGCGTGGGATTGTTTTCCGTGGGCACTGCTTCTGTTTCCTGTCGAAGCCACAGTGGACGTCATGATGAGAAAATAAATTTAATTATTGGAATCTGTCAACTTTCCCCACAAACTAACTAACGACTCCTCCACTGTCAATTACTAATGTGAGTTTCTTTTTTTCTTATTTCCGTCATTAATCCAAAAACGTATACCAACTCTTATCTTCTCATCATCCCGACACTTTTCCAGTATTATGGTCCCTACAACTCAAATATATTTTCTGAATACAGAAAATGCAGTTTGTATACAGATGCTCCATGTTAATACTTGTGCGTCTCACTTTCCAGTTCCCTTTTCTATTCTCTGTTGATTCCGATAGGAGACACAGGACGTTAGTGAGATTAGTTTTCCCTTTTGAGCTCCAGTTGTTGTTTATGTAGCTTTTACCATAGAAAGGGCCTTCATCCCTTCTGTTCCCCTCAGACACATAATCGAAAATGTAATGAGGTTTCCGATCGACTCGACGACAAGAAGCTTAGTTATGTATCTCCAACTCTGTGTATGCATTCTGTAGTTTACGGAGCGTTTGACTCTTTTATTACTTAGATCATGTTGTGATCAGGTTTTTCGTATTCCAAAACCTGCCACCCTCCGCCTCTGGAGCACCTCTCACTCAGCGATAACTCATCCACATTTTCAAGATATTTTTTCTCATCTTTAACCACCACGCAACGAAGCAACCACCAACCAACCTTCAATTTTCATAAATTTTTCTACAAAAATAAGAATCAAGAAAAAGAACGAGAAGCCAGAAAATCCTCAGCGCAAAGAAAATACATATACAATCTCGTGGAAAATTGTCCTGAATGAAGCTGCCAAAAGATCGAGAAATAGAAAAAAAAATGCCTGTCTACAGAAGATTCAAGGGACCACAACACTTTTTCCAACTCTTTGTTCATCTTGGATTATTATGAGATATGCATGGAATTATTTATACATCGTTACAAATTTTCCCAATCCCTAATGCACACAACCCACAAATTCAGAAAATATTTAATAATTTAATAATTGCAAATATCTAAAATCGTTATATAATCTGTAAGTTACAGTTATGAGTAAAATGCATTTGTGTGAATCGTAAAAGTATCTTTTTGTGGTATTTAGTGTAATTTATATAGCAACACGACGACAAAAGACAATTCATCGGACACAAACTAATGCGTTTGTTGCCTCTTTAGTATGCCACATTAATTCCCTTCTACGTCCACAATTACTTCAATTCGTCTTTGCCTAACAACCAGCAATACATTTGTCTTACGTCTCCTGCTGCTCCAGTTACTCCTTCCTTTTCTCAAAAATAATTGTGTGCGCGGATCTGAACAGAGAGGGAAACAAGGCTAAATTAATGTGACTGGCTTTATGGATTTTGTTTATAGTCTTTCTCGTAAATAAATTCTTATTCATTTCCTTTCTGTAATTTCTGCTTTATTCTCTAAATTCTGTGTAGTAAAGCTTCTTATTCCAGTCTGCAGTCCCATTGTACCCTGGCCCTGGTTTATTATTTAAGTAACTTTTCACGTAGTCTAAAAGCATAAAGGTTGCGCATTGATAAGTGAAGTGTAAGTGTAAATGCGGAAGGAAAGAAGGATAAACCATGCTTGACGATTTGAACTTTCACTACTTTCTTTATCGATAAATCTAAGTTTCCGCGCCACTTAAGTGTCGTGTCAGTTAACTTAGTAATACTTATAAAGTTATTACTTCATGGAAAAATTACCCTGTTGAAACCTTATGGAATTTTGACCTAGGTTTCTCCTGATAGGATCTATTTTCAGGTGACACCTTACAGTGGAACCTAATTTAACCAATACTCATTTTAGCTTCAGAGAAAAAGGTATAAATGTTTTTTAAAAAGCATTTGGCATGTAAAAACAACTGTTTCCTGCATCTCTGCACTTTAAAGTCCACACCTCCTAATTTAAAACTACATCCAGAATTGTAACTGGCTGTACAAAGCTGGCAACCTATCGTGTTGTCCTACTGCTAAAATGCATTTTGTGATCTCATTTGAAATTTAAAAAACTTTTACTTTCAATAAAGAACTTCACCTGTGGCTGCCTAAAATAAAAAATTAAATTTCTAGTTCAAGTTAAATGGAAAATAAAAAGCCACTTTGAGTCGTCTCACGACTTTTTTAAATTAACTTTTAAATATTAAACATAAATTTCAATTTGCTTATATATACTGCACAGTTTATAAAAATAATAAATCTTATTCATAGTATTATGAATGGCGATGCTAAACTGGTCGACTACAGAGGCTCTGCAATTTGTATGTTGAATATGTGCGTGTCAAGTGTCCACTATGACTAAGACAAAATATTTGATATTTTTAGATGTCAGCAAAGTGCAAAATACTAACTTGTTTGGAGAATGTTTTAAAAATTTGAATTGGCACAGAAAAAAGAATAAATTGGTGACAATTAGTAAACGAAAGATGTAAGAATTAGCGCTGTTTTAACTTTGTTTTTCAAAAAAATCGAAATTTTCGAATTTAAAAAAATCCTGTAAATATTTTTAGATAAACATACAAAGATGTTGTATTTAAATTTTATAAAAATCAGACAAAAACTGAAAGAGATAGAGCGCGGTGAAATTCAAAAAAATATAATTTGTACTCAAGTCATCTCGTTTTGCACACGGACACTCAATTCTGATCAAAAACGCAATTTTTTTATTGCAACTTGGCTAAAAGAAACAGTACAATCAATCAAATCAGATTAGTAAAACAAAAAAAATACAAAGTTTGTAGTAGATTGTTGCTTGATTGGGTCATTGAGACCTTAAATGGAGATATTTTGATGACGTCATTTATGAATGATCCCAAATAAACTCAGTTTCGAATTATAAAACTCTTTACTAGTCATTAATATCTAACTTTAGTCGTATTTCTAGAAAAAGGGAATGATCAGAATTGCTTTTAGTCTAGAATGAAGATAATCATATTTGATTCTTCGCCAAATATATTTTTGAAACTGCCTTTAAAACATTTGATTTTCAAGGACTTTAAAAAAAAATTAAAAAATACAAGATGAACAAAGTTTTAAGCTTTTGTTTTTAACTAATGTTTTAGATATTCTAAAAATTGAAAGTTTTTGAAAATCAGACTAACATTGTAGAAGCAACAGGGTTGCAAAGTTGCGAAAAATCGTTTTTTTTTAAACTTTGGCGCGTGATTGTGAGCGAAAGGCACACAATTCAGTAAAATTATTTACAAACTGTAGTATCCGACTGCAGCCGAATTAACTGTGGGTATTGTTTTAAAAAATAAGAGAGTAATCAATCACATGGAAATGACAGTGATGTTTTGAATGTGGACTGTGAATCCCCCTTTCAAGTTGTAACTGCTTAAGAAAATCGTAAAATTGATCTAGTATTCATCCAACACGCACAGTTTAAATTAACCTCCTACACGCATCCATAAATCTCTTGTATTTAGCATTAATGTGACTGGACAGATCTACCAACTGTCCTCGGCTTAAAATTTCATGCTTTTAAATTTTAATTGTTATTACTTCCAATTACTAACACGTCAAGTTTATCCCCATGTGATACACTACTGCGTACATAATTCATTAATCGTCAAATATGAAGCAGTGTCATGCAACTAGCTTCGCTCTCCAAGACCAGCGCACGCATGCGATATGATTTACCACTGTCAAGTGGCATTGTTATGGAAGGTTATATTGTATTGTGGATGAAATAAATATGAAATTAGTCGGAATAGCAAATTAGAGTGGAATTGAGAGGCGATCTGGAAGCGGAGCGGAAAGACTCAAGCTCACTTTGCTTTCTTCGTGTAGTCAGCATGACTGAATAAATTTGTAGTGTACCACAGGAAATATGAAAGCAAAGATGTTATCCCTTTGCTACTGACCTTTTTATAGACCAATTTTCAAAAGTTTTCTCTTTACATTTTGCTGTGTCGCACTCTCGCCTTCCAATATACTTTTAAGCCTCCCATGTTTAACTCATGGCATATCCAGAAAATAGGATTTCCTTAGTTTGCTGTACACACAGAATACATTTAAGGTTTTTACGCAAGGTACTATCAATATCCAAGTAGCCCAGTCCACAAAATACGAATGGCCCAAGTCTGGCTGAGATCTTATGGCTAAAGTCTGGAGGTGTCCGCCGGGACATACATGGCGCGTAGGTCTGGACTGGAAAACGAATGGGCCAAGAACGGCTGATCCACGGGTATGCCGGTACTGCCGGACGTATGCCTTTCATATGCTAATCCCTTGCCATTCATATGCCATTCCAATACCAGATGCATACCAATGTACCCCCATGCAAATGCCTTACGAGTGCCATAGTTGCATATTACGCATACACGTACATACTTGAATTTTAAAAAATTAAGGTTGCAGCTAATTGTACCCTGATTGACATTTTTATTACAAAACCAGTTTATTTATTAGTGAAAAATACAGTTTAAGTAATTACCTTCAAAATTAAAGCCAAACTTATATTAACAATGAGCCAGAGGAATGCAAACGTACGATTCAGTATTATCTAGCAATGGTAACAAGTAACATTTTCTATAAAAGTCACAAACAGACGCTACAAACACATCAGAAATTTTACTTACTATACAGATACCAAGCAAAATACTATTAATAGGATAATTCGGACATGGCGATTTATCAACAAATTTTCTGCAGGAATATATTCTACTAGTAATATTAACAATCAGAATAACATCCCCAGTTTTTGTTATAATACAATTATCACCTCTTTTTGTAGATATGAACGCATTTAACTCAGGCAAAAAGTTATTATTAGACGTTTTCTTATACGAAGAATACAAACTACCATTTTGAATTTGCTCATACTCTGTTATACGATTAACTACTTGTTCTAAATACTTATTTTTTCCTCTTAACATTTTTTTCAATACCTGCATGAAGGATTCAAAAGGGAATGCACTAATATTATCTAACGGGCCAAATATGTCACAGTCATCAACCAAGTGAATTAATGAATGCGCATTATATGTCAAAAATTCCCGACAGTATATATCAGGAATCAATTTTACAAATTTAATTAATAATTCACGAGCGCATTGCCTCCATTCTGCTTGCGTTGCAGTTGGTTTTGATAAAAGTATGTACATCGAAGTGCTAAAAAGCAGAAAATGTTCATACTAAACTTTAGTTAAAGCATGCTTAAGAGCTACTGGACCCGTGTACAACATAAATTCCCTAAATTCTGCTGCTTTCCAATTATCCACTTCACGAACACTTCGGGGTTTTCTAGAAAACTCCCTGGGGGTATAAGGTGATATATTAATTAAATTTAGTGATATGATATCAACACATTTACTCTGAAGCCTAAATGGCAACTTTCCTTTGACCCATGTAACTAAAAATTTTTTAGCCACTCCCAAGCAAGACAAGTGCATGTAATCTAAAGGCACTTGTGTAACTAACCCTAACGTCACAAAACTTAATGGGCTTATGGCTGAGTGGTGCTTGGAATCCGTCATTTGTTGAAATGATAAATCGCTGCGTAATGCAGAATCTAATTTATTAAAAACTACTCTGCCTAACCAAATCCTTTATTGATTACAACGCTCACATCCGTAGTAGCCATTGTGCATTGAACAACACTTTATTAGACTTCTAGCTGGTGCATCCGCTATAATACACGATAGAAGTATTTTATAGCTAATTGCGTTTAATTCTATTCCATCCCTTTCCAGTGCATTTAATTCAATTTTAAATTTTTCTAAAAACTCATTAACTGGTGGTTTTGTCTCTCCAAAATAAAGAGCTATGATAAAAGGAGACGAATCAACACCCTGATCTAATTTTCGTAATATAGGCCAAAATTGTTTTTTACTACTACGAGTTATTGGGAGGCCGTCAATTCCTACTGAAATAGTTAAAATATTTTCCTTAGGATTACTGAATATAGGTAGGTTAGGCAAACAGTTTAATTTTAAGCCCTTACTTGCTCGACACAATATAGACTTTTTTATGCCAAAATAATAAAATTTCCCTTTGCCCATATCTTCAATATTTTTAGTATTACTACCTGTGCCTAATAAGGTTCGGGAATCACGTTTTAAATTTATAGCGGGAAATGATTTGTTAAGAACCACGAGCAAATCATTTAATGCAATATGAGTTATATTATGGCCAACAGCCCAATTTGCTAACATATTTTGTAACGGTAATTCAGAATCAACTAAAACATCACTGTCGCTGTCAGTGTCACTGCTTGAACTAAGGGACGCTAAACTGAAGTTATTTGTTTCGTAGCTATTGTCTAAACTATCCTCACTATTATCGGAGTTAATCAAACATTGCTCATTAAGGACTGGTATACCGAGCGCGCTGCAATTTGTAGTATTATTTTGAATTTGGGAAAGTTTAACAGAAACACTTTTTGCTTTAAATCGCCTTTTTGTCCTTTCATTAACAGCTGTCATACTTTTTTCAATAATTAAATTTAAGTATTTTTAAGATAAGCTTAACAACTAGCACGATACAATTATAATCTTAAAAAATTATACTGTGTCCTCCTTATAAACAATAGAATTATTTTAATATTATAGTTAATTATTTTTCTTTGATTTTCTGCGTTCTTCGCGTCCCCCGTTTCTATCTGCTCTTCCTGCTAACCATTTTTGAATAACAGCTTCAATTGCAGAATGTGTACAGGAATGGCTTGCCATCACTGCCGCTATTAGAAAGACAAAATTAACTTTAACGAAATTGCATATCGAAAACTATGATTTAATTACTTACTTTAAGCTTAAGGATTCTTTATATAGTTATTATTAAAACATTGGACTAACAAATTACTAACATTTTATAGTTTTACAAATCAACAACGTTTGAAATTGAATTTTGTGTCCTTTTCCAGAAAATGTGATTCCTTGGGCAAACGAGTGAGTGAACACCTTTGCTAGAATGCGCCATACATGCCTCTTGTAGTCCTGTCCACCAATTCCAATGCACCAACGCTTCTAAAATGTCGTAAAAAAATAATCAGCAATTACTTCATCTGAAAATTAATTATTGAATTTTAGACAGCATAAAAAGAATACGGGAAATAAGGTAAACGGACAAAGTCTCCCTGAAAATTGCCTACCTGGACACCAACCCTTGTCCCCCTTAGTAAGTTTACCCCGTGACACTTTCCCCCTGATAAATAACAGCAGAAATTTTCCCCACAGCCCTTCAATTTTAGGATTTCAAATTTTGTTAGGTATTTGTAATTATTTTTCCTTGTCAGAACTAACTAGTAAGGTATTTCTTAGAGTAGCATAATAGGTTTAGGTACCGTTTGCTTAAACAATTTTTAATTACGTTTACTTTTACATTTTTTACCCTATAACTATTTTTATACGATACCAGAATATATAATTAGGTAAAGAACTTAAAGAAGTTCCAGCCGTATTAGAAAGTAGTATAGTACACATTGTTCCAGAGTGTGTAATCTGACTACTAAGTAACTATAATATTTAAAATTTACGTTAAGTAAGTTGAAGGGGGGAATGTTCGGTGTTACTTATCATGAAGGTAACTGGACTAAATGTCTTCCTGAAAATTTCCCCAGTAAATATTACCCCCAGACATTTTCCCCCTGTCATTCTCCCCCTGGACACTTTCCCCCTGATAAGTAACAGCAGACATTTTCCCCCAAGTCCTAAATTGCAACAACTGGTATATAGTGGCTCAGTATCGTATAAAGGTGCATACTTTGAAATGATTTGTACATTGTTATAAATTATGCTATTTAAAAAAAAATCTTTTAACTATGCAAATTTTAATATCCCGCAATCTACAAGTCTGCATAAAGGTTACTTTTTATTAGTGTTTGTTAATCGAACCCGAAAGAAAATTGTTCTACACAAATCTGCTTCTGATTACGATTTTTACAAATAGGTTTAATAATAATTAATAGCCATTTTATTGTGTTTCAATCAGTATTTTTACTTTTGCTTATGAAGATTTTAGTTCGAGTAGCCTTTCATTTTTTTTTGCATAACAAGAACGAACCCTTCAAAACACATGAAAATATTGTAATGATTTTCCTCGTATTTGTTTTAGCTTACAAGGAAATGCTACTTACAATTTTCAATTTTTCATTTACGGAAGTTTGTAAGTTCAAGATGGATATACAAGTTTTCAAGGTTGTAGGACAAAGTCTCCCCGGACATTTTCCCCCTGGTCATTTCCCCCCCAGACTTTTTCCCCTTATGAGTAACAGCGGACATTTTCCCCCCAAACTCGTAATTATGTTATGAGTCGTAAAATTGAGTGATGATTTATGAAAATTTGGGTTATAAGCATGTTTTAATTTTATTCTCGCTGATTGTATTCAAAATGTAATTCTATGCAAAATATTATATATAAAATTTTATTAAACCGAAGCTTTGAATTAAATTGAATGCATGGAATGCAAACTCTGAATTGGTAACTTAAAAAGTTTAGGAAATTAAGGTAAGCAGTTTAAACCATAATCAAATTGTAAACATTGTAGTTAGTAGTAAAATTACACACTCAAAAAATATATGGAGTATACTTTTTGTCAATATGGCTAAAAATTCCTTGCATGATTATATCCTGAATTCCTGACATCGTATAAAAATGTTTAGTTATAAGGTTAAAAAACTTAACTAATACGCACACATTACCTAAACCTATTACCCTAAAAAAGTGACTTCTCACGAAGAAAATTAAATATCAAATACCTTATAATCTGAAATTCTAAAAATTAAACATGTTGGTGCGACCCACACTACGAAGGAACGTCTCCATATCCATAGAATTTTCGCTGTATCTAATGTAAATATTTTTAAGTCTCTCCTAAAACTTTACATAAGACTTCTGAACTTTCTTTTGTCGAGGCCTCCCAGTGGCTTCTTGGATTATCCAACATAGTAATTAAAAGTATGTAAATGTACGTAGATTTGTAGATTGCAGAACCTTAAAATTTACATTGTAATTGGTTAGCAAATCGTGAAATAATACTCAAGACCAGCTCCTAGTCCTATAGCTTACAACAGTGAGCTATCTTCTCAAAGTACCTATGCATCTTTACACGATACTGAACTAACACATACCAGTTGTTGTATTTCAGTACTGGGAGGAAAATGACCGCTGTTACTTAAAGGGGGGAAAAGTCCGGGAGAAAAATGACCGGGGAGACTTTGTCCAGGAAGACTTTGTCAAGGGGGACTTTGTCCGATTACCATTTTCAATTGTTGTTGTTTTGATTAGTGTTTTATAGTGCTACCTAGTTCGACTTTGACTTTTACGTTAGTGTTTAGAAAGTACCTTTAATCGTAATCGTAAGTTGTACGAAATGAACTTGCATACAAAGGCATAAAGGCAATGGGCAGTAGTAAAAAGGTTATAAGCAGTAAGCTGGCAGTCACTTCAGAAAACACGTATTGGTAGTAGATGCCAATATTGTAATAAAATTGTACAAAGTCACTCTTTTTTCCCTGACTATTGGCAGAAGTACACATATTTTTCCTAATCACATATTTTGCAAAGGTTAAGCATTAAATTCATTCAATCAAATGTCAACTGTAAGAAGTTTGCCTTATAGTTGGGGTCCTAGGATCTTAAGGTATTTTATATCAGTTCGGTAACTGGTGTTGGACGAAAATATGTCTGAGCGAGCTTCTTCAAGTATGGTGTAAAATCCTTTGAAACAAGCAGAGGCATTTCGTACTATTAATTGGAAGCAATGAACCAGGCTACAGATGCGATTGGCTACGGTAGATCTTGCAGTGGAAAATAACATAGAAGCTTCATACGTTTAGCCATCAACCAAGACAAAAGGTGTCATCAACCGTTCTATCGTAAATCAGACGAAACGCCAATATAGATCAGTTTTTCGAGAAGCTCTACTTGGTGACATATATTAAAGATCGACCTGCACATGTCCTTCATATCTCAAAAGGTACGTTTGCAAACATATTTTTGGACTGAAGAATGAAACTGCCAATACGTACTACATACTTTGTGTCTGCTGCTAATTGATTCAAAATTATCTTCTGGCAATAGCCTACTGGGTTATATAACCTGCCAATTGTCACCCTCCTTACTGCCGATAGACCTGCAGCTGCATACAAATATGCTAATAGTTCTCTCTGATTAACGTGGCAGTCCTCATAATTTCAAACTTTTAACTTTTTACACTCTGTAAACGGACTTTTCCTACCCGGACTTTTCCTACCCGGACTTTTCCTACCCGGACTTTTCTTACCCGGACTTTTACCCGGACTATTCCTACCTGGACTTTTCCTACCCACGACAAAACCTAGGACTTTTCCTATTCATGATCATGACTAATGAAGAAACAATAAAACAAGTATAACTATTTATGAGTGCACCCTAATAAAACGGCCGTTTCAAAAGAGTTTATTAAATTATTGCTAATTAAAATGTATACCTAACTGTGAATAAGTTTTCATAAATAATGACGGCGATTGTCTATAACTAATTATGCTAATTCATGTGAACTATTCCTAACATTAAAACTGAAAATTATGGTGTAAGACAGCGTTCAAAAGTATTACATGTAATCTACGGGAATTGATAAAGGACGAAGAAAAACAAACTAGGAAAATAACAATAACGTCGTATTAGGTGGGTATATCTTTGCGCGATGTGTAGCTTCTTTTTTGTAGATGGGTAGGAAAAGTCCGAGTAGGAATAATCCTACAACCGTACAGCTATCCTTTACATCAGCATAACCAGATTCTTTAAGGATGTTCTGTAATTAATCGTTTTTGAAGAGAGGTACTGGTTTAACGTGGTATGTTATACCTGAGTGTACCATCTTTTCTATCGGTAAACAGAACCCGCTCAAGTAGTTGCTTAAAGTTCTTCAAATTCAAACATTTACATTGCTTGACAGAAGTAAAAACGGATTCTTCTAAAAAACAGATTTAAATTAGAAACTGTATTTTTTATAGTCGCATTTGCGCTTTTTGTAATGAATGCTTTGTTTTGAAGTACCTACTTAAAATTCTAAAATCAGAATCTAGGGAAGACAACAACAGCAACATAACATAATAATATAGTTACATTTAACTCAAATAACAAATACGATAATGTTGGCAGATACCACACTATATAGGTACCGGTACCGGGACACAGAATCAGAATAAATTGATCGACGCTCCTTTCCCTGTCGTAATTGCTTTATTACAGACAGGGCCGGTGGACTGGTAATGGCAATGGTTACTTTAGCATTATTAGCTGCTGCTAGTACAGCAGAACTCCCTTGCATACCATCACATAATACACTCACTAGTCAGATAGTTTATGTACATAACATTTGCGTAATCAAGTTAATCGTAAATCGTCGTACCTGGTCTTCACACATTATGCCTACTTAATTTTATAATCAAAGCTAAGCACACACAGAGAAGTCGATAGTCAAGACTGGTTTAAACGATCCAATATATGTAACAGTAAATAACGATACATGATGAAATTATTTATGCTATCAAAATTAGGCTATGATACTACACAATGATAATAATGTGACTGTAACTACTGTACTAAACGATTACAGCGGCAGTATATACACTACAGTAGAAATTTATGAAAAATGAAAAAAAGAAATTATAAGATTTTAGAATACGAACAAATTATAAATTATTGTAAATTAAAAATACTTACAAAAGTTTAAGAAACTTTCCGATCCTTTAAATAAATCTCCGCAGCCCGAAGATTTTCTTCTGACCCTATCGGAGCCTCTATCCCACTGCCGTCCTCTTCGGACGCAACTCCGTGCTTAGCTAAAACTGACCGGACAATTTCGAGTTCTGCTTTTATGTGATGAAGCTCGCCCAAGACTACTTTCTGAAAATCTAAAAGGCATTATTAAGCATAATCAGCTGTTCGTGAGGCATACAAATAAAACATACCCATCCATAACACTTACATAATGATTTAATGCATTATCACTCAATCAAATTAAATGGTTTAATGGTAAATAAAAATATAATACCATACTTTGAAACTCCAGCAAAAGCTGATCCAAAGTAAGCGAAGGTGATTCAAGATTTGATGCAGCAAAAGGTGGAGACGAGATTATTTGCTTATTGAATAGAACAGTCGGTGCGAGCGACCTTGAAAGTAATTGACGCGCCGGAGCCGGTGATGCCCCTGGTTCTGCTTGATCTACTGTAGACCTGCTAGGAGTGATACCCGATACTTCAGAATTAGGAACCAAATCCTGATTTATGAGCTCTATACGTCCCTGCGCTGAATCGTCGCTTTCAAAACCATCAACCGAATCTGCTAAGAAAAATTTATTTACATATAACAATAGTTTTTTGAACTCGTTAGCTGTTCACAGAGCTGAAATCTAAAAAATATGGTAAAGTAAGCAAACCGTAATAATCTGATGGTACTGTAGTTCCAATGGGTTTTATTGGCTTTTCGTCGTTTTCGACACTGGATTCTTCCGATAGAGATTCTTCGTTTACTACAAAATATTGCAAAAAGCATTTGAACTTATAACATAATCTGTAATTTTTTATGTTGACCTAATAAAATTAAAAAACGGTTGATACGCTGGTCAATTTATTAATTTAATATAAATACCTAAAGTGTTTTTAAGGGCATGAAAATCTTGCTCGTCACTCTGCTTAGTGCTCTTAGGGCCTAATTGTAAAAAATCAAAACCATACACTAAAGTGAAAACGTCATTATGAAGGATGACTAAAATGTTCTATACCATAGAATAGGATGACTTCTAAATAGTAATAAATTCGTAACATACTTAGAAAAAGATGTGGCAAATCAAATGTAGTAGAAACTTTTGGTTGGTTAAATTGTAATAAGAAGCAATTGTAATTTGGGATGGTATCGTGTGGGAAAGTACGTGACTCAGCCATCGACTTCACTGAAACTCCTATCCCAATTACTGTCCCTTTCTATGTTGTGGTTGTAGTATATTTGCGTATCCTCACTTTGTCTTTCACTTCAGTTGTGTTTATCTCTCCATGCATCTCGCAACGACACGCTACGGATTAAATTTCTAAAACTAATTTGTTTCATAGGAAAGAACTCCTTTGTCTTGGCCTTCTTTGTCTTTATGACTCAGTTACTTCATCAGTGGCACTTCCCTTTGTACAAGACATGTATGGACCAATACTTCCTTTTACTCCGTCTATCGTCTATCCACCATTCGAAGTTCGCTTTCCAGTTTGGTTTCCAAATATATTACGTCGTTTCCCTTATTTCCTATCCATCTAGTTTACCCTCAAATTCTTTTGTCCTCCAGGCAACTTCCTTCAAACTCTAATGCAAACAGGAAGTTAAGTCACGGCTCAAGTTCTTCTCTGTATTCACCACCATTTCAAACTAACGGCAAACACCCACTGAGACACCAACAGAGCCTCACACACGGCTAAGGGCATTGTTTCTCCTGTAGTTAAACAGCTTCACTGCACCAGCACCAGCAAACAACAGGGAATGAATTATCATAATGCCTTTTCAAATAATCTCATTCTTCCTCAGGTATAAAGTTACTTAAGAGTACTGGTTATAGCTCCTCTCTATTCACGTCCTGTCATGCTTTTATTTAGACAGTTTTCCCTTTGCTTTTTCTTGCACGTGTTTCCATAGACTCACTCCCATAGCTCCGTAGATCCACTTTCTAAATTATAATCAGCTAGTTTACATGCAAGGAAAAGTGGAATAAAATGTGGAATAAAGGCTTTATTCGACTTTTTTAATTCTACATTGGTAGTGCATGTAAACACACAGGAATGCGGAATTAGACCGAATGTGGAATATGACGTCACATGTGAAATAAAATGTGGCATAGTATATTCCACTTGTTCTAGGTAGGATAAGGCGGAAAATGTGGAATAAGGGCGGTTTCAAAATACCGCGCGCCGTTTCAAGCTTTCATTGTCATCCTTGATTATCCTTGCTGTATGTAATGCCACATTTTACACCGGCATGTAAACGCTTCTCTAAATGTGGATTAATAAAATGCGGGATAATTTAAGTTCTCTTTTTTTATTCCACATTTTCTTATTTCACATTTTACTGGCGCATGTAAACTAGCTAGTATCATTCATTTAAGTTACAGGTCGAGAAAAAGCAAGTAAATGGACGAGCGATAAAGCATTGTTAAAGGTAATAGGGACGATCACATATTACTACGCTGAGAAATTGAAAAAAGATTGATACATAAATTCTTCATATTTTCCGTTTCAACTCAGCCAAACCTCTCTTGAAGACTACGAGTCAAAGGAAGTCTTTTTATCCTTCGTTTTTCCCACACTACGCTCTAATGTGGAATAGGGGCGTGAAAACAAAAATAAAAGTCCTAGTTAAAGGCTAGAATGTAAGAGAAAAGACAAAGCGAATGGATGAACCACTTACGTTTCTGAAGCGTTTTTTATTTGAAGTGAGAAAAATGTAAAACCTCTTTGAACACTTAATGCATAGTAACGGAGCGAATTTTGTCTGCCAGTTCTCTCATTTTCTCACTGATTCAATTGGCCTTTTGATCTTTTGACTTTCTTTTCCACTTGCATTCTCCTCTTTATTTTTTAAATTGAAAAAATCGATTTTTCTACGTTCCTAATTCTAACAATTCTAATTCAGGATAATGTACTAACGTACGTGCACCTCAACTTTTTTATTCATTTTAGTTTTCGATTCGCATCCAAGTAAATTTCAGGCCGTACTTTCACCGCCTTCCCAACTTTGTTTTCTTCTTTACTTTTTTTTTAAGTGTGTAGGGTTCCATTTGATTGTTGTTTGTGAGCTATTTTGACTCGGCATACGTTCACGGCACTGCCCTGGATTGCGTGACGGGTGGTTCAGGTGGTCCACTGAACCAGGGCCGGGCTCCATAAGGGGCCGGGCTCATCAGGCTAACTAACAAAATAACGGTGCAAAAATGTATACAAATTACAAACAATGAGGGCCGTAACCAGGAGCTAGACCAAGGCCGGGCTACTTGTCGCGCTGGGCATGCCTGGGGTTACCTATGGTTTACATTAAAAAACGTTGGGTTTACAATAGATGAATTCTTCCTATTTTCTCTGTTGTTGCTCTTTCCCTTTAAAAATATGTGTGTTGCTTATACATGTTCTAATTTCACACCCACACAGCTTACACAATAATTGAGTAATAAACGTGAGTGTACAGTTTAATTATGTTTATAAAGTTAGAAAATTTTCTTACAGAAGAAATCACTGTGGAAACGGATTCTGGCGACTAAGTTGATTGGCCTTCCGAGTTCCTTTATAATCGGATTTGACTGTGTTTTAGAAAGGTTTCCTAATGTATGCCACAAAATTCATAAAATTATTTTCCACGTATAAACGGCGATAAAAAGAACGACGAAAAGTTTTTGTAACTTTCGACTTTTGAATTTCTACATTTCTTTCGAAATAAAGTTTGTGTTCAAGCGGAATAATTTGGACGACTGCTTCAACTGGTCTTTAAAACACCTGAACTAGTCTAACAAGAAGAGCAACATG
This sequence comes from Dicyrtomina minuta, assembly GCA_949802685.1. NCBI lineage: Eukaryota > Metazoa > Arthropoda > Collembola > Symphypleona > Dicyrtomidae > Dicyrtomina > Dicyrtomina minuta. Next base: position 77,672 of record CATKUY010000302.1, read on the forward strand.
TAAAATTGTGTCAACCTCAATGGACGAATAAAGGAAGTAATCACCTATTTTTTATCGAACTGTCTTTTTGAGAATTTGTCAAAGAAATCCAGTTCTTTAGACGACGTATAAAAACTTTTATGACAGAAGAAATGCGATGATCTAGCGCGCCATAAAAAATGGTGTGGGAAACGCCGTAAAAATGCGTTAGTTCATTTATGATGCAATAAAAGGACGATCACAGCTGAAAGTTGAGCTACGAGTTGGTGAAAGTTGGGACTGGTAACGAGTTAGCGAAGAGATTATCTGGTTAGCACGGTGGTTAGTTAAATTTAATTGGAAAAAGTTCTTTCGCATCAGCAGACTCGTCCGTGTCCTCACATTTATTATCTTGGTGATAGTTGCCTGAGGAGTGCGAGGAATTTGAGATGTGAAAACCTCATCAGTGCCATTTAATCAGTACAGAACGAGCCATTTTAGTATCCTTCGCTATCACAGAATGTTACACTGTAAGAGTCCATTTTTCATCTCTTCTCACATGAAATCTACTCAACACATCTACAACGTGAGAAATTGGTACATGCACCTAAATCTGTTTAAGTATGGTTTCGATGCCGCGAATCCAACCTAATTATAGTAATGTAATTCACCTTAACAAAACAAGATCTATGTGCTGTAATTTGGATGAAACTCGTAGCGGACAGAATAAATTTGGGAATTTCTTTAAAGATTTGAAACTCACACCAAGGCAGACAATGCAACTCGCATCATACACATTAGTAGGTGGGTATTTCAAATTTGTCTCCGCATCTTTGGATTCTAGTTTGGCGCGCACATTTTTAAAAAGCGAGTGTTGCTGGTAGCATAGTATTTCGAAGAAACGAAATAGGTTAACAAGCGCGTAATAAATGCATACACTTTAATCTACATGTTTACATTGTTCTTGAATTTGTTAATTACAATTTTAACTAATTGTGTCTCAATAACTATTTTTTATTTTATACAACTTAAAAAAATTGTTGAGCAAATCCAAGTTTTAGTTGGACGTTTTATTTCGAAATAAATTTCTTATTACGAAACGACTTGAAGGGTTTTCGGGTTATGCTCGGTAGTTTCTGTAAAAAAGTTGAAAGTGTTGGAGGTATTGGAGGTACCGGTGGCGGTTGCTCCATGGCTCCACCGAGTCATACGAGAGTGTGTGAAGAGTGAAGTAGTTGAATGAGCTTGACAGAATGTGATGACTGGCAAAGAGCAGTCAGCACATTAAGATGCATTTTGGTGTAGGTGATGCACATTGTTAACCTAAATGGGTTTACAATGTGGACGTGGAGTTTGCGACGTGTCAAGATATGTCAGCAGATTCATAACACCATAAGAAGTATGTTAATACTGTATTGGCGACTATTATTTTAATAGTCGCCTCATCATTAATTGTATTGGCAGCTATTATTATGTAAATAATAGCTGCCCTATTGGTTTAATTATGAATGTATGTATTTGTCAACATCAGACGCATGGAAGGATTACACACTGGAGGGTAGGGGATCCGCAAACCTCAGGTATAGGTAATTTCGACATGGCTGGATGGGACTCAAGGAGGCGCAATACTTGAGTACACGAAACCACTTGCGCGAGCACTCGAAAAATAAGCACACTTTCCTACAGTCTTACAAAATTTTATTTTCAAACTCAAAATTCGCCGACAACAAAATAGTTTCAGAATTATATTGTTAGTGCATCGTGTTCTACATAACTTGTTCGGCCAGAAATCCCCAAGATTGACCACATCTGACCTTTTAGCTCTACTTAAGTTAGATTTTCCTGCCCGCTACTAGCAGGTGATTCAGTTCACAATACAAATTGGTATACCAAAGGCTGGAGCTAGTAAGCGGGCTCACTTTAAGGCAAGTAATTATTTTCAACTCATTATTTTCAGTAATTAGTTCATGTTTCGTGTCATTATCATCGCTACAATAATTTCAAAATTAAAACTAAATAAATCATAACCTGATCTGGCACAAATATTTGTTTTTTTAAAAAAATTCCAAATGGGCAAGGAAATCGAAGAACTCCGACTACTTATTACCGAGCTATCAAAAACTGTTAAAAGTAACCACAGCGAAGTGTCACGAGAAATCCGAAACGGAAACTCCAACCTCCAAAAGGAAATTTCAGCGCTTAAGGACTCAATTGATGCTCAGGGAAATAAAATCATGGAACTGGAAAAATCTAACAAGACCCTCACTATTTCACATAATCAACTGCAAGCTGAACTTACCGTTGCCCGTTCAGAGATAATGGATATCAAAGAGTCAAAGCGTAAATCGAACTTAATAATTTCAGGATTTGATATCTCTAGCGAAACCGAAGATTCTGATATTGAAGAAGCCATCCACAATTTCCTGGCGGATGAGCTAGAAATAGACTCAAGTGACATTCCTTCCTTCAAATTCAAAGTCTTAAAAAAGCCATCGACTGCATCCCAAACTGAATGCCGAATCCTAATATTTTTTAAGACTGAAGCGGATGCCAATAAAGTTCGATTTCGATCATCTAAGCTCAAGGGTAGTGATTACTCCATTCAAGACGACCTATCTCCAGACCAACGCAAAATCAAATCTCATCTACTTCTCAAGCGTAAAGAGCTGAATGATAAAGCTGGAAAGTCAGTGTCCCGTCTCTGGTCTTCACGGTTTCTTATTTCTACTACTAATGATGGTGAAAAATTCTACTCTTCTGACGGAATAAATTACTTCGAAATTGACAGCATTCCAGGCTATAAAAAATCCTCAACTGTGCATAAGGTGGCTAAGGGGAATACCACTAAAGCCAAAACAGCCAAGAAAGATTGAAATAAAGGGCATCCCAGGATACACAACTCAATTGAAATTACATTTTGGAACATTTCTGGTTTAAACAATTTTTTATATCTAAATACTTCTGAACTTAATTTAATTCTAAGTCATGTCATTTGCCTTTTTGAAACGTGGTGTACAAATGATTCTCTTAAGTTATATGGTAATACTTTTAAAGACTATGCAGTGATCCACAGCCCGGCAGTACGTCAATCAAATGTTGGAAGACCGAGTGGAGGCGTTTGTATTCTTGTACATAAAAAGTTTTATACAATTAAACACACCTATATTAATGAACCGTATTTCATAGTGACTGAACTCGAATTAATTAACTATACCAATGAAAGTGTTTTACTTATATGTTCCTACATCCCACCAGGCAGGCAATATGATTATCTCCTTCTTCGGCTTGAAGATATTATTCAAAAAATCTCACATCGGCTCCCTAATTCAAATATAATCTTTGGTGGTGATTTTAACGCTCGGATTGGTGAAACAAATCAAATAGAACAGCAAATTACTCACTCATCAAACTTAATTAACAATCGAAAATCTCTGGACGGTGTATCTAACTCACGAGGAAAGCTCTTGACAAAGATATTTGAAGAATGGGGATGTATTGTACTTAACGGTAGAACAGCATCAGACACTCCAGCAAAGTTCACATTCTTAGGTCACAATGGCAAAAGTGTAGTGGATCATGTTTGGTGTAACTATTTCTGCATTCCTTCAGTACTTGACTTTGATGTGCTCATATCCCCTGACTCCGACCATTTCCCTTGCAAACTTTATATTAAACCACACCTGGCTGTAAATAAAAAAGCTGTACGCACTGTAAAAGGGTTCCGATGGGATCCTAACAAGCGCAAAGTGTACTGCAGTGAGCTGGACCAAGTTTCCCTCAAAGCTGCAGACTCAGTAGTTACTGCTAATTCTAAAATAATTGAAAAAGTGAAATTGGCTGCCACTAATGCTAATATGAAAGTAACTGTAAATTCACGGGAGCGTCACGTTAACAAGCCGTGGTTTAACACTGAGTGCTATGTAAGCAAAAGGAATTTAATTAAGTGTTTAAAAGTAGTGCGACGTCATTATAGTCAAGATTCCATTAGGATTTATAATAGTTGCAAGTCCGCCCACAAAATTCTCTTAACGTCTAAGAAAAATATCTACTGGTGTAAAATTAAGACAAATTTACATAACGTGCGCTCTGTTTCCGAGTTTTGGAAAACTATTAAAGCATTCCGCCCTAGAGCACATACACTAAATAAAATACCTGCCATTACATGGGAAAATTTTTACAAGAATAACATGCCTCTCAGAAATAACTTAAATAATACTGTCTATTCGCACACTGACATGCAACTTGATGGTGAAATAACTGAAGATGAACTTTGTTCCGCTCTTGCATCTTTAAAAACTAACAAAGCTCCTGGTACGGACAAAATTCCTAACGAATTCTGGAAATATGCTAGCGAAGGAACATTTCACGAAATCCTGCATCTATTCAATACTATCATAGCTACTGAAATATTACCTAAAGTATGGTCCGAAATCGAAATTACTATGCTATTCAAAAAAGGCGACTGTGCAGATCCTGCTAACTACCGTGGAATAGCATTAATAAATACTATCTCAAAATTATTCACACAAGTTATTTTTAATCGGCTGTCTAAATGGTGCGAAGACAACAACATCATACCGGAAACTCAAGCTGGATTTCGCAAGGGCAGAGGTTGCTTAGACCAGATTTTCTCCTTAATGGCTATTATTGAGGCTAAGCTGGGAAGCGGAGGAAAACTTTTTGTACTATTTGTGGATTTCAAGAGGGCATTTGACAGTGTCAATCAAAACATTCTATGGGCCAAAATGGATGCTAAGGGTATAAGTGGAAAAATTATAAGAATAATTAAGTGTCTTTACGACCAAGCCACTGTAAAAATTCGTGTTGAGGGCGGCTACACAAACCCAATAGATGTGACTGTAGGTGTCCTTCAAGGAGAAATCCTAAGCCCGTTACTGTTTACAATATTTCTGAGTGATCTAGATGACTTTATGAAAAATGAAGGGGCCGTTCCAGTTTCCATGGGAGGAGTAGTAAGTGTGAATCATCTCTTACTTGCAGACGATACATCAATCCTAGCCGAGACAAAGCAAGGTCTGCAGCGTAAAATTGACATTTTATACAAATACTGTGTAAAAAATTACCTTGGAATAAATATACTGAAAACTAATGTGATAGTTTTTAGAAAGGCGGGCAGACTCTGTAAATCCCATAAGTGGTATCTCAACGGCAAAAGATTAGAAGTAGTGAAAAATTATACCTATTTGGGAATCAAATTCTCCTCGTCAGGCCTATTTACATGTGCAGCTGCTGAACTGAAAACTAAGTCCATTCAAGCAACTGGTGCGGTTCTGCAAACTCTTTCGTTGTCCAAAACTGACTCCTGGTTCTGTAGGATAAAATTATTAAGGGCAATTGTTATCTCTTCGTTGTTGTACGCTGCTGCAATCTGGGCTATTGAATATGTTGACGTAATCGAACAAGTTCAAACGCAATTTATTAAGCGACTATTGTGGCTTCCAAGACATACGCCGTCATACATGGTTAGAACTGAAACTGGTATGAAACATATTAAGTGTCAAGTTGTCAGACTTGCTCTTCTTTTCTGGGCCCGAATTCTTGCGCAAAATAACACTCGCATTACAAATCAGTGCTACAATAGACTTCTAACTCTGCAATCAGTACGTGCTTCTAATGCTTCGCTAAACTGGACTTTAAGAATAAAAACTATTCTATTCGAAACCGGCTTTAATTTTGTTTGGCTGGCTCAAGACCCCGACCTGGTGATGCAAAATATCGATGCTATTGTTGATCGAGTCAATGATCAATGTATTCAGCAAGATATGCAACGAGTGCAAAAATCATCTTATCATGAGTATTACCAATATACGAAAAGTGACCCTAATATTGCTAAATATCTTTTGTTAAAAGTCCCTATTCAATACCTAAGATTATTTGCTCAAGTCAGATTAAACTCTAATATAATATCAGGTAATGGCATGACCTATAAATTCAGAGATTCGGAAACGTGTACTTTGTGTGGCTCCGGCTTAGATGATATTTACCATTCTTTTGTAATATGTCCTTTATTTAACTCAGACAGGGAAACCATACTTCACCCATACCTAATTAACGTGACCAACAGGAAAGATTTTGCAATACTTCTTCGAAACCAATCAATTACGTTTGTTCATGACTTGTTCAAATTTTCACTTAAACTGTTAAAAATTAAATCTAATTAATTATGTAATCTGTGTATCATGGGCAATGCCCGATTAAATGCACAATAAATAAATATGTATGTATGTATGTATGTATGTATTTGTAACAAGACTGAAATAAAGAGTGAATGATATAATAAAGATTTAGTCTAGAAAATAAATTTAAAGGCGTTGGACGTATTTGTACGAAAGTGATCTTTATTTGCAAACGGCATAGTAAGATTCAATGGGCATATACACGTATCTATGAGCATATGGGCATAAAGCTAGATACATCCTACACGTTATCAGCACGGTATATACATACTTAGAAAAAGAAATAAAAATTGAAGTGTGAATAACACTCATTTTTCGGAAGAAAATTCAAGAATCTAAGGAAAAGTGAAGTACTATTTTTTGGTGAGTAAAAAACGGGTGTTTTGTTTTTTAAACTTGAATTAAAATGTCGGTTGTTAATTAAATTGACCCCAGAGGGGTTGGTAAGTTGAATGACAAGAATTTTGCCAGGTGAAACAGGCAAGTGTCTAGCCTTCTTAGGTCAGCCGAGTTATGGAAGTATGCAGACGGCAGCTACCCGAGACCCGAGGAAGTCCAAGCGACTGCGGGTGCTCATGGACACGGCTTAACACTGGCTAAATACCAGCTGTTATGGGACAAGGAGGACTTACGAGTGCAGACGATATTTCTGACAACAATTTCTGATGACTTGTTGGTCAGTACACAAAGTTGTGCTACTGCAGCAGAGATGTACGCCACGCTGGAGTCATTAAATTGTGACACTAGTGCAGTTAATTTAACATCGACCAGATTGGCTTACTTTACACACGTACCCAAGGCGGGTCAAACTCCAGTGGAGATCTTCAATGAGTTAGCCTCCAAGGCTATGGAACTTAGTGAAAAGAAGTTCCTAGTTGAAGAAGTGATGAAATCCAAAAAGTGATAGAGTGTCTTCCCCCAAAGTTTGAATATTTTGTGGAAACTTGAAAAGGGGTTTCAGATGCTAAGAAAACACTTAAAGAGCTACTTTCACGGTTAAAAGGACTGAAAGTGAAGGGACTTGCAGCTCCCACCAAGGCATCTGAGCATAAAGCGTTCTCGGCTGCGAGTACTGGTGCTAAAAAAGGAAAGAAAAATACGAAAGCCAAAACAAAAGAGCAAAAGGAGGCAGCTATAGCTAAGGCAAAATGCTTTGGATGCCAAAAGTCTGGACACTATAGGTATGAGTGTCCAGAGAACAAAAAGGCCGATGGCGAGGGAAAGAAAGATGAGGAAAAACCAAAGTCTGAAAAAGACGGTAGGCCAAAATTCTTTAAAGCTCATATGGCTAAGGGTAATAGGAACCGCAATAGAAATAAGGCAGTAGAGAGAGAAGTTTTTACCTGGATATGCGATTCGGGGGCGAACAGTCATTATTGCGGAGTGTCTAAGTGGTTTCAGGACCTAACCGAGTTTAAGAAACCCGAGCTAATTGAGGTAGCCAGTGGGAAATTCATAAAGGCCCACGGGTTCGGAACAGTTCCGGTACAGGCTCAAGCGGCCGACGGAAGCTGGTTCATAACTGAGCTCCAACGAGTCATATATTCACCTGGGATGGCAAATTTGTTCTCTGAAGTAAAAATGACGGAGGCCGGATACTCAATTTTCAAGAAAGGGATTAAAGTTAGATTCATCTCAGGAAATGAGTAGGATCCAGAACTGACTGGTGTTGTCTGTACGGACGGCATTGCTGAAATGATATTTAAGCCATTCATTTCAAACCTGGCTCTGGCGGCCAGGAAAGTCAGAAGCTCCAAGTGGCACGAGAGATTCGGCCACGTGAACTACCAGTACATTAAGAATACTGCTAGGAAACAGGCAGTTTGGGGACTTCCGTTCAACTGCATTCATGATTCGTCACACTGCGGTGACTGTATCAAAAATAAAATGACCAAGAAATCATTTAACACACTCCCACAGACGGACTACCTTTAACCGGGTGAAAAGGTAGCCATTGACCTGTCGGGCAGGCAAAGTATTAAATCTTGCGAAGTTATTGAATATTTTATGCTCTGCAAGGACGTGGCCACTGGCTATAGGACAGTTTATTTTCTAAAAGACAAGAGTGAGGCCTCTAAGTATATTAGGCAATATATTAGAGACATGTTCACTAAGACTGGAAATAAAACCAAGGAGTTGAAGACGGACCAGGGAGGAGAGTTTATGAGTGAGGAACTCATTGCTAAACTCGAGAAGCTGGGCATAGAAATACAGAGATCCTCTGCGTATTGCCCTCAGCCAAATGGCTTGATCGAAAGGGAAAAGAGGACTGTAAAGGACTCAGCACGAACAATGCTGAATGCTGCGAAGCTTCCTGCAAGGTTCTGAGGAGAGGCAGTTGACTGTGCTGTCTATTTATTAAATAGACTACTCAACAAAAGAAGCCCAGATAAAACACCTTATGAAAGGATTCATAAGAAAAAGCCTTCCGTACAGCACCTAAGGGTGTTTGGCTCAACAGTATACTCTCTTGTCAGAAGGAAGCCCGGAGAACAATGGGTAGAGAGGGCGAGAGAAGGTATATTGGTGGGTTATGATTTAAATTCTAGAAACTATAGGATTTATGACAAAATGGCGTGTGATGTGATAAAAGCTCGTTACGTGACTATAGCAGAGGATCACATCTCGATGGATATGAATGAAGAATTCAGAATCCCTCAGGAAGACGTCTCAGGAACGTTCCTTGAAATCAAGGAGGGAGATTTGAAGTCTGAACGAGTCTACACTCCAAAAGAAATAGAGACTCAGAAAATTCAAAAAGTGAGAGAAGCCTCTCAAAGAATTAAAGAAATGCGGGTAGACAAGGCCATTCAAAATATGAATGTCAAAAAATTCAAAAACACTGCAGAACTTAACTTCACAACGATAGGTAAAAACAAAAGATACCTATCGTTTGAGCAGGAAGTGGAAGAAGAGTGTGAGGATCCTGAGGATAAAGGAGGGAGAACGGTCAACTTAAAAGTTGACGTCTCATCTCAGAATCTCAACCAGGCTGGTCCAAGTAGGGCAGAGCGTCTGGGCCCCGAACCTACACCAACAAAAAATAAGTTTTCTCTTCCCCGTTCAGAGTCAGCTTCGAGTAGCGGCTCCAGTTTTGAACATGTTGGGGAATCCAGCACAGAGGAATCTGGAACTGAAGCTGAGAATGAGGAGGAAGTAAAAGTTGAAGGTAAAGGAGGTACGGAGGATCAGGAGGATGTGCTAGACCTTGAGGCACCCTCTAAGAGTGAATTAGGAGAGCCGCCCGCGGGAGAGAATGTCTCTGGAATAGAGACAAATGAAGCAGATGAACTGAATGTACTCACAGTTAAAAAGGAAATTAAAAAGTTCTCTTCATCTAAGAAAAAGACGGGAGGGAAAACCTCCGTCTCTTTAACCTTTGGGAAAGAAAAAAGTTCTAAAAAGGATAAAGGCAAGAAGAAGACCAAGGGGAAGGAGGATACAGAGGAAGTTAAACGAGAGCTGAGAAACAGAGGCCAACTACCAGTGATTGAGAGACTGGGAGTAAATGATCCAAGGACTATGGAGGACTATGGTGTGAATGACTTCTGCGCTTTAACTGCCGCTGTCCTTACTTTGGACTACACTAATGATTTGGACTTAGAAAAGGATACGGAGAGTCCAAGGGAACCAGGATTGCCTAGGAATTATAAACAGGCAATGGAATCCAGTGAAAATCATAAGTGGGCAAGTGCGATGAGAGAGGAAATGACTAGCCTCTTTGAGAATTGTACTTAGAGAATGGTACCGCTGCCAAAGGGTCGACGGGTACTTACATCGAGGTGGGTCTATACAATAATAAAGGACGAACAAGGACGACCGATCCAACACAAGGCAAGGGTGGTCGCCAGAGGCTATAAGCAGGTCAAAGGACTGGATTATAAGAAGACGTTCGCCTCCGTGTGTAGATTCGAATCAGTGAGGACTTTGCTAGCTATAGCGGCCGCAGGAAACTTTGGAATTACTCAATTCGATGTTAAGACGGCTTTTTTATACGGGGAGCTGGATGAGGAAGTGTTTATGAAACTTACAAAAGGATTCGAGGAGGGTAATGAGGACATGGTCTGTTTATTAGTGAAAAGCTTATACGGACTGAAACAAGCCTTGAGGATCTGGGCTGAGAAATTGAAGATTATTCTAGGAAAGATTGGATTTGTGGCCACATTGTCAGACCCGTGTGTATTCACTGGGGAGTTTGATAGATTCACGGTCTACATAGCTATATATGTAGATGATAGACTGCTACTGTGTCAGTGCTAAGAAATCAAAGAGAGGATCCTTGACCAATTGACTCAAGATCCAATAATTACGGACGGGCCCATATCAATATTTCTGGGGATTATTATAAAAGTCTGTCCTGATGGAGAGATAAGAATCTCACAGGAGCACTATGTGCGTGAACTTTTATATAGATTCAATATGGATGACTGTAAAGGAAGAAGATTCCTATGTCAGCGGGCTGGTCAGCTGAGAAGCTGAAAATTCCAGATGCAAAGTACCCATACCAAGAATTAATGGAAGCGTTGATATACCTAGCAAGGAACACTAGGCCGGACATTAGTTACTTAGTCTCTAAATTGTCTAGATATCTAACAGGGTACGGTGAGGAGCATTGGAATGCAGCAAAGAAGGTACTCAGGTACTTGAATCAGACAATCACAAGAGGAATCTCATTTAATCCTGTAAATGAGATGGCGGTGATTGGATACTCGGATGCAGACTACGCGGGTGAGAACGTGAACAGGAAGTCAACGACGGGCATGGTGTTCTTGGCGAACGGATGCCCCATCATTTGGCGTTTACAGCTACAACATTGTGTAGCTATGTCATCTACGGAGTCCGAGTATATCGCTCTGTCGGAAACAGCTTAGAAAGTTGTGTGGCTGACAAGATTCATGGAGGAACTGGGTTTCTGGAGGGCTAATCCTATGAAAATCAGAGTAGATAACCAAGCAGCGATAAGGCTGGCCAAGAATCCGGAGTTCCACCAAAGAACAAAACACATAGATGTACGCTATCACTATGTGAGGGAGCAAATTGAGTAAGGTAAAATTGAAGTAGAATGAAAACCAACTAAGGAACAGTTGGCCGACTCATTTACTAAGGCGCTCCCGCATGAGACACTGAATGAACAAATGACTCGAATGAACCTCAACAGAGTCAAAAAGATTGAGAAGTTAGAGGCGGAGGAAATTTTTCATTCAGGTGATGAACATAAATTGCCACCAAAGAAAAAGAGGAGGAACGCGAATGTGGAGGATCCAGAGCAACAGAGCATTTTAACAGGGAGATTATGTGGTATGTCTGCGTATATGTTAAATGTTATGATGGTGCTGTGCTTGATTGCTTCCATCTCCTACCAGACGAAAACTGAAAATGTCTTATGGCGTAGACATCCCAGTCCAGTGGCGGGTGGTTTTGAGTCCATCCACATGATGGTATCCTTACTTTCACCATGTACGGTCGTGGAGAAAGATAGAACACAAGGAAAACTGGGTGAAGAAATTTACCGTCGATGTCTAGAATCATATGAAGAATATTTTCTAGATGAGCTGGAAATCCTATGCCCTCAAAAGTAGTGGATTTCTACACGTAGGAAAAAAAGCCCATTGGTTTTGGCTGTAGCTCTCATTACAGTAATGGCAAGTGCGGGCATTGGGATAGCAGCTACAGCGGTATCAATGGCCAACACAAATAGAGAGGGCATTGAGGTTGTTCAAGAGATAACCGGGAACCTACAGAATAGATTGGACAATTTAGCATCAAAGATTAACACCAGGGACAAAAATATTCACCACCTACAGGAGGAGCTGATAAAAGTGTTGTCTCGGACGGAGATGATTAAAGTTGATCTGAATGATTTTAAGACTAAGAATTTGGAGTCTAATTTCATGATTTCGTATCAAGTAAGAAGGTTACTCGTTGGAAGGTCCATAATCCATAAAAGAGAATGGGCTGATGGAAAGATTTCGGGGGGATTTATGGATTTTATGAATCTTACTCTTCCCTGTGGCGGAACCTGCCTACTCAGATTCTCTCAGCCGAAAGGCTGTAGGCTCAGTGAAGACAGAAGTAAGCTGTTTCTGGATTTTCTAGTACCTATTATAAATACGGGATTGGTATTAGTGGAGGCGGACCCTTTTACTCTGTTGGTGAAAAATCAACAAGGTAAGAATTGTAAACTTGAATATATAGGGCCTATAAATGCTTTATTATCCAAGAAGGAGGATCGCCTATATGATGTAGATATACGGTTACCATATCCGGGGAACTTAGTTGTATCCTCATATAGTCAATGCCGAAATGGGTTTATTTCCAAGGAGGAAACAGCGCCATATGATTCGACTGGATGTGCGAGTCAGGACCATGGAGACGTGAAGGACTTCGTACAAGTCAAACTGTATGACGATTAATACTATTTTTATTGTTATGGTTCAGAGTATCAAGTTAGACCCCGGCAGACGCAGAAGTGCCCCAGGGAGGTATTTACTTTACCTCTTGTGACGACCTTTTCTATCAATAAAGTTAAGTTCGAGGGTGCTATGATCGATATGAGTTACACTGAAGAAGTGGACTCATTGTTCGCGCAGACTGCTGGCTTCCATTTGGACTTGAAGCTGAACTGGACCAAGATTAATACCGAGCTCGAAGAGGGTTCGTATTATTCAGTAATTAATAGAGGAACGAAAGACCCTTCCCTATTGTGGACAGTGTTAATAACCTGTCTATGCGTTTTGTTGACTCTAGGTATGGGAATTGCTATTATTCTAATATGCAAGTTCAAGTGGACCTGGAGAATAAATCGGTCTGGACAAGGAATTGGATATGGTGATGATGATGAGATACTTGCGCTGTTGAATGAGAGCCATAGTACTGCTGGAGAAGGGAACTTGGATTCGAGTAGTGCTACTGAGCGTGGTCTACTTTCCTCTGGAAATTCGTCATTTACTGGATCTGATAGTCCGTTGAGGCTGGTACTGGTTACGCATGAGAGGGCACAAAGAATTCGGAACATGATTTTCGGATTACACCCGTCTCCTCCTCGAAGAGAGCCGGAGGTGGGAGAAGGAGCAAGTCATTAAGCTACTTAGGAGGATGTTGGAGGTATTGGAGGGACCGGTGGCGGTTGCTCCATGGCTTCACCGAGTCATACGAGAGTGTGTGAAGAGTGAAGTAGTTGAATGAGCTTGACAGAATGTGATGACTGGCAAAGAGCAGTCAGCACATTAAGATGCATTTTGGTGTAGGTGATGCACATTGTTAACCTAAATGGGTTTACAATATGGACGTGGAGTTTGCGACGTGTCAAGATATGTCAGCAGATTCATAACACCATAAGGAGTATGTTAATACTGTATTGGCGACTATTATTTTAATAGTCGCCTCATCATTAATTGTATTAGCAGCTATTATTATGTAAATGATAGCTGCCCTATTGGTTTGATTATAAATGTATGTAATTTGTAACAAGACTGAAATTAAGAGTGAATGATACAATAAAGATTTAGTCCAGAAAATAGATTCAAAGGCGTTGGACGTATTTGTACGAAAGTGATCTTTATTTGCAAACGGCATAGTAAAATTCAATGGGCATATACACGTATCTATGAGCATATGGGCATAAAGCTAGATACATCCTACAGAAAGTAGCCTCCTTCTCTGTTATGTAAGATTTAAAAAGAAAGGCATAGAACTTTACGCTCTACATTTCTAAGATAAACGTCTAGTGAAAGTGTGTTAGTCAAGTCAGTAAGAAAACCAATTTGTCGTCGTTCATAATTAGGAGAAAGCATTACCCCTCTGTATTTGCGTACCGTATTGCTCCAAATAGAAGCCGGGCCTCCAATAGAAGCCGGGCCTCCAATAGAAGCCGGGGGGTAACGGGTGTAAGTATAAATACAAGCCGGGCCTCCAATGCAAGCCGGGCCTCCAATACAAGCCGGGGGTAAAAAATAGCTATGGATGAGACTAGTGTTTCTTTTGACCAAGTTGCACTAAAAAGCACTAACAATATTATTATAGCAAAGAATGTAATGCCTGAAAATAATGAAAAGTTGTCAAAAATAAGGTAACTTTAAGTTTTATTTTTGGTTTCGAAAAACATAATTTTAATACAAGCCGGGCCTCCAATACAAGCAGGGCCTCCAATACAAGCCGGGGGTAAAGGGTGCTGTTTTTAATAGAAGCCAGGGGCTTCTATTTGGAGTAATACGGTACTACCCATAGGACTACCAACAATACCCGCCCCAAAAACTTACGATTAGACCAAGACTTACATGAACCTATGCACGCAAACTGAAGTCAAATTCTAAGCTTTAAGATCCTTTGAACAAGTACATACAATGGAATGACAGTGGTGCCAAAAGTGCCGTCATATCTTTTTCTTGTCATCTAAAATAAATGTAATCAGTTCTTGCTACGCACTTGAAAATAAGTTAAAATTGATGCTACTGTTTTGCTTGAAATTTTTTGCCGTACTGGGAATCAAAAAATAATTGTTTATTAATTTGTTTTCCAACTGTAAGCAAGCTATAAATTGTTATACTTATTCCACTCATAAGTTTCAATAGTTTCCATTGCATGTAATTATATTTTTTTTAAGAATCGTCAGCGGATATGCTTATTGAAAATTGGGATGCCAAAGTTGAGCCAAAAGATGCCACGAAGAATGTGAAAATGTCTATCTACCAAAGTGTATGATGCCATTTAGATTGTGTAATTACATTGGCGTGAGTGCCATTTTCATCCATTTGCACCTATAAAAACCTAGAAATCTGAGGAAAGCAGGAGAAAGTCTGACACAATTTTATCCTGGAACAAAGAAGATGAACGTAAGAAAATGTCACAGTGAAGTCTCAAGTTCCTGGGAAGACTTTTGAGATTGTGTGGATGACGACAGCGAATAGGAAAGAAAGACGACGAAAAGCACTTTCTTTATCCTCTGTGGGTTAGCGTGTGTTTTGTGCGTGGGTTGGGAAATTGTACCCCAAGGGTTTTGATGCTGAAAGAACAACATGTTTTATTCAGTGCTACACATTTCCATATCCCTTCTACTTTTAACTGTCTTAACTGTTAACCGGAAAGACTGGCCTGTAGAGCATAATACAAACTGCCCTCCACCTTAAGTTTATTTTTTCCCCCATACTACTCCTCAAAACATCCATGCACATCCACATATCCACAGTGCATGCAATAGAGCATCTGGGTGTCAAGAATTTCTCATTGACTCACAAGGGAATGGTTTTACATGGTACGCGCCAATTTCAAAAAGTCTTATCTACAAAAATCAGGCTACTTTCAAATAGTAGGGATCCAAAGTAACTAGTTTGCATTTTGCTTTGTTTGGTCTTAGTAGCCCGCCAAAGTTTAAACAAATTCAAATTTTAATATTTTGCCGCCCTTTAACTTCTACAGTTCTCATCCGATTTTGACGAAATTTGGTTTTTTATAACGTTTAGACTCTTATCTACAAAGTAATTTCAGGATTTTTCAAAATTCGAAAATTTTCATTTTTTCGAAAAAAAGGCACGATAAAATTAGGCCTTAAAAATAAGGTTTTTTCAAAAATTTGGCGAAAAAATGAAAATTTTCGAATTTTGAAAAATCCTGAAATTACTTTGTAGATACAAGTCTAAACGTTCTAAAAAACCAAATTTCGTCAAAATCAGATGAGAACTGTAGAAGTTACAGGGCGGCAAAATATTAAAATTTGAATTTTTTAAATCTTTGGCGGGCTACTTAGCTCAAACAAAGCAAAATGCAATCGAGTTACTTTGGATCCCTACTATTTGAAAGTAGCCTGATTTTTGTAGATATGACTTTTTGAAATTGGCGCGTACCATGTAAAACTATTCTCTTGTCAGATAATTTAATAATTACGGTTAAGTTGAAATACTTAATATGGAAGGTAATACTGCATTGTGAATGGGATCATTATAAACTTTGCCAAAAAAGCAAATTAGAGTGGAATTGATAACCAATCTGGAAGCGAAGTGGGAATCTAGAATCACAAGAATAGAATTGCAAACTGCGCCGTCGTATTATTGGGAATAGAACTGGAGTGTAATTAAACAAAATTAATAGGAATTGATTTGAAAGGGAGATACAATGAAAACCACTCGTATGTATTAGAACTTGTTTAGCTCCATGTTGTGATCCTTGGACGTTGTTGTTAGTGAGGGGAAGAAAGAAAACCTTGGAGAGCGAGAAACGTGAGGACTGAGAAAGACAAATGCATTGCTATAGATACTAGGCAGAGAAAGAATGAAATTGTAGTTAAAGTGGACTACAAGTTTTGTACAATAAAGGAAAATGCTACGAACTATCATATAATGTAATATACAGTAAGGGTAATTTTAATAGTTATATTACGATATATATCGTCGGTGAAGAACAAAAGTGACACTTATCCATTTTTAACTAAATACAAAATCTACTATGTATGTATCTACAAAAATATTGAACTATCGTGATCTTTAATGCGTTTTAATAAAACATTTTGCTTTTTATAAAAATATGTATGCAAATATAGTATTTTACAATATTTGAAAACGTGTAGATTGTTAATTTTGCACTTTTTGAAGATATGCAACAGAACATTCTGATCTTTTTAAAAACATGTAAATATAGGATAGTTTACACTTTTCAAAAATCTTGTAAATAAAACATTTAAAAATTTATAAAAACGTGTCAATAGAACATTTAAAAATTTAAGAAAACGTGTAAACAGTTCATTTTGCACTTTTTCAAAACATGTACATAAATAAAAGCTATTTCAACTGCTCAACAACATGATAACAGAACATTCTGGTCTTTTAAAAAACATCTAAATACAAGGCCGGTCTAAGGCCCAGGCGATCAGGGCGGCCGCCTTGGGCGCCAAAATTTATAGAGGCGCAAAATTTAGATTAGAAAAAAATTAATTTGGAAAGCTTAGCATACAAAAAGTATTGATTTCTGCACCACTCATAAAAATACTGAACTACCAGTAGCAGGCGCCTCTGAGTTAACATTTAAATCACTCAACGATTGCTGCGAATAGTACAAATTTGAGGTTGGCGCTCGAACACAGAATTAGGCATTTTAAAAGTATTACTGACCTACACACTATTGAACTGGCCATTACTGTTCAAAAACTAATAAAACATAGCGCTTAAAAACGCAATAAGGCGCCTTAAATACGTTTTATTTCAGATATCATAGAACAAAGGCTTACTATATCATAAACGATAAACGCACTGCGTGTTTAAAAACATAATAGGATGCCTGAAATGAATTTTAACTTGGTATTCATGTAACTGCTGCTACACATAGTAGGATCACATATTTTGAACGCACAAACTAGAGAGTATCAACCACAACTTGTGCGCCGCGTGATAAGTGCCAACTGTAGAGCGTATGAAAATACAGCGCTCTTGGAAAGCAATAAGGCGCTTCAGTATCAAATAATATTGTTGCATAACAGAAACCAGGAAATCTCTGACATGTACGTCATGTACTTTTACATCGCAGTCCTTGTATCATTTTTAATACGAAACTGCAAAGTTACGTTTTTACTCAACGATATTTTGACATAGATAGGAATTTACTTCCCACTCACGCTTACCTCATGGGGGATTCTTATAAAGTAGCATGCACTTACCCTCGCGCTCACCCTCACGTCATCTAAAACTTGAAATTCGCAATTACCCTCACGCGTGCTCATTTCGAATAAAAGGCGCTCACGCTCCTACTCATGAGGCATCTCTTATCGCGCCTTTATTTAACTTATTCAAGTTTGTCTAAAGCTTTATTTTTAGATGCTGAGCAAGCATCTATTGGTCTAGTGTCTGGTGTCTGTCTGTCTGTCTGTCTGTCTGTCTGTCTGTCTGTCTGTCTGTCTGTCGGTCTGTCTGTCTGTCTGTCTGTCTGTCTGTCTGTCTGTCGGTCTGTCTGTCTGTCTGTCTGTCTGTCTGTCTGTCTGTCTGTCTGTCTGTCTGTCTGTCTGTCTGTCTGTCTGTCTGTCTGTCTGTCTGTCTGTCTGTCTGTCTGTCTGTCTGTCTGTCTGTCTGTCTGTCTGTCTGTCTGTCTGTCTGTCTGTCTGTCTGTCTGTCTGTCTGTCTGTCTGTCTGTCTGTCTGTCTGTCTGTCTGTCTGTCTGTCTGTCTGTCTGTCTGTCTGTCTGTCTGTCTGTCTGTCTGTCTGTCTGTCTGTCTGTCTGTCTGTCTGTCTGTCTGTCTGTCTGTCTGTCTGTCTGTCTGTCTGTCTGTCTGTCTGTCTGTCTGTCTGTCTGTCTGTCTGTCTGTCTGTCTGTCTGTCTGTCTGTCTGTCTGTCTGTCTGTCTGTCTGTCTGTCTGTCTGTCTGTCTGTCTGTCTGTCTGTCTGTCTGTCTGTCTGTCTGTCTGTCTGTCTGTCTGTCTGTCTGTCTGTCTGTCTGTCTGTCTGTCTGTCTGTCTGTCTGTCTGTCTGTCTGTCTGTCTGTCTGTCTGTCTGTCTGTCTGTCTGTCTGTCTGTCTGTCTGTCTGTCTGTCTGTCTGTCTGTCTGTCTGTCTGTCTGTCTGTCTGTCTGTCTGTCTGTCTGTCTGTCTGTCTGTCTGTCTGTCTGTCTGTCTGTCTGTCTGTCTGTCTGTCTGTCCTCATGGCTGTTGGTCGCACGCTACAGGTCGCATTTTTGAAGCTTTTAAATTCAAACATTTTTTAATCGCCCAGAAAAGCGAGGGAAAAGTGCTGTATAGTTTTTGGTTATTGTTGAAGTTATAAATTTTTTGCAATTAGCAGTTAAACCTACCAAGAATAAAATCAATGTTGGGCCCCTCTGGTCGACAAATCCAGCGCGAATCGCTGGATTTTTTTTATTTTTTTTGTAAATTGCATATTTTATTTAACTTAACAGTTCTACGCGGATTGTAGCAGTTTTGCAGTTTAATAAAGCATCGGCACACAGTATTGTTTGAATGTATAAAAATTATATAAATAAATGTGAGTCCTATTTGCTACTGTAATAAGAAACGTGAATGCAACTTACATGCACTAACGCTTACACTCATGAGTGGGTTGCGGATAACAGTAGATTCGAACACCAAATAAGTGCACTTAGTTTAAATCTGCACTCGCACACAACACTGGCACTTACGGCAATGAGTGTGAGTGCGATTGCTGCACTTATCACTCATGAGTTATGCTCATTTATGTATTTTTGGAAACTACTATAAATTAATTATTCAAAGTTTTATACTGAAGTACATTGAGCTGTATAAAATATGGAGAGGCATTCTAACACATCCATTTCCATCCATTCACTCTTGAGAGCCGGAGTGTAAGGAGCATGAACTCTGCTCATTCTTCAACAGCGCTTAAAACGTAGCAGCATGCAGAATCCGATAGTAATTATTTATATAAGTCTATTGTTCGCACTTTGGCTTTGCTCGATAAGTGGAGCAAGGCGAAATGCAATTTTAAAAGAAATCACATTATTTTTATCTTTGTGTGGCTTTATAATATTATTTTTATCTTGAAATGCCTGAAGATGTAAATATTCAATTTTGAGCGTACAGAACGACGACCAAATATTATCATACACATGGGCATATAAAACATTTAAACGGCCAAACCCTGTATTTCCTATACATTAATGCTGCATGAATTTGCTACTTTTAAAACTGCACTTTCGCTTACCTCTATTGTAAATAAATATGAACTTGAATTATATTAAATTCTACTCACAACAATTTCAGTGCTGTAGATTTAGATCCTTCATCTGAGAATGAATGGCTAGGCCTTTCCTAAGGTTTCCCTGATGCAGGGCACCTTCCCAATTTTCACGTATTTTTGGGACGATGCATCTATTACGTCTTCAATAACCCGAAATTTTGAACCCCCACCCCCCCCCCTCCTTTTTTGGTATGTACGCACATGTAAAAGGATAGGCACCTTGAACCCCCTCCTCCCCCTATTTTAAGACGTAATAGATGTGTCGTCCTTTTCCGTCAGGAGTAAGACCTCTTAGTGGTTTGTGGCTGCCTGTACCTCAGGATACATTTCGCGCTACGACTTTAAATATTCTAGGCACAGCCAGATTCCAATTAAAGTCTTTAAATTGCAAATGTGCTGAAAGAAAAATACGTTTGTGAAAATTGTAAGCAAATTTATTAAATTAACGTAGTAACCATGTTGTGAAATGTTTTAACTCCAGTGCTAGAAATAAAAAAAGTGAATAAATAGTTAAAAACGAAAGTTTAAAGATAAAAATAACAATCACAATGAATAGGAAAAAATTATCAGGTTGGCAGAATAAATTAAATAGGGCTAAAGCAGAAGCACAACAGGCTAAGGAGTACGGGTCACTAAATAAATACATAACTGTGTTTGCAAAACCTATTGAATGTGACATCAGCAGTGATAATGCCCATAATGGAGAACAAAACTCGCAGCAGTTAGTAATTTTATTGATTTTTCAATGTTAAGCAAATACGTTATTACATTGTATGACATTTTTAGCTGACTTGAAATTTTAGAGAATGTAATTAATAACTACGTAAACTAAACATAAACTCTAATAATTTAATGAAAGCATTGCTCAATATAATAACAACAATGATATTGTAGCAACTACCTACATGAATAAAGTAACATATTAATTGTTAATAATAATGGTAATTGTTTCTGATCTGTTATTGTTACTGTTACATTTTTGCTACAGGGTAAGCGCGGAAGCATATGAAATTGAAGATTCAATCGCCACTGAATCAGTCACACGTCCAATCGAAGTTCAAGAATTGCAACTAGAGCATCTTTTAAAACGGGAAAATTTTCTGTCGGTTTGTTCAACGACATTATTTGTAGAACACCTGTCAGCGTTAGTTAGCCTTCAGGAAATTTTATCTACTTTCAAGACATTTGGAGATATTATAAGCGTCGAATTTCTCACTCACAGACGATGCGCATTTGTGGTTATGAAAACACGGCACGATGCATACAAGGCTTTGAATCACCTACAAAATTTCAAGTTGCAGGAAGAGGCAATAACAGTACGCACTTTAAATTAACGTATTTAAGTAAATGCATGACTATTAGACTTTTTCCATAGATTTTTTACTTTCACAATTTCCGGTTTGTAATGATTTTATAAAAACGTTCTATGTTTTTATAAAATATGTTTCATGTTATATAATATGTTTCAAATGTTTGAAGTCGTCACAGCTTTAACTGAACTCTCTAACAGCGCTACAGACAGTGAAACCAGGTTTGATGCCGTTACATTAATTGAATACATGTCGACGTTTGAGTATGTTGTTTCGATTGTTGTTTGGTATGACATACTGTTTGCTATTAATGTTGCAAGTAAAAAAGTTCAAAGTATAAGCATTGAGTTACATTCAACGATTGTAGAACTTAATAAAACCCAGGAGTATTTAGAAAATTACCGGAACGATGGGTTTGAAAAGGCTATAGCTGTTGCTCAAGAAATTTCAAACGAAATGGGACTTAAAATTGAGTTCGATATTCCTGGGCAGCAACGAAAAAGAAAAAGAACCCGCCAGTTTGATTATGAGGCTCCTGACGAAACAATTGTGGACCCTAAAAAGAAGTTTGAGGTCGAATTTTTTAATGCTGTTGTAGACGTGGCTATAAATTCGCTAGTCGAAAGATGTGATGTACTTCACGGACACAGTGAGCTCTTCGGGTTTTTGTACGACATTCAATCGCTTCAATACATGTCAGACAATGAACTAAGAAAGAATTGCATGGATTTACAGAACGCCTTAAGTTATTTGGAAGAGTCTGATGTGAGTGCCTTGAGCTTGTTTGAAGAACTGCAACTCATAAAAACTTATTTGGAGCACCAAGTTTCCCCAAAAGAAGCACTAACCTATATCATTGAGAATAACTACGCTGAAATATTTCCAAACACCGTCATTGCATTAAAAATAATTCTTACTATAGCTATAACTGTTGCTTCCGGCGAAAGAAGCTTTTCAAAACTTCGCCTTGTCAAGTCCTACACCAGAACCACTATGACAGACGCACGTCTATCAAACCTTGCTATAACCTCAATAGAATCTGATTTAGCAGCAACGTTGAATCATGAAAAGCTTATCTCTGATTTTTCAAAGCTTAAGGCACGAAAAGTACCTTTATAGTGTTTGCGATGCATTAGTAGCATAGTTTACCAGATTTGAGTTTAGCTTTAAAATAAAAACCTGTAGCTTAAAATATACAAATCAGTACAATAAACTGCTATAACCTTATAGAGTAATTTAAAATTTAATTTTACCTGAAATGCACGAGATATGGTGGTAATTGTTTGTAGTAACACATACTTTGTTATAAAAGTGGTGTTTAAATGGGCTTAAATATTTGGTATTTTATTTAACAAATATAAGTGACTAAAAACATAATGTTATCCGTAAAAAATAATTTACGCCCAATTATATTACGTATACAATGTAATAATTATATAAAGATTGGATTTGCCAACTGGCTACTAATGTTCTTAAAAATTTCAGAAAAGCATTTCACAATAATTTATAATTTAGATAATAATATCAGGTCATTATTAACCGTTAGTTGTGGAATTCCTTATTGTGTGTAAATTGATTTTACCTTATGTAAGCAAATCACAAAAAAACTTGTTGGTTTCATTTTAAGAAAGTCAAAAATTTTCAATTTAGATATGTGAAGCTAAAGAAAAACGCATGGAAATTATGGAAATAAATTTCAGTTCAATACTTCAGTGTATAAGATTTGCTCATTTTTTTATAAAAATAATCCATTGCGGTCCAATGTCAACTTGCATGAATAAAAATATTTTTAACTCCTCAGTTAACACGAAAAGTTAATCTTTTTTACTGTTAAATATTTATTGCGGTGTTTGTATACATGTTAGGCAATTGTTACAGATATTAGGCATGGCATTTGATTTTTGTTTGTGTATTTACTTTACGTAAACGATCCGTGCTTGGGTGAGCGATGTAAACTGCAGACTGGAGACAAAATTTTCTGTCACAGACCTGGCTTCAATCCTTGGTCACTTTTGATCTGTTTCACGGCTCTGTGTTGTACGGTAAACGTCACTGGATCGTCGACTGAAATCAAATCTCCTTCGGTGCTCTTTAGCGACAAATACTTACTGTAGACGCCTAGGGAACAGCGGTCCTTTGCTGCAGAGGATGAGACAGGGGTAGGTGAAAAATACTAAGACTGAGAGTGTCTAACGCAAAAGCCTTCTATTTTCTCACTTAATGTGACTGGTTGAGTCTGCTTGTACGAACTTCAGATTTAATGACCTAATAAATATTTGTTTGTTTTTATTAGCTGCGTAAATAAAATATATGTTGTCGTCACAAAATTCTGGTGATTTTCAAATCGTGCTTAAAATTTTGACTTTAGTATTTTAATAATTCATCAACGTTTTTGCTTTTCTAAATGGGTGTTTTCTACACGTATTTGTAGAACAATGCACTTGATGATAAGAAAACCTCAGGATAATATTTGGGGCAATATATTTAAAAAGGATCAAAAAAGTTTCGTTCCTGATTTCGTTTTAGGCAGATTTGTTTCCTTGAAATTCTCTTTGAAAGCAAATCCGTCTCTTTATTTATAATTTTAAAATAAAAAACAATAATCGTCTCAGAAAATTTGAAACGTAGCAGATTTAATTTTAACAAAAAGTAAAAGAAAATGGATTTGACTCTTTAGTGACGTTATTTAAAATTATTTTCCGAAATATCTGTATTTAATTGCGCTTTTAGGCTCTAAGATGCCACACGTAGCGCATATTACTTTTTTATTGTAAATTTTACATTTTACAATATTAACGTAGTTAAACACTTGTATTTTTACTTTAAAAAAGCCGAGCACCAATTTAAGTTTGAACATCATGATAACTATTGAATCTACGACGCCGGTATTCCATACCACAAACCAAGATGAGTTAGCTGCATTTCCAGATTTATCCCACACAAACAATAAATAATTACGCTGGAGAATTGTAGAATGCACTTTGAGCCTTTTTTGTTATAATAGGGCGCCATCGCGTGGTTCGCCTGGGGCGCCATTTACCCTAAGACCGGCCTTGTCTAAATAGGACAATTTGTAGGCTTTTTGAAATCTATGGATTAGCTATAGCATTGTTAACCTTGCAGAGTGCAGCAAAATTCATAGGCTTCCGTTCAAACCCACGCAAAACAGATATGTAGATTTCGATAGATTTACACTGTAGAAATATGGCATAGGAATTTCGGACATTTCCGATGACGCTGCTCCTACGGCATCCTATAGGGTCCTATTGTCTATCACAAAGTCGAAAAAAATTTCCGCCTGATCGAGGATTCGAACCCAGGCCCTCAACTTCTGTACACATTACACTACCTCACTGCGCTACAACGACTTTGTTGAGTGAATGGTGAAATAAGGGGTACTTGTACTATCCCATCAATTTTCAATTTACTTTTGTGGCTAAAGTTGTATATTTTTTTTGATTATTTTTACATTTTATGAGTCTTTTGAGTTAATTTATTGTTTTTATATACTTTTATTAGATTCATATGCTACATTGGTGTAAATTTTGAAAAATGTTCGAAAAAAACATTATTTTTTAAATTTCCTTGTTTAAAATAAATTTTGGAGCCACACAAGACTCATTATCCACAAGTATTTAATGACCCAGGTCAAAGGTCATTTTATTTAGTAATCGTAACAGTTAAGTCCTATTTCATCCTATAGGATTATTTTCTATAGGTAGAAATAGTAATTATAGGATGCCATAGGATCCGATGGAATGTTTTACGTTTTACTCGAAATACCCTTCTACTATAGGATCCGATGTCATACTATTGCGTGGGTTTGTATACATCCAAATAGACCTTTTTGCCCTCTCTTCGCATCAACATGCAACTATAAAAAAATAAAATGAGGTTTTGGTTCGACTGCTCTGGATCTGGAGAGCGAGTCTGAATGACGTAACGTGTGTCTATTTGTGCAAATGTAATGCTGAACTAGATGAGAGTAAATCTCGCTCAACTCAAGTGCGTTCTAAATGAAAACCCAGATCAGGAGTCACCATCTGTTGCTTTTGGGTGAGAGGGGAAAGTAGACACTAAATGTTTCATAATTTGCGGCTTTCAACTTTCCAAGTTAACTCATGCAAAATGAAAACATTCTTATCTTCAGAGACTCAAAAATTGAAGAACTTCAGAGACTGAAATCAGTTTTTTCACCAGACAATATTCTATCATTTTCATTTGGGATCGAAGTAAATTATTTGAAAGGAAATTCTACAAACGGCAGTACTCAAACGTTTTTAAGAATATTTGAGTTCCAACTAATCAAGCCACTCAACTCATCTTCTACACTCAAGATGCAAAAAGGCACAGAAAAAACTAAAAAAAAATCAATAATTAATAGCTGCATTTTTTATAAAGAAAGTTAATTTTACTTTGTCGACGTTGCGTAGCTATGTAAAGATTTGCTGTGTTGGTAGACATAGGGCGATACAAGATCTGCCGGAAATCGGATCAAAAAGTTAGACAGGAGAAGAATGTGGTACGAAATGTATCAAGCCTGAGTACAGCAATTTTTGAAAATTAGATAAAGTAAAAACATTTAATTTCAATTCATTCGCCTGAACATCATTTTCAATTTAAAAGAAAGAGAAAATAAATACAAAATTCAAAAGTTACAAAACTTTTCTACTCTCGTTTCATCATCGTACTTGCGTAGCTAATTTATTAATCTTTTAGCACTACTTTGGAATAGCAATGAGTCATCTATTTCTTTTCTAATTATACTCCTATTTGTGACTTTGTGAAGCTCTGAGTATACCTAGGGTATTTTGTGAAGTTTTCGTCACTGAAATAATTTTTGAATTTGTCTTTTGTGCACAACCACAACCTGTAAATTTTGTGTTTGCCAGCCTTTAAATCTTAAAAATATACTTTGACTATTCTATTCTTGTTGATTTTTCAAGGGAAAGAAACTTTCTATAAAAAAATTGCCATTCTATAGACTTCCATATTTTGGAGAGCAACATTACCTTTTTAAAATTATACTCGGACTGATACATGGTTTGTGGCACTTGGTGGCTTTCAACTTTTCATTTTAATTAGTGCTTAAAGCAAATTTTTTTTTACCTTCACCTGAGTTCAAAACCTATAATTAGATACTCGTGTCAGAACGTAGAGTTAGAATTGAGGAGAATGAGCGACGAAGATGGAAACGGAACTCATTGGACTCTATGGTGAAAGAAATAGAGACAAGTAACTTCGACAGGAGAACCAGAAGAAACAAATTGAATCGGCTAAATCAAATGAAATAGGCTTCTGACTTTGACGTTTGAAAAAATTGTCTAAGCGTCATAGAATAAAGTAGGCGCCAAAATATGTCATACATTGTTTTGGTTGCCGAGAATCTTACAAAAAATTTAATTCGGTAGATGCACTATTGTTATACATAGCTTTATAGTATAATCCAGTGCAAGCCAATCGGTCCCTAACGAGCCCTTAAAAAAAATTGACCGAGGGTCCCTTTTTCTTGAAAAAACTACCTCAATTTGAGCCAGCCTGAGCCCGGAGGAAGGAAATCGTTCAACACCGTTCTTTTTATCTATTTTACCTCCTCCGGTCCCGCTTCCTTTTTTGAGGGAAAAATTTTTCCACCTTATTGAGCTTTTACCTCAATCTCCCCCAATCTGAGCCAACCCCCTAGGTACTGGAAGTAAATTCTACCTACCTACAAAAAATGTTCAATACTAATACTAATATGACTAATACTAATACTACTTGGCGTAACACCATAAAAATGAAAATAAATCAATAAATGCATAAATAATATATAATACACACAAACACCAAAGGACATTTTATTTTTAATTTTTTATTATTATTAGGTTTTTGTGTTTCTAGTTACAATTATTAACAATTTGATAACTTTTAATGGAGAAAAAGATTTAATTAATAATAACTTAAAATTAAAATTATTAATTACAAATTAAACTTAACTTAATTCTGCATTATCTCACTCAATATTTATTAACGGAATTAAAATTAAATAAAAATATTAAATAAAATCTTAAATTGGACAATGGACAAAAAAGTAATATTCCGTAATATACAACAATATAAATTTAAGTTTTAAAACATTATTTACTCTGGCTTATCCTCGTCAAGAAGTAGTTTTTTGTGTGACAATAATTTTCCTTTGCCTTTTTTTCACTTTACACCTTGTTTATACACAACATTTGACATCTCTGTCTCTGAATCAGACTCAGACGGCTCAGATCCAGAACCAAAACTAAAATCAGAAAAGTCAGAACCAGAGTCTAAGGATCCTTCGCCTTCACTTTCACTACTGATATCGTAGCCGTAATTAGTTTGTTTGTCCTTATTATTATTTTTGCTTTCACCAGTCTGATGCCTATGCCTATTATGTGTCATTACATGACGCTTGTAATTATCCTTTCTAGTAATAGTTACGTTACAAATCGAACACTGATATACTTTCTTAAGCTTACCATTAACTTTACTAGGCTTTTCAGTATGAGTAATACTTTGCCTATCTGAGTCTCAAAAGTCTGAAACTGGATCTGAAGTCACTAGAGTTACTGAGGACACTGGCCTTGGCATAGAAATATCTGGAGTTTCGGCGTTGTAAACTAAAACACTAACAGTAATAACACTAGTAAGACTACTATGATTAGTCTGATCCGGATTGCCCTGATCATTGTTGGCACTGTCACTGTCACTGTCGTCGTCGCCAGGGTGAAAACCACCGTGTAGTACTGTATCAAATTCATTTCGGGAATTTTGGTATTGATATAGATCTACGTTGTCTTCTTCTTGTTTACTTACATGAGTAAACCAGTGTCTACGCAGAGACTGTGCGTGTTTTACAACACTAAAACAATTTCGTATTTTGCAAACAAATGCTCCGTTTTTTGAAAAGTCAAATTGCTGTTTAATTATTCTCATAGGAATATTTTTCAAACTCTTAAATTTCTTGGCGCAGTCTAAATATTGTTTTATTTTTACTTGATTCTTCCGTCTACGGTCACTTCTACAAAGGTCTGATTCGCCTTTACCTTCATCAAGGCAGTCAAGGCTGGGGTTAAGACCAGAGTCAGATGGGTTTGTATGATCTGCTCCATAAAAGTGATGGGATTTAAGATATTCTAAAAACGGATCGTCATTACTATTAGGGCTTTCTGAAGCCAGTAAAATCTGTCTACTATTTTCATTAGAATCTGAATCTACAATTGATCTAGTACCAATTATTTGGTTTTCCTTTTCTGAAAGGGTAGTGCTCTTGCCGTTTAAATATGGTGTATTTGCTACAGTTGAGAACAATGATTTCGATTGAGATAAAGATGATACACCAACACTAACACCAACAGTTGCAGTAGACGACGTTGCCGTATCAGTTGCCGACATCTTATTAGGGAATGATAAACTTAAAGACTTGGATTTACATTTAGATTTTTTAGATGACATTAAATTATCATTAGGCCCCCTTTTAGTTGGATTAGGCCCGCTCGGCAATCTATTATGAAACCGACTTGAACATGTTTGAGATGGTGTCGAATCTTTTTTTGTAGGATTTTGGATGTTTCTACTTGTAATAAGATTTCTACCAGCGGTGTCATCGTTGGAGTTTAAATACGAGTTATTTTTGCATCCCACATTTACAACTAAGATGATAACTGGTGATTTTCCAACTCCCAATGTCAAGTCTAATGATTTCAGCGATGCAAAAACAGACTCTCCTGAAAATAAAATAAAAGATGCATAAATAGTAAAATAGTAAATATTTTTTTAATTTTACGCTACTCAAAGTTGCAGAAACGAATCTGAAAAATTTGATCATACAATTTCATACAAACTGCTACAACTTCTACTCTACTGGAAACTGGAAAGTGGAAAGTAGTAAAGTAGTACAAAGTTCAAAGTAGTAGAAAATCTAAATTGCAATTACCAAATAATCAAAGAACTTACGAACAATGGTTTTGATTTGGCTGGAGCTGAGACTGCTAAGCATTGTTAGGTTTGATACATCGTTACACTATCATGAAACGAAAAATGTGCAGTAATGTACAGTAATCTCTACTCTCTACTTTTCTCCTGCACAGCATTAAGCACTGTGTAACCATAACCTTATAAGTAGAGACAGTAGAGCCCTCCGATACCATCGACAACGTGAAGGCCAAGATCCAGGATAAAGAAGGGATGCCCCCAGATCAGCAGCGATTGATCTTCGCCAGGAAGCAACTCGAAGACGGCTGAAATCCTTTGGATTACAACATCCAGAAAGAGTCGACTCTATATCTGGTGCTCCGTCTCCGTGGTGGGGTGTAGAGTTTAGTAAAGACTCACATTTATCGACATTAAATTATTGCAATTTTTATTCCGCTTGGGATGCGTAAGTAAAAAAGAGTAAGCTACTAAGCTATCTGATGCATTTAATCTATTAGTGCTACTTAGTTAATTCAGTGTTCAGTTTGTCAGTGGTACAGCTACACAGCGGGACACTTCTATCCAGTGTCTGCACAGTACTTATTTATGGTTATGACACGATTACATTATTAATGAGCATACATAAATCTACAAAAGCGTATATTAAAATTTAAAATTAGTGCATGTGCACTCAGCTGTGCCCAGTGTTCACACTTCACAGTCATTATCATTTTTTCGGTTTCAGTATGAAGTATGCGCCTTTGCATGCAATATATGTATTCAACTTGCAACATTTAAATGCACCAACAATGCTTAAAAAATAAAATATTGAATTTGACATTTTTCAATTTTTTAATACCGCAATTTTGTAGCTATTAAGCCATTACCACTAAATTTGTTAACAATGACACATTATCTTTATTTAAAAATGCAAACGATTCAAAATAATAATAATTGCGCAGATAAAAATAAACATGATTAGTAAATAATTGTTGATTAATTCAAATTCCACGTTTAATTGTATTTTATGAAAAATGAAAAGGTTTTAGTGTTAGTGTGTGAGCTTTGGTGTTTGCTCAAGCTTTAGCTTCAGCAACTTTGGCGGTGGTTTAATTAATGGTGGAAATTCGTGATTAAACGTTCGCCCAAAATGCGAATTTTTAATATATAAAATAATTTAAATTACATGCTGCTCAATCAACTAAATAATACCCACAGTAATTAATACATGTGTCAAATGTAACAACATCCAGAAAGAGTCGACTCTTCATCTGGTGCTCTGTCTCCGTGGTGAGGTGTAGAGTAGAGTTTAGTAAAGACTCACATTTATCGACATTTCATTATTGCAATTTTTATCCCGCTCGGGCTCAGTTTCACCAAAAACAGTTATTTTAATTTTCTTGTAATTAAATTCAAGAGAAGTTTTATAGTTGAAAAAACAAATTTTATTCTCAAGCCCATAATAAATCAACCTAACTTTATGTATATATAAAGATACAGTACATACATTACTACTGTAGCACAGTAGCCATCAGCCAGAAAACTTATACTTAATTCACTGTGACACCACTAACACCGACACCTGACACGGTCCCCGCCATTGCCGCCACAGTCAGTCACACCACAACACAGGGTATAGGTATCAGCAGTATATTAATTCAGAAAACTTAAACTGAATTCACTGTGACACCACTGACACCGACACCTGACACCGTCCCCGCCACTGCCGCCACAGTCCGCCACACCACAACACAGGGTATAGGTATCAGTACATTAATTAATTAATTAACTAATATTAAACAAATATTACTATTACTATTATTACTACTATTCATCACTCACTCGTACCGCTGACTATTACTTTTATCTTATATCCCGTGTCAGAATAGTGCCAGCTACGGTGTCGGTGTGTGATCAGTGTGATTGATATATTATTACTCTCGTATACAATAATACAATATATTTATATTTCATCATACTTTTACATTACACAGTATCTCTGATATTTTTTTTATGACAGTATGAGTCCAAAACAACCTTTACGACATATTGATCACTCTTACACTTTTAGGCTCAAATACCCCACTACGGATATCAAATTTCAGGACTCTAAAAGCTCTATGAGCTTTTTCTGATTTTTGAGCATCGACGAGCTTCGAGAAAAAAAATGAGCCTGCGCGTGCCTGCTATGTTTTCGATTTTACTGACCGGAGCTTCGGTCAGTGCGATCGGTCCTACCGGTCACCGGCTCCGTGTCTTACACTGGTATAATCCTTATGACAATCCCCACTCGTACACCAACATATCTGCTTTTATTCATATATTAATATATCAAAATATATTTACGCCTTAAAATTTTCTAATTTACAAGGCACGTATAGCCTCGCGTTTTCGTTTCAGTTACAGAATTGACTTTTAAAAATTGCAGCAAAAATGCAAAAAGAAGAAATAACCAAAATTTTACAATATATTCTGACTACTTTTTTTCAGATTCACTTGGACAAAAATGATTGCTAATAGAATGTTTGCTTACACTATCCACAAAGAAAATTACAAGAAAAATTTGCTGTCTGCTCCAGTTTACTTTTTTGCCAATTTTTATGTTTAAATCTCAGGAGGGCATCTGCATAAAGTCAAGTCTGCCCATTTGTGCACATGTAAAAGGACTGAGTAGATAAAAGTTACTCACACTCAATTCAGATGGGTCGAATATGGAAACCCACATCCGGAGTCACCATCTGTTGCTCTTGGGTGGAAAAAAGTAGACATTCAGTTTATGTGGTGTACAACAAACAAACTTGTATGAAGGTCGTACAGCTGTGACCACTGACAAAGTATGCAGAAAGCGAGTAAGATAAAGCAATTGTAATTTTATTTATGCGTTTTTATGAAAAACATTATCATGCAAATACTCCCTACGGGATGAAGGGAAGTGATTATGCTTGCAAGCGGGAATATAAATCGATTTTTGTAGTTGCTTAAGCTGTGACACAACTATAAAAAATATAAAAGGTTGTTTTTAGCTCTTGGAATTGCAGAAAAAGCGTCCTTGAAAGTTGACAGAGTAAGATGTTTATAAAATGATGCTCCTTTTAGCTGATTTTCTTGTCAGCTTGACAACTGCTGCAGTTCCAGCGCTGCACCAAAACCAACTTTGACTTTTTAACAAACTACTACGGCTCTAACCACATGTTTTCTGATATTTCTAACAATATAAACTCACAAAGCCTGTCACTATATAAACTTCTCTGAACAAGAACTTTCTTTTTTACGCTCTCTCTCTCTCTTCCATTCGTTTACCGAGCAGAATCGTTTTCATCGTGGAAATGAATAGCGTTTTAGAACAGACTCACATTAAAAAATTTACCATAATGATAACTTAGTGGAGCGTACGAATAAAAAACTATTGGAAAAAGTTTTTTTTTGTGTATTCAGTCCATTGTTTTCTGTAATTAGTAAATTTTTTGCTCGTTTCTCTTGTATTTTTTCTACTGCATCTACTACTACTACTACTACTGCTACTACTAGACAAATGCGGTTTTAAATATAAATATACAAATTTAATTTTCATTTTCTTGCTTTTTAATAGCAAAATAAAATTCTAAAATAAAAGAAAAGACAAAGACTGTTGACACATAAGGCCGAGTATAGGTCGAAAATTAATGGCGGATTACATAATATATATAGTATTAAATAGGAAGTCGGAGCCTCATCTAGTTGCCCTGTTATTTCCGAAAGTGGGCTTCTGTAAATAGATACCTACACATTATTAGGCAAATTAAATCTGCTCAATTAATCAGTGCTACAAATTTTATTTTCCCTATTTGCCGAGCGATTCACTCTTTGCTTATCTAAGAAAATGTCATTAGAATCGGAAATGCCATATTAAAATCCGTTATAAACTGTGGAGAAGCATTAGGATGGCAAAGTTTAAAGATTTAAATTGTTTTATACTTTGCCGCGTCATTCTGGATCAACAAGGCAAGATGCACTTGAGTTACTTTAAATCTGTGCTACTTGACAGGAGCCTGATTTTTTAAATGAGTCTTTTCAAAATCTGGCTAAGTCATGTCGCATCGTTCCCTTGTTTGTTAGTGCATAATTCAAATACTTTGGTGATAACATTATTGGTCGAACGATCTCTAATAATACAACGTGTCTCTTCCATTGTGTTATTCATTAAATCGCTAAACTTGTCTCGCTTAAAATGAGTTTCTTCCATTTAAACTATCGGATAGCCTTGTCTTATTGATAATGTTTTAAAGTAATGCAAAGTAGTTCAGAATATAAATTGACGTTTAATCAATAAAATTAATGCAAAAAAAATTCATTCAGTTTTAGTAAAAGACATTTAAGCGCTATAAATATTTTATGACCATTAAAATAGACTAATTACGCTGAATGCATTGTATAAAATTGTTGATTTTAAAAACATTATTTTATCTACTCGTAAGCTCCACTTGAATAGAAATAATTGTCAACTTATACAAAATCGGCAAAGTCACATTCTCAAATATTTGCAATATCAAAGTAATAATATTTTAAATATAAAATCAAGTATAAGCAGTAGAGTTTTTGTAAATTAACAAATGTTTTTCTTTTTAGGTATACACACCCAATGGCGAAATGGAAACATCATCAAAATTCAAACCGAGATCTGAAGCGTTTGAACTTGATTGCCTTAAGTGGGTCCTAGATTTTAATTACAATTATTTTGCATTTCATTCTTTATACT
>CATKUY010000303.1:0-57000 GCA_949802685.1 Dicyrtomina minuta
GGATTGGTTTACACGCAAATGTCTGCTGATTAAAATATGAAGAAATCTGGCATGTAAACAACTTAAGTTTCGTCAAAACGTTAAATCCTATTACTTAGCTCACTCAAGGTCTTGAAACGTCTAGTATTGAACATTACAGAGATTTACTGAAACCGGGTTTATTATATTCAGCTCTTTGTAATGTTCAATCCTGGACGTATCATGGCCACATGTGACCTTAGTTTTAGGTTGCCACTATATAAAAGGCAATTTAATTCCAATTAAGTAATACTCTTTTATACTTTCGTTGGTTGACACAAGCGCTACAGTAACCTGATGATCAACAATAGTATTTTTAGTATTATATGTAAGTGTATGCATGTCGACACTTTGTGTTTATGTTTTCATAATTTACAGAAAAACAAAATAATTCCCTAAATCATAAAAAATAGTGGAATGTCATCTAACAAAAAAAACATCGCCAGAAAATTACTTTTTAAAAGAATGGTATTATCATTAACTAGGGTAAGTTAAAAACATTAAACACGCTATGATTTTTGATTTTATATTAGTAATTGAAAACAGTTTTAGCGTTTCATACCTGATAGGATGAATTCGATGTAACTCAAAATATCTGATGTTAGCAGCTTTAGTAAACTTACGTAAAACCAGCTTTCGTTTACTTGATTTGCTTCCAAAAAAACGTGCAAGGCTGTTTACGACCTTGTCTATACTTTTGATGCTTGCAAATTTAGAAAACGAAGCCTTGTAAGCCAGCTCCAGTCGGTGCGAGGCGCAGTGCACTTTGACAAAATCACGTTTTGTAAAATGCCTAAGTTTTCTGAAAAATACATTTTGTAAGACCTTAGATCCGTCTGCAATTAGTCCAACCACATTGTCCTTAAAGTATTCATCTAAGCCATCTGCATTTAGCTGGTTCTTGAAAAGGCTAAAGACGTGAATTCCTTTATTCCGCTTCACCCTATTTAAAAGATGATAATGGTACGTTTCTACTCGCTGATTGTTGTCAATCGTTTGAAATATAAAAGCATAATTGCTGTATCCTGAAAAAAATTAGAAAATAGGTGCGTGTTAACAAAGCTTCAATATTGTTGAACGTTAAACACTGGTAATTAAATAGATGTTGGAAAAAAGATCTTCACCTTATTTTTGTAACCCTTAATTGCTTAGTATTATTTGTTTGTGAAATATGCTTACCAGCGACATCAATACTTTTGTCCAAAATCAAGCCAATTTTAAGACGGGTAGACAAAAGGTGCTGAATAAGTTCTTTGTGCATGCAAATGCTAATAACGCCTACGCATTTGCGGTAACCAGCGGCATTATGATGGTAAACTCCAATATTGACTCCAAAATGTTGAAGTACCGTTGTGTATTCTTTGAATTCGTTAAATGGCAGCCCCATATGGACTGCTGCATGAGAAGCAATAACCAGATTTATTGTGGCAGCATAGAACTGATAGAAATGTCCATTTTTGTTAAGCATTGCAGCTTGCTCTTCTGAGTCCGTTGTCCAAGTTTTGGAAATAGTCCATTGAAATAAGATGGAGTGGATTATTTAAATGACGGCGAATGATTTCTTGATTATCGGATTTTCTATTTAATCCATGAGAATTCCAATGTTTAGTTTTAATAAAGTTACTGGACAAAGGAGACGAAAATCGTTCCACTAAAAGATCTGCGCTATACAGGGTATGACAAAATTTGCATGTAGCCTGGGAATTTACTCCGCGAATGTAATCAAACCAGTCGCAAACTTGAGGTTTTTGGACTTTATCAATCCTAATTTCTTGGGTTAAACTCCCGATCCATGACTGATCAAATTTTTCACAGCTGTAAGTTATGTACTTATTTCGAGAATTGACTAATTGAGGCAAGAAGAGCTTGTAGTTGTTGATGTCGTCCCCACTATTTAATGAAGGGTCTTAGTCCATAGCATCAAGTTCAATAATATCTTCTTCACCTTCGTCATCAAAATCTATCTCTTCAAAGTCGCAAACAGGAATCTCCTCTTCCCCTAACGTGTCTTCATGATATAAGTGTTCCATTTGTGCATCTGTTGGATAATTAGAAGCTTCAGCTGCCGAATATTCTGACATGATATTGCATGTCTTTCCGAATTCAACGTATACATTTTTGTCTTTTGGTAACCTTAGCAGTTTGTCCTCAACATAAAATTCTTCTGCATTTTCACAATCGTTTTCGTAACCAGGAGTTGGAAATGATATTTTCATTGACGAAGGTGCAAACGGTTCGACAGAATCACCACAACGATTTATGGGACGGCTTGTTGTTGATAATGAACTCCAATCTCGTAACAGGAGTTTAGGGTTAGCTGTATATTTGCTGTACAACTCTGTAAAGGAATCGCAAGTGACGTATCGAGTATTTCTGCCTTACAAAATAAAATCTTGAAGATTATCTCTGACTGCAGCTACAAGTATTCCATGCATTCCTTTTTTCACATATTTAGTTGAGTCGCTTTTTTTTCATTTAATGCAACTAGCCTCATTATACGTTTTGATGAAGATCTTACAAGCGCTAAACCAAACGGCTCCTGGATGTTAATTGGGATTTTAGAGTCATATTCTTCAGCAATTTGGCATTTTCGAAGATCAAAATCCACATTGTCGACGTTTGTTGAACCAACAACATAGGAATAAGAGTGTGATACTCTATGCGACGTTGATTTAGGCCTGTTTTTTAAATTTCCTTCTAATTGACAGACCATCACCATATTTCCCTTAAAGTCAACAACAACGAGTTTGTAGGAGGCCAATGTTATAGGATTATGACTTATTATTTATTTATTAGGCAATATTTTTTTAATTTAATAAACTGCGTGTTTTCAGAGGATAACAGCTCAAGCTCGCTTATCAAAATCCGGCAATTAGTATAAGGTTTTTGAATGGTTTCATGGGTAGGGCCAATAAACGTTTCTTGTTGTTCTTGAAACGTGAAGCTAGCAACAGCTGCTAACCTGCAAAAAAATATTTCACTTTCATGCCTCTTGGTTTGTACAGCAATTTGTAGAGAAATGGTTACATAAGAGTAAAGGTTAACAATTATTTTAAAACGAAATTAACAAACATTCCTAAGCTAACAAAACTAAGGTTAAGATTCTTTACTCACAAAAAGCAGCACAAGATATTTCGGTTCATAGCTCAGACTCTGCAACAATATTTAGATAATACAAATGTTTATATACTTTACACAAAAAAAATATTTTGCAATAAATACTTCTTTATTGATTTTTGCTAATACTTATATTTAAATTAGGGAAATGAATTGATTAATTTAAAAAAAAAATAATAAATCTTGTTTTAAATACCAATGCATAGAGAATCAAAAATAAAAGTATTTATTTTCTTACAAAGTAGTTTTGATGTGAGCAGCGTTCTTGAGTTCTACATGAAGAATTAAATCTGTTTGGTGTTGACTTTTTTTCAATTTTGAGTTTCCTTGTGAGCAGAGTTGAAGTTTTGAATACGGAAACCAAATGGAATCTGTGAAGCTGTTAAGGAAAGTTTTGATTAGATTGTAATTCACATGCACAAAAAGTCTCCACAAAAAGACTAGTTACTCTGGGAATTGATATTCATTTCAAATTTTGAAATTTATTATGTATTTCCATTTTAAATGTTTTACTACAATTTGTAGCTAGTGAAACTAGAAAAAATTATGAAGAAAAATTTATGACACAATAAAATAAACTTACGTACTTTAGGTTCAGTCACGGAAAATATTTTGTCGGATTCAGTTCTGCCTTAACTGGGTAGGTTTAAATCCTATGTAAAAGACTTTTTGTCATGCTGGGGACTTCAATAAAATAATGTGGCTTAACTTACCCAAGAAAAGTAATAACTTCAGTTTGTAGCAAAATAAAATTGAATTGGAAGACTAACACTGAAATGCTGTTCACAGCTTTTGTGTAGCACTTCTGTAAATTCTATTCGACAAAAAAGATAATTGTTGGAAACCAGTGATCAGTTGAGAAACTAAAATACTTCTTTACAATTAACCTAAAGACTTTAGAATTGCCAATTAATA
Organism: Dicyrtomina minuta; assembly: GCA_949802685.1. Taxonomy (NCBI): domain Eukaryota; kingdom Metazoa; phylum Arthropoda; class Collembola; order Symphypleona; family Dicyrtomidae; genus Dicyrtomina; species Dicyrtomina minuta. Next base: position 4,051 of record CATKUY010000303.1, read on the forward strand.
ATTGCAGGTAAATGATGTTACTTTTATTGGTAGTAGATCAGTGAAGATGTAATCGTCTAGACGTACAATAGAAAATATTAGTTGGCAATTCGAGCCTAGGAGTTAGAATCTTTATTCAAGGGCATCTGAATTGAGGTAGCAACAAGCTTGAACTTTGAGACTGGCTGATGCTGATGTGTCTCTCTTGAAAGAGGAAAAATGTTTTTCTGTGACGGTATCATTGCGCAGTTGTAAAAGATTAAGGAAATGCATTTTTGCATTAGGCTGTTCTTGTTTTCAGCCTGTACTCAATGCTTGTGAGGAAATTAGTTATCTTGAAATGTTTTACTGCTTAAAATTTAAGTTCTAAATATGCTTTAGATCTTACTGCAAAAATGAATACTATCGGCTAGGTTGTTATTACTGTACTGCAAATCTGGGAAAAAATTTCTTTCATATTTACTTTTTACACATCAAAAATGCCGTTCTATATAAGTAATATATGCATGTACATTTAATTTTCGTATCTAATTTAATTTTATTTTTTCAACGTTTTTCACTGTACTCTACCTAATTTCTGAAAATGGAAACGTGGTATTGCTTAAATATTTAGTAGTTTAAACATTGCACACGATTACTATATTTAAATATAAAATTGAAATTACTTGGAACCAGTCACTGCATAATTTTAAAATTTTGTCTAACTAGATTTTAAAATTTGGGTTTGAAAAAACTAATAAATTATGCAACTTTTAGAGGTGTCGATGAGGATAAAGGTAAAAATGTATTTTTAACTTGCTTTTATTTTTTCCCTAATTCCATCCCATTACCTGACATTTTTGCCTAAATATATTGCCTACTTTAAAAGCTTACTTTGTGGGTGGGTAGGGGATGACGTTTGCTGTATAGCACATAGCACAGTATTTTCATGTGGCCCCATTGCAATAATGCTTATGTACATGTGTTACGTAATACATGACATGGTTCTCGATGGGTGACGTCACCCATACGTCAATATGGCTCGAAATTGCGAATTCCAAATGCTCGCATAAGATTCTGCTACGTACGAAGAAGAGGAGCTGGAGAAGGCGGTGGACAGCGGCAGCGAAGGTCCTGTCCTCATCCCAGGACTTCAGACCTCCTACCTTGTTTCCTCCAACACCGTTAACTTTGCTACCTCCAAACTATTAGTCTCAACCACCGACTCTATATCCTGAACCCACAACAATAACGACAAGTCAATAATTAGGTGCCTAACTATTTTTATTCCTTCCGTGCTTAAAACTACCAGATATGTGGCAAAACTCTAAGCCTCAACAGAGCTATTAAAATAGTTGCGTCCCACTGTGGGTACTGCAAGACGTTTTCCTGCTCTCAACATACTTGGGGCTCCTCTGAGTTCAGAACTTTAGTCCTATAGCGGGTACAATGACCCACGAAGCAATTGCAGGGTGTGTTATCTGGAAGATTGGTACACATATTTGCAATTTACTAACAATTAGGCTGTTATGTATTTTTTTGTACTGCTGTGTGCAGATCTATGGTGTTACTGAGAGCGTTGCTCAAAACTACGTATATCAAAATAAAAACTACATAATTGTCTTTGTGTTAAATATACCTGACGATAATCATTATGTATAAGATTAAAAACATTTATTGCATATTTTTTGTATGTAAATATGCACATTTAACACCTCATGGAGGTGACCTCTATGCTAATCCATTTATTTGATTAAATTTTATTTTTTAATAATTTTTGATTTATTTTGAATTTTACAGAAGCTCGCATAGAGCCGTTACCTTTTAATTGTCTATATTTCTATTTATTTTATAAATATTTATATTAATTTTTATTCACTCATTTGAGAATTTTAATTCATGTTTACTAAATGGTTTTAAGTTGTAGTACCTCAGGACAAGTGTACTACTTACCTATACTTAATTTAATGTAATTCAATTCAAAACGTGAAGTTATACCTAGCTAAGGGACTATGTCCATAAGCTGTGCCCCAAAATCAGGGTCTTCTTCACGATTGAACTCTCATTGGGACTTACATATACGCAATGCCGTCTTGACAGAATGCCTAACTTACGATATATGTATAGGGAATAAAAAAAATTCAGGGTTAATACGTCAAAAAATTATTCACATTTATCATAAATATTTCCTACATAATTATGAAAATATATAATTTGTAATGTATGTAACTTTTATCCAGAGATGGTAAGCCGAAAAATTAAGATTCGGATTCAGATTAGGCTTTTAACATTTTTAAATATTCAGATTCCGATTAAAATTAAGATAAGCTGAATTTATAAATCAGGATTCTGATTCCGCTAAGCTGAAAAAAGCCGAAAAAATTCGGATTTCGATTAAGCTTAGCTAAAATATCTGGCGCTTCGCGCCAGATTTTGTCTGAAACTGAAACCCACCCGAAGAAATTTTTTACACGGATCGTCCATAAATTACGTCATACAAATTTTACCATTTTAGGCACCCTCACTGTCATAAGTTTAGAAACTAGGTTGACACATATCTTCGACATAGGATTTTACTAGTATGCCTGCAGAGATCGTCCTTAAATGACGTCATACAAATTTTACCATTTTAGGGACCCCCACTGTCATTAGTTATTTGTTTATTAGGATCGTCCGTAAATGACGTCAAAAAAATATCACTCCTTTATTAGGATCGTCTGTAAATGATGTCAAAAAATATCACTCTTTTATTAGGATTGTCTGCAAATGATGTCAAAAAAATATCACTTGTTTATAAGGGTGATCCTGTAATGACGTTACTTTAATTATGTATTAGGTAAACGTACTGTAGATAATAGAAGCCAGCATTTGAATAGACGCAAGCCTCTGATAGTAACCGTGGGTTTCGCCATAAGCAGTGATGTTAATTTTTACAGCTCAAACTTTTTGTTTTTACTAAAAGCTGAGCGCTTCTATACAGAGCTTTACAGCATATCTTTGAGTCTTCAATACCTAACCTAACTTATTAACCAGACAAGAGAATTTTTACAAACCTAGCTGTACCACTCGAACCTCGTCCACCAGATGCATCAAATTTAGTGTTTTATCCACTCGTACATGTGCCTTTCTTCCTAAGCTCACTCGCATTGACACTAGGCGTATCCAGCTAACTAAACCCTGCACCAGCGTCTCTCATACTGACGCAATTCCCAACAAGATCTTTCAAGTCGCTTAAACCCTGCTTTATGGTATCAGCAAACTTCGTACCTAGCACACTCGTACCGGTGTATTAACTTAAACCTGTGCTGTTATTAAACGCACACTTGTACCAGTCCCACTTAAATGCATTTTGCAAGGCACATTTTGTAACTTAGCCTAATTTTTTGGATACTAACTGCAAGGATTTTATGCTAGCCTTCCTATGTAAACAATGTTTTCCAATGATTAAAACAATTCGGTGTAAGTTCAGCATCTACTTCGGGCCCACGAAGGACAAATCCGGCGCGAAGCGCCGGATTTTTACTAAAGGTTCAAATTCAAGAATAAATTCTTCTAAAAACTACTAAAAGTACCCGTCATACAAACACGCATCACCACAACGCTCCGTAGAACAGTCATGTCAAACAGGCCGCACAAACGCCGCACGTTTCATAGAGTTGCTTCATGTACGCCTCGAAAAAATAAATCAAGATGTAAAATATTTTGCTACATGTATATTACAGTTAAAACAAAGTATGTATGTGGTAATTTAAGTAGGCACTTTTAAAATTAAATTTTTCGTTTAATTTTATTTTCTTGAGAAGTCTGGAGTATGATACATGGTGTAAGTTGCCACAAAAAGGGCAAGGCGTTATTCAATTTCAAGAATGTCCATACGCAAATAAATGGATTCATTCAAAAAACGGCCTTTCCTCCTCAGAATGGATCACAGCAATTAAAATGGTTGGAAATGTACTTCCAGTGAATACCATTCTGCGACCTGACCAAGGATCCCTTTATTGCTGACACGGCTGTAAGGAGATTGAAACGATAGGACGTATCCTTAGGCAGTGTTCTCGTGGAGAGCTAATTCGCAATAACCGATATCACGCAGTTCGCCGATTAATTGCAGAAGCCATGCAAAAATTAGGATATAAAGTTCTTCAGGAAGTGGTATGCACTGGAGATGGTTCCAGACGTTTTGACATAATTGCTTACAATTTAACATCAAAGCAAGGATTTATACTGGATCCTACTGTTCGCATGGAGCAAAATGATTTAAATCAATCTGAGGCTGTACATCAAGAGAAAAAAGGAATTTATGACCCTTGTATCCCTTACTTCAAAGAGAAACTGGGGCTTACTGAAATCCAAGTGATAGGACTTTATATTAGGGCTCGAGGAACAATTTCAAAATTTTTCCTGGACTTAATGAAAACCCATTGTCTACCTAGTACATTGATTGAAGACATTGTAATCTCCGTTTTAAAGAAATTAGTTCAAATCTGTGTACACCATTTATATTCTTGTGCGCCTACTGATTTTTGAAATGCATTTATTTACTTAATATAACACGCATAATCTATGTATAACAATATTATGTAACGTATACTGAGTCCTTTGGGCTATCGTCGGTGGACGACAGTGTCAAGATCATTTTAATAAAGTTGTCTTTCTCTCTCAGTGAAATCCTCCTATAAGGGACCCTGATTTAAGAAGAAACCGCCTAAAGGGACAAATTTAAAATATTTGGTTGGCTGGCTATGCTTACAATGCTAAAATTATCCGGATGTAAGGGACCCGATGTAAGGGATAGTTGGGTTTAAGGGACCAATTTTTACCACTTATTTGGTATTTTTGACCATTTATAAGGGATATTACAAACACAAGTAGCAAAATTTGTAAATTAAAATGTAAAAACCGAACCGCACAACTGAAGCACTACTTGACTGTTGGACTGCACTCATTTCTTATCTCACCTCATCACCTACATCGTTGGGAATGGAGGCCTATGTAATTATGAAACTCACATTTTTATATTTTGCAGCAATGGATGACAATTTACTTACGGAAAAGGAAATGACTGAGGAAGAAATTGTAGGTAATATCACCCAACAAGATGAATTAGATGATGAATCTGACAAAGATAAGAAGAATTGCTAGCGTCATTTCCAAGTATTTCTGAACCTTCATATATAATACAAAAACTACCAATTTTTTATAGCTCAGATGAATGTTGAAAAATCTGTGTTTTCGAATCTTCATAGTAATAATTTATGTGTGCGTCAAAACCAAAATAAAACAAAGCAAACATCATTAAATGACTTTCCTAAAGAATCTTGATATTTAACTATTTAATCCCACTGTAAATATATTGATTTTGACATTGCTTTTACTGCAAAGAAAATATTTTTTTACTTGATAATTCTCTTACAAGGGAAATCCCTTACATTGTTAAACAGGAAATCGGCTAAACTTGACAAGAAAGGTCGGTTCCACGGGGTCCCTTATCTCCGGATTCTACAGTATTTAGTTTTGTTTCCACCTAATTTAATTTGCGCCTAACACGTTTAAAACAGACAAGCCTACTAATCTATTTTTGGCATTTCTTGCGTAAAATAAAATGAATTAAATCAAGTATTTATTGCTTAAACATAGTTTATGTTTTACAGAGAAAGTTAATATTTATTTAATACTGACTTTACAATAACGCTTGCCATAAAGACACAGTTAGAACAATACACAGTTATTAAAATAGGAAAAATGGTTTAGAAATATAACAAAAATTTTGTATACATATTAACTTTACACTAACTGTTAGATAAATTAATATTATATAAATGATTGTGAGCTATTTGACAAGAGCCTCTAATAGTTGCAATCACTATTTCTTCTACTAATTCAAAAGAAAGTCGCATCTTTTAAAAGACTCAAACAATTCCGGAATCGTGCCACGAGCTTTCACCAGAAAACTTATTACTTATAACTTCTTGAGTTGGTATTTTTCCATAAAGTAGGGAATACATAGATTGTAATGAGATTGTTTTTCAATATAAACTTCATCTCCTTGACCAGAATTTTGCTCCACACGTAATGTAGGATCCAGGATTTAACCAGTTTTAGACTCTGTTCGCCAGCAAATTATATCTACGCGTTTAGAAGCCCCATCTGTTACTTTCTCAAACACATTCTAATCCAGTGTCCTTAAATGTTTAGCAATTATTGACAGAACTTCATGATGTCGACTGTTACTCAGTATGCTTCCCACTTGACATTTACCCAAAACATAAGCGATAGTTTCTTTCTCTTCACAGTGTCTGCAGAGGGTAGATTCTAACAAACCTTGCTACTAACTACAACTAATACAAAAAGAACAAAACGCACGGACAAAATGTTCACAACATGTGTTAAATATAACAAAGCAAAGTGGAAACTGTTGTCAATATTACTCCAATTAAAGCTTTTATTCACAATACAACAACCTCCTTTAAGACGAAAATATCGCTAGGGAAAATTATTTGATTATATATGCAATAAAAGTTGCATTCCAACTAGTTTTGAAAAACTAAAAGCGGTCCAAAATACGCAAAATTGTTTGACACGACTGCGATAAAATACAATACTGTATGTCGCATATGTTGCTAGCATAAAACTGGTCTATATTAAAGAGCGTAGCAAAAGTGGCTAGAAATAAAAAACAGAATTTTCAGCAAAAAGCCTAATCCAAAAGCCAAAAAAATACGGCTTATAGATTAAGCTTCTTGTGAACATAGGGATTTAGATTTAGATTAGGCTAACAAAATTTTTGCTTTTTGGATTCTGATTAGGATTTAGCTTAAGAACAAATGTAGCTTAATTCAGCTTTTAGATTCGGATTAAGCTAAAGCTTACCATCCCTGCGAGAAACATAACCGCATCACCTAACAACGACCAAAAACAACTGGAGAGGGAATAAGTCAACGACTACTGGAACGACGAAGAAATTTAGAAACCCTAGAAGCTAACCGCAGACGAACACAAAACTACGTAGATCGAGCAGCACCTGGACCACCCAGCGCTCTTAGCTCAGATTCATCAAGCACCTAAGATAGCACAAGCACTATAACAAACTTCCCAGAAAATATAACAAACAACACATGAGAACAAGAAATTATTTTGAACCCATTCTTGAACGATTCTTCATTAAGTCTTGCTTATTCTATACTTTTGCCACAGAACCTGCAGGAAATGAACGAACAGCAAAATAATCAGCATTACAATCCGTTTGTGGCACACCCGCAACAAATTTACCCACACCCACCAGCCCCACCATCAGTTGTCTATTTGCAAGCTCCTTAGCAATCACAGGCACCACCAGCACTAATATAACAATATCAACAAGCTTAACCAGCACCATTGTATCAGCAACAAGTACCACCTCAAGCTCAATATATTCAACCAGTAGCGCCACAGATTCAAATTCCAATGTATCAACAAACACAGCAAGCACTCTTATTTCAACAACCAGCACCAGCTTGTGAACCGCCACAGGCAATCAACATTGGCTACCAACAACAGTTACCTCAATTAAATTATGCAATGCAGCGATACGGCGGACAAGGAAATCAAGATCCAAATCTTCAGAGACCAAATGTGTTCTACACACCAAATTGGGAACCAAGACCAACATGCAGAGATCAAATAACAGCAACAACACTTGAAAGTTTTATCCGCATCTTCAGGCTGTGGGCTGATGAACAGCCGTTAACTGAAGTTCCGAAAAAAACAAAGATTTGCACAGGCATTTGAATCAAAAGCAGCACAACGTTGGTTTGCGAACAATATTTCTTTAGTGGACAACCCTCTAACTTCATTCGAACAATTAATTAGAACATTTACTGAAAATTGCCCTAGAGAAATGGAGACAGAACCACAGGAACTAGATAAGGTGTCAATGCAATGCCAAGAACTAAACGAATCAGCCATTAATTTACACTAGAGAATTTTTTACTACCTTGGCGAAAACATCAGAACATTAGCAGAACCGACTCTGATTAAAATGATTTTTAAGCGAATGAACATGCAAGCAAGAACTCTTATGATGACCGGCAATGTGCCTACCACTTTGGTTTAGTTGGAGAGAAAAATACAAGAGTACAGCAGACCCGGTGGTCTGGAGTCAATGCTGACTCCGTCAATTACAAGGGCAATAACTCAAATCGCCATTGCTGAGAATCACACCGTGCAATCTGCAGATCAACAGCGGATACACAGATTGGAAGACAATATGGCCACCATAACTCACATGATTGCAAATATAAGCGACAACGTCGTTACACCAACCCCAGCTTCGCAGCAATACTTACCAACAATGTCGTATCAGCAGGTTGCATCACAACAACAAGCACTACAAAAACAATCAAGACAGCCTCAGGCACAAGCAGCATCCAACCCTTCTTATTCACTAGCACCAATACGATACGCAACAGAAGTAAAATGTATGAGATGTGGATTTTACGGACATTATGCAAATGAGTGCAAGACAAAACGCTGAACAAACTACATGGACTGAAAGGAACAAATCAGAAACGGACAAAGTGGCCCACCTCCAATGGTTAACACATACAAGCATGATCAAGAGAGAAATCAAAATGGTGCAGATGAACAACAAAGCAAATAACAAGCCCTACCATTTCTACCACCCAGATCAGATGCAAACGGAAATCTACAGCACGGCAGATCTAACACCAGGCAAACTGAAATAACCCAAAACAAAAAAAACTCATAAGAGCCGGACCACGCGGGCCGGCTACCCAGTATCACCCAACTTACGGCAGGAACGAGGAAAATTTTAATCTCAACAGACTCTAGCAAATTCACAAAACAGCAAAACCTACAAAGAAAGACAAAAGCTCGAGGAAAAACTAAATCACTTAGCAAATATCAACAAAAAGCTAATAGAACAACAGAATCAAGGCCCACTGAGCGAGCTCAACGAAAATGTGACAAGAAATATCATTAGTTCAGTAAGTAGGAACAAGCAGTGCCATAACACTAGCAGAGGAATCAAAGCAAGTCAAAGCAGCGGCGCAAAAAACGCAAGAAACAATCCGCAAATCAACAATGACCAAGACACAGTTAAGAGCGAACAACGCAACAGCAGTAGTAGCGAAACAAGCAGCAACGATACAGACACAGATAAAAGCATTCAAAGCAGTAACCATCAATTTGAGGTACCAAAATCTCAACGAAAGCAAACGCATTTGTAAACAGACCGTATAACTAATTACAAAAATAAAACACCATTCGAAGACCAGCACAACAAAAAGACATACAATCGGAAAAATGTTCGAAAATTGACAGCAACACAAATTACAGAACTTCAAAAATTACTAAGCCAGAGTGAACAGAGTAAAGCAAAAATAACAAAAAAAGGAAACCAACCTGACGCTACCTTTGGAAAGGAGATAAATCTCTCTAAGGATGTCAAAATAGGCATGATTAGGATTGCAGGAGAAAGAAATGATAATTTAATCAAAATTGTCTTAGATAGCGGCGCCGAAGTCAGCCTTATATCATCAAAACAGGCCAGTCTATTTGAAATCAGACCTAACACAAAATGCAACCTCAAGGATTTTAGTAACGAGATTATCCCAAAATCAGGCGTGGTAACTGCTACAGTCAACTTTAACGGCTACGACATCAAGTCCGATTTTTATGTAGTAGACAAGATGCCAGCAGATGTGCTTATCGGCATAGACTTCCTGCGTAAATTTGAAGTTATAGTAAATTACGGCAAAGAAACACTCGAAAGCGAACATTTTGGGAGAATTCCGTTCATCAAAACCGACCGAAACAATCGACAATCAAACATAGGATCAGTGACATCTGAAAAATTAGAGATTAACAGCAGAGCTAATGAAGCAGCGTCAAAGAAATACAATCAGAAAGGGATATAGCACAGCTAGCGGCGGAAATTAATCAAGCATGGTTAAAATTACCACAAAGAAAACTCAGCAGCAACGCTAATAAAGAAGATCAAAATAGCAAGGAAAACAACTCTGAAACGGGAACGATCAACAAAAAGTCAATATCCGCCATAAGTAAAAAGCAATATGATGAATCATTTAATCAGCAGATAAGGGCAAAACTAAAACAACAACTTCAAGGAGATACTTGGCCAGTTGCAAGTATTGCAAATCAAACCAAAAATAAATTATTTGACATCAATCTTAGCAAGGAACAAGGACTACCGTATCTACACACCATCACAACAGCACCAGCAACAACTACACAGAGTTTAGACATATCAAACTTCAACACAACTACAAGTGGACATTCAAGCTAGCATGGCGTCGGACAACCCAACATTAAGTCAGAGCATTACGTTTAACACCGCAAACAGTAAACTCAGATATGTACAATCAACTTGGCCACTTACACACGCTAACAAACCAAAACCTCTTATAGTCACACAGGCACCTCAAACTAGTTACTTTCAACAGAATTGGTTGGACACCATTAACAAATTAAGCAAATATCCAACACCACAATAAGTAAAGGACATTTAACGTTTTTTGGGAGCTTCCGGATACTTTAGAAAATTCATTAAGGGACTCGCAGAAATTTCAAAACCCCTAACGTCATTGTTAAACAAAAATAATCAGTTCATATGGGAAGACTCACAAGAACAGACATTTCAAAAGCTGAAAGAAGCGCTTATTACTCATCCAATTTTAACACACTGGAGACCTGACAGACGAACAATATTGAGAACAGATGGTAGTTTGGAAGGAATCGGCAGGGCATTATTTCAAGTTGATGAAGAGGGGACAGAACGAGTAGTAGCATATGTCTCAAAGACTTTAACAAAAACTTAAAGAAACTACAGCACAACAGAAATTGAACTTTTAGGGATAACATAGAGTATTAAAAAATTAGACATGTTTTTGAGAGAAGTCGAATTTAAAGTGGAAACCGATCACAGCGCGCTAGCATTTATTTTCACGGCCAAGAAATCAGAGATATCACCAAAATTAACCAGAATGGCTCTGCTTTTATCGGAATACTCTATCACAAAAATTAGTCACGTAGCCGGCAAGCATCATCATTTCGCAGACGCTTTAAGCAGGTACCCACAAACCGAAGAACATCTAGGCAAAGATTTACTTGAAATTTGAATATAGATAATTACCACAGAGAAATTTAATAGTGAACAAAGAAAAGATCCAAAATTAGCAGCTCTGATGACAGCGCTCGAGGACGGTACTGCATCTCCTAAGATGAAGAAAAAATTTAATTTGATTATGGAAACTTTGTATTACAACAACAACAAGGAAAGTGGACCGAATGACATTATAGTAGCACCAGAGCATTGGAAACCGCGAATTTATTTTGCGTTTCACGACAGCCCAACAGCAGGACATCTGGGAATGAATAAAACGTTTAAGAAAATTTAAACTATATTTTATTGGGACAATCAGAATAGGGAGATCAATCACTACGTGAAAACTTGCCACAATTGTCAAGTCAACAAAAGAGAACGGCGGAAGCCAGACGGAAAAGTGCAGTTCATTTTAGTACCATTAAAGCTCTTTGAAAAAATTCAAGTTGACGTCATGGGACCTTTTACCAGAAGCACACAGGGGTTTAAGTATGTAATCACAGCAGTTTGCTATCTTACCAAATATCTTATAGCACGAGCAATCAAAGAAGCTACAGCTTTGGAATGTGCACAATATTTATCAGATGACGTTTTCACAAAATTTGGAACGCCAACAGAAATTCAGAGTGACTTAGGGACTACTTTTACGTCTCAAGTATTTAGTGAAATTACAAGACTATCAGGATCAACTAATAGCTACAGCATACCTCATAACCCAAAGAGCCAGGGGTGCGTCGAACGAACACACGGAACACTAAATACATGCATCAGGATGTATAAATCAACATCACAAAAAGATTGGAGTCTGTTCTTAAGTCACATCGTTTTTGTTATAAATACATCAGTTCATAAAATCACAAATTATACCCCTTTCTTTTTATTGTTAAGCTACGAATTAAGATATCCACTGGAGAGTAACTTGCCGAAGATCCATAAAGAAGACGCATTAAGTCATCTAGAAGTTGTCACTCAGGCAAGAGAAATTGCAAAGAAAGGCATCGAAGCGGAACAGCAAAAGTACGCGGTACGTTATAACAACACCAGAAGCAATAGAAACTACGAATTTGGCGAATTGGTACTAATCAAGAAAGTAACACAGAAGACAGGGCTAACACAAAAATTGCATCAGCCATATATAGGACCACTCATCGTCATAGAAATGGTGAAGGAAAACGTGTATAGGTTAGAGGGGAGAACAGATAAAAACTGAATCTACAGCGTCACCATCAGCGTCAAACGCATGAAGCCTTACTATGTTAGGAAAGAAGTCACAAAGATCCCTGAAGCTACAACGCCATCGGTACAGCAGGCAGATAATTTGAAAGGCTCATCGCAATTAGCATTTAGAAATTTAGCAAAAGTCACAAGACAAGGACTTGAAAATTTGAAATTCGATAAGACCGAAGGTACAGGCATTGCCGTAGAAGACCCAGACGACAACTCTGAAAATAAATTACCTGCAGCAATATTACAAAGTAACGACAAGGTTGCAACCACAAAACCCAAAAAGAGAAGACGGAAAGCTAAACAAGTGAACAACACTGAAATACCACAAATTAAGGAAATGGATCAGCTAGCAAAACCCGAGGTTAAAGCGCAAGATCAACAAATATACAATCTGCGAAAGAGCAACACAGCTCGCATAAATTTGATCACGGCAGTTTCAACACAAATTTTCTTAATCATGCTATTTTTATCATCTTTGGCATTTGGACAGGGACAACCAAGAGTTAAAGTTCGCAGAGGGGTCCACATCACTAAATTACCAAACACGATCATTTATAAGAATTTCATTCCAAGATTTTTTGAAACCAAGATTCCGGATTTTAACTCAGAAATGTTTTCTTATCAAACCTGCTCAAACTCACCGGTGTGTCGAGCTGCACAGCAGCAAAATATCATCTTAGACCACGTTCGCCGATCAGCAAAGCAAACAATTGATTTTATGGAAAATCAGTTACAACCAAGAACAAAACGAACTATTGAAAACCCTTTCGAATGGGTCGGATATTTCTGGCATTGGGCTTTTGGAGTTGCAACAGACAGCAGCGTACAAGAATTATTTGTGGCTGAAAAGGAAGATTAAATGAGTGAAGTAGTTGAGCTGAAGAAATTGCTAGTTAAGGAACATGAAGATTTAGTAGCAGCAACGTCTACATTTAACAGTTATGCAGCACAGGTACAACACGCTATTCGGAACATGAAAACAGCATTTGAAGAAGATCAGAGACGCAGTCACAATATATCATTTCAAAACGATCAGGAGTTAGCAAAATTATTTATCAGAAATTCGCAAGCCATCTATCATTTGACGTTAACAGCATATTGGAGAGCAACAATGAATGAGTGTCGATCAAACTTAATACTAGCCAGCATTGTGACCCCTGAAATTTTAGAACGAGATTTGAAGGAACTATCAAAGGAACTTGCAAAACACGGCAATCATTTGGCCATTCCAATAAATAAATTATCGCAGTATTACCAAGTCCCGATAGCAATGTATTAATTTTCAGAGAGCAAGCTCACAGTACCGATCAAAGTACCAACAAAAAGAAACAATCATTGGAGATTGTATCAGCTTTCAACGATTCCTTTTCTTTACAATAACGCTTTGTGCATTATTCGACAAGAAACTTCATATATGGCAACATTTGGGGATACAGTTCTACCGTTAATAGGAATTTTGCTCGATCACTGCAACCCACGAAGAGACCAACTTTGCTATCTATCCAGGTTTCACATCTCTCCAACCATGAGCCCTCAGTGTGCCCAAGCTTTATTTCGGCAATCGTCAGTAGCAGAGCTCACAGCAGCATGTACCTATACATGCAAAACACTGACCAATAAGAAGAAATTAGAATTCTAATCACACAGCTCGAAACTAATGTCTATTCGATTATCAATCCAGCAGAAAATTTCATTATATCATGCGAATCGGGCATTAATTACAAAGTTAAACCACTTCAGCAAGCGGAAGCACTTGAAATAACATTACTATGTGATTGTATCATGAGAGGAGACTCAGCTGAAATTACACCTGAATTCCCATGCCGAGCAGACAACACAGATATACCGTTGAGTAACCATGTCATACCGTCCGATTGGAGTACAGTGGAAGCAGCGGTCATGTCAGGATCAGTTTATTATGACAATTTAACAGCAGTGCTAAATATCGACTGGGACATCACCGCACCACATTTGAATATATCAACTCCTCCGCTAGACACCTCAGCAATTGACGCAGACCTGAGATCAGACGTAGCTAAACTTGCAGCTAAAGAAAATTATTGGGACGTCACTTCACACCTCGGATGGGGAACACATACGCTGAATTGGATCGTCATTGGCTGGTTGATATTTTTAACCTGCAAAATTTTTAATATTGGACAACTTTAGGTACTCGTGCCAGGCGCTAGGGCCAGCTCGGAGAGCTGGATCATCGGCGTGGCCATAACTATTGAAGCAACTCTGGTGGTTTTAATTATCTTAATTGAACGCATTGCTTACATTGCATTCACATATTACGAGAAATACAGAACCTACAGACGCGTTCTAACACTAACAGAGTTGACCAGATCAGCAAGATTCAAAACTGATAAAATTAACAAAGATGGCAAGTATCGAATACTTATTACAACAAAAGCAAATTCGACTCAGATGTTGCAATCGGTCAGCTAAACGTTGCGGGAAACAAACAGTCTACACATAAATCAGCAGCAAAGTCTATCATCAGAAGTAAAAGCCAAACCGGTATGGATTCCCATGCACGAGATTCTTTGATGTTAGTGGATGTGAACGAGATGCAGGCCCCTGACCCAAGTCCCGTCCTCCAATGACCAAAAAACTTTTCATTCCCATTCTCCACAACACTTACGAAAACAACATAACAAAACTCAAAAATACTGTAATTTCTTATCTCTCAGCCTAAATTTAACCATTAGTAACACCATAGCAGCCAATTCACAAATGTAACTATTATGAATTATTATTTTATTTTTATTTTATGTTACTTGCAATTTCAAGTATTAATCTTGGAACTGTGGGACACAGTTTTGTTTTTAGGGGTGATGCGGGGAAGCATAAATGCTACAGTGAATAGAATTATCTTTAATAAATATATCATAATAGAAATTGCTTTAAACAAAATAAAAAGATAAAAACTAAAGCACATTAAAAATCAATTTTAGCAGTTAGCAACAATTGAATCTAAAAGAAGAAAAGAACAAAAATAAAGACATTTAATCAATAAATAATCAATAAATAGCACTTAAAATTACTTTTAATAACTAACAAAACTGACATAGCACCAAGTATCACACATTTATTCAATTCAACATTATTAGGCATTCGATGGAATTAATTGAAATGAATCCTAGGTTGGAAATCACAAGATTTTACTATTTGACGGTTTATTAAGAGTTTTAACTTTAATCTACAGGTCATCAGAACCGAAACTGAAAGCGCAAAAGAAAATGATAACTTGTGCAATTATCGTAGTAATTGTGAATTATGTCATATTTTGACCACTAATTGATGTTAAAATTAACTTAGCATTGGATTTAATTAATGATCGAAAAGCAAATTATTAACAGTATGGTTGCTGAAGCATCGAAGGTTGAGTTTAAACTTGACCGATCAGGAGATCAGGTCCTTTTGTAGGGGGGCTGTTAGATCAGTGCATCATTGATGCACGGATCCCAACCTTCGCTGCATCAACAATTATGCATCCGTTGGTGTTGTTTGCCAAACACACGGAAAGTGCAGCGGTGTACATTCCGATGTCATCACTGCATTGGCCGTGTATAATGAGAACATGCTAAAATGTTCTATCTACATTACCATTGTCTTAAATGCACGGGGGCATAGCCCAAAATTGGAATGAAGCGACGTGGATTGTTGCTATTATTGTGTAATAGCAATGATCCGAGGATTGGAAATTACAATACGGAATAATATAATTTAGTCTCAATTCAGATCCCAACAGAGTTGGTTATTATCTTATGGTAATAATTGGATTGAACTCAACCATCAGGAATTATCATTATCACTGAATAAAAGTATCACTAAAGCAAAATAAGTATTTCTTATTAACACCACAGAAACCGACGATTGGGTCCTATATTTTAGGTCCAATCTAACAAACCGCATAATGCCCTTTCAAATGCAGGTTCATAATGAAGCGCTTAAATGTTTATTGAATGAACAAGAAGCCTTTGCGAACTCTCGGAAGTAATTACGAATTCATTATGAAGTTGTGTGCCGACTGGGCAATGATGATTTTATAAAAAATAATAAGACGTTATTCTACTAAATTTAATGTTGTTATTTAGTTAATAAATTAGTATGTAATCAGGGTTAAACTTATGAAAACCATGACGTTGAGCATGCCGTAGTTTTAGTGTAATCGTGTGATTACAATACCATTTATATTGTTTTAATGTAAAAACATATTATTCCAAAAGATGATATAAGGATGATTTATTTTGAGATAACACTCTCTTTCCAGCTCGACTTCGGTCTTATCGTCTTTTCATTTATTGTTAAATAAAACTATTCTTTGGACGATCTCAGTCAAAAACATAATATCGCTCTCACTCTCTACGATCGCTTATTTTAATATTACATCAAAATACCCCAAATCCCAATAATATAAATGCAGTCGGACAGTCAAAATGTTTTTAAATAAAAAATACAATTTAAATGATATGTTAGGTTAATAACATCTGGCGCTTTGCTCCGGATTTGCCCGAAGTAGATGCTATGCTGACAGCAAAATTTTACTTTAATAAAAGAGTAAAACTCCATTGTGCCAACGCTCAAATAACGACAGCGCCTAGCTCACCTTTCACCTCATTTACTTGAATTTAAAATTTTATTAAATGTGTGGTTTTAATATGTGTGGTGCACGCAGTTTTTTATTTCGGCGTAAAGGACGGCAGATAGTAAAAGGTTTGCCGGTGATACGAGTGGTGAGGGTTTTGACTAGAGATAGTACAATTATGCTTTAAAACCTTCGGCTTAAAAAAGTGGAAGCCAGTGCGAACGCTCCTTGTACGACAATTCTTGATACGCGTGGGCTAGATAGTAGTATAGATACGAGTAAGCAGGGGTACAACTAGTACGGCTAAGGTAAGTAAGAATTCGTAAAGTATGATTACCAGTCGTACCAGATTGAGGCTATACGCGCCGGCAAGAGTGGTCCCGGTTAATACTATACTAGGTTCGAGAATATTGAGTAAGAGTGGTGCCGCTGCAAATCGTTTTGGCTGCACTAGTGACATTACGATGGCTACGTCGGAAAAAATTTATAGTTGTAAAGGGGATACTTTAAACTATTAAATTTGAAGGACGTCCTTATGGACGGTCCCTGAGAATCAGTAACCAATACATGTAGGTATTTTCGTGACATGTGGGTAAAATTGGTTGGTAAAAAATTTAAATTTGAAAATAACGGTGCATAAAATTATGATATTTAACGGAAGTCATTATGGGCGATCCCTGAATATCTATAACCTATATACATATCGTGGGCGAAGTATCATATCCGCTTCCTTTCACTTTTCGCTGGAAGAAAATCCTCTTCCTTCCATTTTACCTTAAAAGTGAATTCGCTTCCTTCCATTTTTGATTTTATTAAGCGTTTTAGTTGACCAACTTATAATTGCATGCTCATGAAAAGTGCAAATTGCTCTAATTTCATCATATCCTAAAACGCATAACGCTCTAACTACATGGATTTTAAAACTGCAAATGGTTCTTACTACATGTTTCAAAACAAATTAAAATCCACTAAATACATTATGTTACTCAAAAACCGTTCTAACAACATGATTTCAAATGCAATTTATTCTAACTACATAGGCTTAAGTTGCAAACTAATCTAACTAGGTACATGATTTAAAAAAATACAAAATGTTCTAACAACAATGTTTTGAGTTGCAAACTAATTTAACTACATACTTTTTAAAAGTGCAAAACATTCTAACTACGTGATTCAAGAACTCAATTTGCTCTAACTACATGATTTTAAAAAGTTCAAAATGTTCTAACTACATGATTTTGAGTGGCATACTATTCTAACTAGATGATTTTAAAAGTGAAAAAAATGTTTTAATTGCATGCTTTGAAAATTTTAAAATGTTCTAGTTACAAAATATCACAAATGCAAAATGATCTAAATACAACGTTTGAGAAGTTCAAAAAGCTATAACTACGTTTAATACTCAAAACGACTTCATTTGGCTAGTTTATGGTACTACGGGTATTATGGCCGAGATGGCGGTGGAGTTGTTTTGTAGTTGTAGTGGTACTCGAGAGTATTGACTCGGACAGACCTGGCTATGGCAAGGATTGAGGCACGTTGTGAAATTACAGAAAACCTTGCTAAGCATATCGAAATTTTAATGCATTGTAATTTAATGAGGAAAAATGGAAATGAATTAAAACGACAGATAACCTTGCTAAGCATATGGTAATTGTAGGTAAATGTAGTGAAGTGTAATGCAATGGGGAAGAATGGAGAAGACCGGAGACGAAGCTAAAGTGTTGGGACTGCGTCCCTATGACGACGGTATGGTATGGTATATTAAACAGCTGAGCTGCGACTGCCAGTGCCTGTTACATAATAACTGTGAATTAATGCAATGATGTGGGGACTGTATTGTGGAAAAAGGATTAGGTGAACGAAATTAGGTGAACCAAGCGGGTTTTTAATTGTTTGGATTGGATCACAATGGTAACGGTGTGAATATAAAGAGAATTATTATTATTATATGACAGGGTCCTAAAGAGACCAACGCCGCCGAGGCCTTTATAATTATGGCCTATTGCAGACTCATTCTCAAAAAAAGCATAAAAAACCAGATAAAATCGTAAGCCTGCCAGTAGAACGCGAAAACGCCACTAACTGAGCCACCGACGCCAGACTCAACATATCCAATGATATAAGACACCCCCCAAGATCGAGGTTTACAGAAGTACAAAGGCAGGGCACACAGTCAAATAGTGAATTGTTGTATCATCCTTCTCCCCATAGTGCACGCACGTAGGGGAGTCCAACACTCTAATCCTCCAGCCGTGAGCTCCCCAAGCTCCATGTCCCGTCACTAGCCCAATCAACCATCTTAATTGATCTCTGGGATAACGCACCAACGACGCATTGCCGTAAAGTGGTGCCGATATCCAGAGCTTGGCCTGTCTAAAGTTGCGTAGTCCGGTCCATTGTCTTGCATGCTCACGTCTACCCCATTGCGCAGTTGCGCAGTGGACAGCGGAGTGGGACTGGAACGATTGGTTTTGGACCAAACTGCCTAACGCAACTTTCATCATGCGAAGCCTTCGCCAGACTATCCGCCTCCTCATTACCCCTGAAACCCAAGTGCGCAGGGATCTATACTAACACAACCTCACAACCCCTCTCAGCGAGTCTGTTAAGGTTAGTGTGACAGTCCTACACGACACTCGAGACAGTGTAAGGCTTGAACAGTGCTCGCAAAGAACTCTGGCTATCACTGAATACTCTAACCGGAAGATCCCTAGTGCCATTCTTCAGCAGCCCATGGGCCGCCAAAGAAATACCAAGGGTCTCGCACTGGAATACAGGGGCATCAGCACCAAGGTACACAGACAAAGACATAAGAGTTTCTCCCTGGTTTCTGTCCTCAATCACAACCCCACAGCCAGAATTATCACCATCACGTAAGCCGTCAGTAAAGCAAATCACTTTACCCCCAAAAATAGATAGGTCATAAGCCCAATCCACTCGCGACCCAAGTTCAACAGTAAACCTCCTATTCTCTAGGCCTATACTAGTAAATAAGCTTTCACATTTCTAGAAATCAAAACACATGCACGCGGTATAGCATGCCCATCAGTAACAAAGAGTTTATCAGTCTTACCTGAACCTCTCACAGCTCCTAATATAAAGAGCAAGAAATATGGTAAAAGTTGTAATGTGCATCAATACGGGGTTAGCAAAGCGCTTGTCAGATTGAAAACATATAGAAAAGTATGATATCACATGGGACTACAGACTACACAAATGCTGGAAAAATGGAAAATGAGAAATGGAAAACAGCTGTGGTGCAAAATGCCGTATCCTTTATACAGGCAGTATGATGAAGGGTTAGGTATACGAGAGGAGAACTTGGCTGGGCCATTTGGAATGGAACTGGGAAGCATAATATTAGATGGGGATTCATATGTTGGAAAAATGAAAAAAAGTTGCCAAACAGCTATGGTGAAAAAAGCTGTATCCTTTATACAGGCATTATGATGAAAGGTTGAGCGTCCAGCAAAAGGGGAACTATGCTGGGCTATTCGAGCTGGAACTGGAAAGCATGATATTAAACGGGATTCATTAGCTAGGAAAAATTAAAAATAGATCTGGAAAACAGCTATACTGAAAAAAGCTGTATCCTTTATACAGGCAGTATGACGAAGGGTTGAGCGTACAAGAAGAGGGAAGTCTCTGGTTCCCTTAGACTCGAACAGAATTTTATTACAAATGTGAGGCAGTGCAATAACAAGTACTACCATGCTAATATATAGAACATATAACATAGGCATGTATACACGTATGTGCATAATAATAATTATTTAATGTGTGCTTACTAGGACTTAAAACGGACCCTGCACTAGGGTGGCTGTGTTACTGCAGATGTGCGTGACATGCATATTAATAGCTAATTAACTCGACGCATCAACTGACGTTGAGCTGAAGTTTCTGCCAAGTTGACTTCTAAAATCAAACTTTTGGGACTGACAGAGCTCTTAGCTTTCAGTTTCCATGTACCGAGCTGACTAACTGTACTGCATATAGACAGGAGATACAGACAATGGGATATATGTTGATGATATATGTAAAGGTATGTATGTACATGCCCTACTCTGTGCTTTTACACTATGTTGCTGTAGTATGCCATTATAATTATTGATTGAAATAGTGTTTACTGTAGAGACATACATTTGCTAGGGTAAACTGATGTAAATAATAATACTATTCAGTAATATTGAGCTCAATTAGACAGATTAGAGTGCACTCTTAGACCTTAAGCATTGCAGGAATCAAAGCAGAGGGGAAAAGTTGTTACCTATGATGTGTGTAATATGCATATTATTTACCTATTGATCCAACGTCCTTTGAAGCTGGCTCTTGGTTTATCTAAGGTCTAGTAAAATACAAAATTGAAGGTATTATTATTTTTATTATTTAAAAGGGGTTCAGTTAAAGACTGAGGCCGCAAAAGCCTTATTTATAATGGCCTATCGCAGACACCCTACGAAGACTAAAGAGACAGGAAGAGATAGAAATCAATTACACCAGGTCAGTGAGTGAGCCTGCCCGTGGCACGCGAGAACGCCACGAGCTGACCCACTGATGCCTGACCTATCAAATCAATTGAGATAACACAACCACCAAGGTAGAGGTTTCTCACTAAAACAGAGGCTGGGCATGAAGTCAGGAAATGTATAGGAGTATCATCGTCCTCCTCACAGTGCAAGCACAATGGGGATTCTAATACACCTATCCTCTATCTATGGCTTCCCCACGCCCCATGCCCTGTAACAAGCCCAATCAACCACCTTAATTGATCCCTAGGATATCGCACCAAAGAGGCATTACCATACAATGGCGACGATATCCAGAGCTTGGCCATCTAACAGCTACGCAAGCCAGTCCATTGTCTATCGTGCTCACGTCTAGCCCATCCCGCGATAGCGCAATGGACAGCGGAGATTGGGACTGGAAGTATTGGTCTTGGACTAAACTGCATAGCACTACTACCATCATGCGAAGCCTTTGCAAGCCTATCCGCCTCCTCATTACCCCTGAACCCAGAGTGAGCAGGGACCCAAACCAACTCAACCTCACAACCCCTGTCTGCAAGTCTATTGAGGTACGAGTGGCAGTCCCCTACAACACCTGATACAGTGTAAGGCCTAGATAGCGCACGCAAAGAACTCTGACTATCACTGAAGACTCTAACAAAGAGATCCCGGAGTTCATTCTCCAGCAACCAATAAGCCGCCAGGGAAATTCCCGAGATCTTACACTGAAAGACAGAGGCATCAGCACCTAAATACACGGATTCAGCCAGAAGGGTATATATCACCCCACGGCTTCTATCCTCGATAAGAACCCCACAACCAGCATTATCACCCTCACATAAGCCGTCTGTGTAGCACACCACACCACCACCCCTAAGGGACAAGTCCTCCACCCATTCGGCACGCGTCCCAATTGTCACAGTGAACCTTTATTAATCCAGGTTCACATACGCCCAATCAACAGGCATCCTGAGCATTGGGACACATATGCCCCATCTCTCACAAATAGCCGAATGACTACCTGTACCCCTAAAAAACGGATTGACCGTCCACAACCCCCTTGTTTTCAGCCTATGCATAGATCTAATGGCCACCGCCTTAAGACAAATTTCTAGCGAAATGAGACCAATTAGACATTCCATGGCCGCTCTTGGCGTTGAACTAGGACAACCAGTGATTATAAGACACGCCTGGTGCTGTTTTCTGTTCAACATTCTCACATACGAGCTTTTTTCCAGTACCATGGACCAGACTACAATTGCATATTCAAACACAGGTCGAACAATCGATGTGTAGGTCCATTTGGCAACACTTGGTGCAAGCCCCCATTTTCTCCCTACCATGCGCTTGCACCTGGCCAATGTCATCTGCGCTCTGCTCAGAACTGATTTCAGTTGAGGCATCCACGTCAGATGCTTGTCCAAGACAACACCTAGGTAAGTCACACTGCGCCGGACTTCCAGGCAAACACCCCTATACCTTACGGAGGAGGGACATAGCCTGGTGTTCCTCGTGAACAACACCAGCCACGTTTTCTCAGCATTCAGCCTAAGTCCAACTTCCACACACCAGTCACTGATGATGTCAAGTCCACCAGTGATCCGATGTGTGAGTGTACTTAGCACTATGCCGCATTGTAGCAACCCAGTATCATCAGCATACCCTTGCGACAGAGTAGACGACGCTCTCTGCAGTAACCTAGTCAACAGACCATCCATAACAAGATTCCACATGAGGGGAGAAATAACCCCACCCTGTAGACATCCTCTACCAACATCCCGATGTCTTGAACTACCATTGACCTGAGACACAGCTCGCCTATGTCTAAGACCAAAGTCAATCCATCTCCTTAGCAAAACACAAACACCAAACCTATCCAGTGCTGCCAGAATGGCACTGAACAGAACATTATTATAGGCCCTTTCAATGTCAGCAAAGGCACCAAGGACCATCTGTCCGGACTCCAGAGCTCTCTCCACATATGCGACTATCCTGTGTATAGCCGCATCAGTAGAGAGTCCCCTAAGGTACGCGAACTGATGATTAGCCCTGAGCCTGCTCTCAAGCTCAGGTGTCCTAATGTGCCCATCCACTAATCTCTCAGAGACCTTTAACAACACTGGAGCTAACTGAATAGGCCTCCATGCAGAGGCCTTACAGTAGTCCCCCCTACCTGGCTTAGGTATAAAGACTACCTTCGCCTCCCTCCAACAAATCGGAACAGTGCCCAGTGCCAAGCATGCTTGATTAGGAGCCACCAACCGCTTCATAATAACCGGCAGACACCTTTGCACAAGCACTGGTTGTATGCCATCCGATCCCGCAGACGTGAATGGCTTAAAACTCTAAACAGCAGTCTGCACTTTGTACTCAGTGACAATCCCTAAGCACCCATGCGCGCCCAGAGATCGTAACCCATGATCCGGAATGTAACCCTGCGCATTCCGATCACCAGGAAAATGATGCCGCAAAAGTACATCGAGAGTCTCATCCATAGACACCGTTAGACGACCAGTCTTGGTGTCAAGGATAGACCCAGGTGTCCTTGCAGTACCACCCTCCAGACTACGAAGACACTTTACTGCATCTCCAAACTTACCAACCCCACTACAAAAAATCAGTTTGATTGAAGGTACAGGGCCAGGATGAAAAGCTGAAATTAACCTGTTGTGAGACAGATACAAGTTTTTTTAGTGCTTGTAGTCAAGTGAAGTGATCGTAAATCTGAGATATATTTTCAGTTGTGTGCTTGTTATATGTTTTGAGCATATAGTTTATAAATTAGAAAAATTAATAGGATATGCGTGCATGCAAGTGTAAAATACACGGAAAAACAAGTAAGTCAGTGCAGCAATATGGAAGTTCGCAGGTGACTATTTTTTGCACAGTGTCTGCCTTGCTAGGCGGTCTGGCCTTCTAACTTAGGAGAATTTTTTTTTTCTTTCTTTTTCCTTGTGGAAGATTTGTGGTTATTTGTTGTGAATCTCCAACCTAACCTTAGGGACAATTAATCTGTTTTGTTTATGTGTTGGAAATTTTTATTAAAATTTTACCTCCAATAGCTTTTTTTGAGCATCAAAAAAATCGAATTTGGAAAAACTGTATCCTCATTGTGTTGCTGTAGAGGTGTCTTACATGGAAACAACATTGGTCTTTGCTGTGGTGTTGCCACCTAATCTACTTTTTACAATGCGCACTTGGTGGGTTTTCTAATGTTTTACACCCTTGTTGTGTGGATTGTCTTCTGTGTAGCACAGTGTTGCACCTACGCGGTGTGGTTTTTTGCGTGAAAAACTTTGACAGCATTATCAGTGTGCTTTATTTCTAAGATAGACTGTAGTAGGCTTACTGTAGTTAACGCTTGATGATAGGTATAAGCCACCACTAACCCAATGTTATTTAAATGGAGCACGTTGTTAAAGAACTCGGGGTTTTCATTTACAAGAAATGATATGTGGCAAATTAGAACCTCATCATTTATTTTGATATCTTATTACAGTATAATAGTTTTATTGGTATCGTATTATAGGTATGACGTAATTCCTGTATAAACGTTCTGGACTAAAAGCATAAAGTTTTGATGGATTGTGTTTTGTATTTTGTTGTTGATGAGATTGTACTGTCTCGTATACGAACTATTTTTAATGCAGAATCTTGACATGAATCTTTTTTATTTTACAATTAAATTGAGTGCTATTATTGTACGTATAAATTCATTTAAATTTAAGTGCATAGACAGATCTGAGTGGTAAGCCCTACCAAAATTTAGTTTACTAAATTTTTAACAAAAATGTACATCAAAAGTTATTATACGTTTTCATTGCCTTCAAAATTTGGTGGTATATCAAGACTTCATGCTGTTCATCCTACAAGTACGAAAAAAAGTGTAGAGAATTTTCTACAGTCTTAAGATGCCTATACAAAACATAGGTTTACAAAAAGGAAATTTGTTCGTCGTAAATTTTTAGCACCGTGTATAAATTACTTATGGGCAATGGATCTAATTGATATAAAAAAGTATTACAGAGTCAACAAAGGTTATAAATACATTTTAACCATAATTGATATTGTTAGCAGATTTGCCTATGCAGTGTGTGAACGTAACAAATCTGTTACAAAAGTAACACATGCGTTTAAAAGCATTGTATCATCGACTTACAAACCAGAATATTTGACTTGTGACCGAGGTAATGAGTTTTATAACAAACAATTTCGTGCATTGCTGAAAGAATATAATAAAATTATGTACAGCAACTATTCAGAGTTTAAATCTTGTGTGATTGAACGTTTTAACCGAACATCAATGTCGCGTTTATCAAAATACTTCACGCACAATCGGTTTTTGGAAAAATATAAACGGTACTACGATGTTTTTGACAAAATTGTAATCTCGTATAATTATAGCTACCATCAAGGAAATAAAATGACGCCTTATAGTGTTAACAAAAACAACCAACTAGATGCAAGGTTAAACCTACACCAAACTCAAATTAACTCTAAATGGAAGTCCACATCAAAGTTTAAACCGTTAGATGTCGTAAGCATTTTAAAACCTAAAAGGCTGTTTGAACAAAGGTATTTGCCACGATTCACTAATAAAACATATTTAATTAATGAAATTGTAGATGGACATCCAGTGACTTATAAAATAAAAACATGGGCTAATAAAAACATCGAAGGAATGTTTTACGAAGCGGAGCTTTCTAAAGTAACATCGCAAAGTAATAAATGTTGATCTTTATTTTGAATCAGTAACTTAAACCAGTCACATCATGTCGTTTTACGTCTTTATTCCTATTAACAATTCTAGTTTATATTTGACAAAAAACGCAATGTCTAATTTTAGCGTCAAACTACCGCAACCGTTTAAATTTAATAAAATTGAAATGGAAGTAGCATTAGTAGAAATTAATCATTAACTACACTAAAAACATTCCAATAAAGTGCGTAGGCGTAATATTGCTAACGTTTTTAATTTGTTTATTATATGTGATATTATTGAACCGCAAATTAACGAAAGTAGGTTAATGAACCTATTACGAGTTGTAAACGTAAGCACTGAAACTAATAGAGGTTTAAAGTTTATTAAACCATACTACGTAAACGTTAAAAGGACTTTTGTTGACGTTACTAATTTAAAACTTACTAATGCAAGTGGTAAAGTACTAATTCTACACTCGTCTAACTTAGTGCTAACTCTACATTAGGAAAATACAATAATGGAGTAGGAACTGGAAAATCTTTATGATTCACACACAAAGCTTCAACACCCGTTTTCCATGATGATCGCAGGTAATACTACTAAACTTACTTAAATTGACTATGTTTATAACATATTCAAGGTTTCTGATTTCAAGGTTCATCGCAGTCTGGAAAAACTAGCTTTACAGCTAACGTTTTATATAATCTAAATGAATTAGTGGATGAGCAACCTGACAAAATAATTTTTAGTTATAGCACTTACCAACCGTTGTATCACGAATTAAAGTCAAAACTTTCAAATATTTCATTCGAAAAATGACTGTACTTTGATGTTTCAGACAATTAAAATACTCCGCTTATTATTGACGATTAAATGACTGAATCATCAAAGGATTTAAAAATTCGAAGTTTGTTTCCACAAGGCGTATATCATAGATCAATTTCAACGATATTTTTATTTCAAAATATATATCCACAAGGAAGATTTTCTCGTGACATAAAGCTTAACACAAACTACATTGTTTTACTTAAATCACCTATGTTTTTGTTACAAGTGCAATGCATGGGACGTTCGTTGTATCTTTGTATGAATATTTTCTTTACGAAAGCGTACTTGTATGCAACAAAACTTCCCTTCAGCTATTTATTTGTGAATCTGCATCCAAAGTGTCACGATCATTTTTAAGGTTGGAGTGGAATATTAACACAAGAATCTGAGGTAATTTATATACCCAAGTAATCGTATGATTTATACTGTCGACGTTGAATTGTTATTTGTAAAGAATAAATTCATAGTAGAAGAACTTGCTTATGTGTGTATTGACAATAATAAATCTAAAAACTTTGTTTTTAAAAACCCTTTTTCCTTTTGTTTATTAAACAAAAAAGAAAAACAAACAGTGCTTTATTGCCAAAACTACTTGCACAAAATTCGTTGAAATAAAGAACAAATTCCTTACTCTTGGCAAGCAGAACTTTTGTCTAACATAATTGTTGACGGTGATTTTGTTTGCGTAAAAAGATTTCAAAAAGCAGAATATTTAAAGTCAGTTTGATCTAACGGAACAGATGTAAAAAACTTTAAACTTTATTGTTTTCCATCAGTATTTGTCAAGAATTCAAAATTAATTGTGATGTTCCATCGCATTATAAATTTAATCTCTAATGTGCATTATTAAAAGTGAACTTTCACGCATCATTTGTGAAAAATATAGTAACTTTAAATGTCTGTGAGGATCAAAAAAAATTTAGAGTTTATTGAAAAAATTAAATAAGCTACTTATCACAACCGAAAAATTTTAATCAGGGAGGCAACAGAAGATAACATCTTAGCACTAGCTGAAATTGCACATAACTTTTTACTCGGAAATCTTTTAATAGATGCATTACAACAACAAAAACTAAAAAGACATCGTCACAGTATACGGACGTTAGCAAAGGTTAAACTATCAACAAAGTTCAAAAATAAATTATTACGACAAAAAGGTAGACTTTTACCTCTTATTGTCACACTTCTGCTATCATCAATTGGAAGCGTTGCTGAAAAAGTAATTGCAAACACGATAGGTCTGTGAAATGGCAAAGCGTATGAAACTGATTTCAGAAAAAGAATTTGATACATTAAAAGGTCTTGCTAATGATCCTATTAAAACAAGTGGTGATACAAATTTACAAGACGCTGGTACCTTAGCCAAAGCTATTTTGTATTCCAACTCTATACCAGAAAATATAAAGACTTAACTTTACGGGTCGATGGTAATACATCTGACAAAAAACTATAACGACCTACTTAATAAACCTAATAAAGTAACATTAACGAGTGAAATAGACGACAGGAATAGTAAATTACCAAAAATACAAAGCCACTCTAAGAGTGAAAAACAAATTAAAAATATTTTGTCACTAAGCGATTTAGATTTAATTGACTTTATACCATTGACATTTATCAAAAATGCTTGCAAACTTATGTCAAAGTTAAAAAACATTCACAGTATATACAGAAGGATGATTATGGTCAAGTATCATTTAATAATGGTGTCAGCTACGCACCGGATGTAAACATTAGTGATTTAGTTTCTGCTGCGGTAAGACCTCAGTTATCGTTTGATAAAATTGGACCGATTGGAATCACTCGCTTTAAAAATCTTATTAGAAAGCTACGCATTTCACTTTTATTAGTGTTCTCAAAAGTTCGACAGGAAATAATCAGGGATGGTAAGCCGAAAAATTAAGATTCAGATTTAGATTAAGCTTTCAACTTTGTAAAATATTCAGATTTCGATTGAGATTAAAATAAGCTGAATTTATAAATTAAGATTCCGATTCCGCTAAGCTGAAAAAAGCCGAAAAAATTCGGATTTCGATTAAGCTTAGCTAAAATATCCGGCGCTTCGCGCCAGATTTTGTCTGAAACTGTAACCCACCCAAAGAATTTTTTTGCACGGATCGTCCATAAATTACGTCATACAAATTTTACCATTTTAGGCACCCTCACTGTCATAAGTTTAGAAACTAGGTTGACACATATCTTCGACATAGGATTTTACTAGTATGCCTGCAGAGATCGTCCTTAAATGACGTCATACAAACTTTACT
The DNA here is from genome assembly GCA_949802685.1 of Dicyrtomina minuta. Classification (NCBI taxonomy): domain Eukaryota; kingdom Metazoa; phylum Arthropoda; class Collembola; order Symphypleona; family Dicyrtomidae; genus Dicyrtomina; species Dicyrtomina minuta. Next base: position 33,257 of record CATKUY010000303.1, read on the forward strand.
ATTTTAGGGACCCCCACTGTCATTAGTTAATTGTTTATTAGGATCGTCCGTAAATGACGTCAAAAAAATATCACTCCTTTATTAGGATCGTCTGTAAATGATGTCAAAAAATATCACTCTTTTATTAGGATCGTCTGCAAATGATGTCAAAAAAATATCACTTGTTTATAAGGGTGATCCTGTAATGACGTTACTTTAATTATGTATCAGGTAAACGTACTGTAGATAATGGAAGCCAGCATTTGAATAGACGCAAGCCTCGGATAGTGACCGTGGGTTTCGCCATAAGCGGTGATGTTAATTTTTACAGCTCAAACTTTTTATTTTTACTAAAAGCTGGGCGCTTCTATACAGAGCTTTACGGCATATCTTTGAGTCTTCAATACCTAACCTAAATTATTGACCAGACAAGAGAATTTTCACAAAACTAGCTGTACCACTCGAACCTCGTCCACCAGATGCATCAAATTTAGTGTTTTATCCACTCGTACATGTGCCTTTCTTTCTAAGCTCACTCGCATTGACACTAGGCGTATCCAGCTAACTAAACCCTGCACCAGCGTCTCTCATACTGACGCAATTCCCAACAAGATCTTTCAAGTCGCTTAAACCCTGCTTTATGGTATCAGCAAACTTCGTACCTAGCACACTCGTACCGGTGTATCAACTTAAACCTGTGCTGTTATTAAACGCACACTTGTACCAGTCCCACTTAAATGCCGTTCATTTTCACTGGCACATTTTGTAACTTGATTTCACGGATACTAACTGCAAGGATTTTATGCTAGCCTTCCTATGTAAACAATGTTTTCCAATGATTAAAACAGTTCGCTGTAAGCTCAGCATCTACTTCGGGCCCACATTGGACAAATCCGGCACGAAGCGCCGGATTTTTACTAAAGGTTCAAATTCAAGAATAAATTCTTCTAAAAACTACTAAAAGTACCCGTCCTACAAACACGCATCACCACAACGCTCCGTAGAACAGTCATGTCAAACAGGCCGCACAAACGCCGCACGTTTCATAGAGTTGCTTCATGTACGCCTCGGAAAAATAAATCAAGATGTAAAATATCTTGCTACATGTATATTACAGTTAAAACAAAGTATGTATGTGGTAATTTAAGTAGGAACTTTTAAAATTAAATTTTTCGTACAATTTTATTACAGTGAAATCCTCCTATAAGGGACCCTGATTTAAGGAAAAACCGCCTGAAGTTACAAATTTAAAATATTTGGTTGGCTGGCTATGCTTACAATGCTAAAATTATCCGGATGTGAGGGACCCGATGTAAGGGATAGTCGGGTTTAAGAGACCAATTTTTACCACTTATTTGGTATTTTTGACTATTTATAAGGGATATTACAAACACAAGTAGCAAAATTTGTAAATTAAAATGTGAAAACCGAACCGCACAACTGAAACACTACTTGACTGTTGGACTGCACTCATTTCTCATCTCTCCTCATCACCTAGATCGTTGGGAATGGAGGCCTATGTGATTGAGAAACTCACATTTTCATATATAGCAGCAATGGATGACAATTTACTTACAGAAGAGGAAATGACTGAGGAAGAAATTGTAAGTAATATCACCCAACAAGATGAATTAGATGGTGAAGCTGACAAAAATAAGAAGAATTGCTAGCGTCATTTCCAAGTATTTCTGAAGCTTCATATATGATACAAAAACTCCACTAATTTTTTATAGCTCAGATGAATTTTGAAGAATCTGTGTTTTCGAATCTTCATAGTAATAATTTATGTGTGCGTCAAAACCAAAATAAAACAAAGCGAACATCATTAAATGACTTTCTTAAAGAATCTTAATATTTAACTATCATTTAATCCCACTGTAAATATATTAATTTTGACATTGCTTTTACTGCAAAGAAAATATTTTTTTCACTTGATAATTCTCTTACAAAGGAAATCCCTTACATTGTTAAACAGGAAAGCGGCTAAACTTGACAAAAAAGGTCGGTCCCACGGGGTCCCTTATCTCCGGATTCTACAGTATTTAGTTTTGTTTCCACCTAATTTAATTTGCGCCATACACGTTTAAAACAGACAAGTCTACTTATCTATTTTTGGCATTTCTTGCGTAAAATTAAATAAATTAAATCAATTAATTATTGCTTAAACATAGTTTATGTTTTAGAGAGAAAGTTAATATTTATTTACAACTGACTTTACAATAACGCTTGCCATAAAGACACAGTTAGAACAATACACAGTTATTAAAATAGGAAAAATGGTTTAAAAATATAACAAAAATGTTGTATACATATTAACTTTACACTAACTGTTAGATGAATTAATATTATATAAATGATTGTGAGCTATTTGACAAGAGCCTCTAATAGTTGCAATCACTATTTCTTCTACTAATTCAAAAGAAAGTCGCATCTTTTAAAAGACTCAAACAATTCCGGAATCGTGCCACGAGCTTCCACCAGAAAACTTATTACTTATAACTTCTTGAGTTGGTATTTTTCCATAAAGTAGAGAATACATAGATTGTAATGAGATTGTTTTTTAATATAAACTTTATCTCCTTGATCAGAATTTTGCTCTATACGTAATGTAGGATCCAGGATTTAACCAGTTTTATACTTTGTTCGCCAGCAAATTATATCTACGCGTTTAGAAGCCCCATCTGTTACTTTCTCAAACACATTCTAATCCAGTGTCCTTAAATGTTTAGCAATTATTGACAGAACTTCATGATGTCGACTGTTACTCAGTATGCTTTCCACTTGACATTTACCCAAAACATGAGCGATAGTTTCTTTCTCTTCACAGTGTCTGCAAAGGGTAGATTCTAACAAACCTTGCTACTAACTACAACTAATACAAAAAGAACAAAACGCACTGACAAAATGTTCACAACATGTGTTAAATTTAACAAAGCAAAGTGGAAATTGTTGTCAATATTACTCCAATTAAAGCTTTTATTCACAATACAACAACCTCCTTTAAGACGAAAATATCGCTAGGGAAAATTATTTGATTATATATGCAATAAAAGTTGCACTCCAACTAGTTTTGAAAAACTAAAAGCAGTCCAAAATACCCAGAATTGTTTGACACTACTGCAGTAAAATAAAATACTGTATGTCGCATATGTTGTTGGCATAAAACTGGTCTATATTTAAGAGCGTAGTAAAAGTGGCTAGAAATTAAAAATAGAATTTCCCGCAAAAAGCCGAATCCAAAAGCCAAAAAAATACGGCTTACGGATTAGGCTTCTTGTGAACATAGGGATTTGGATTTAGATTAGGCTAACAGAATTTTTGCTTTTCGGATTCCAATTAGGATTTAGCTTAAGAACAAATTTAGCTTAATTCAGCTTTTAGATTCGAATTAAGCTTAAGCTTACCATCCCTGCTTTTATCATTGTTATTAAACTTACATTTGTTGTAGTCTTTCTTGCCGAGCTCAAAAAAACAAACAAAACTCTAATTTATTGTAATTAATTTTAATTGTTATTAGTAAATTATAGTACGTAATTATATTAATTGTGCATTTAAATACGTTAAGATCAATATATTGCAAGTACATATATTCTTGCTATTTACTTTGGGGGAAAATCCAAAATGACCCAGATGACCTTCAATGACGCCGACCACACGCGTCACGGATGTCACACTCCTATATGGACCCATCACTGTCAAAACCGGCAACTTAAACCAACAAAATCAAACATATAGGCAGTAACTAGTTAGTTATGCAAAAAAGTATCAAAAACCCGCCATTTTACTTAATTATCTTAAAAATAAAAATAAAATTCACCTTATAAATTGAATGTTCAAATAGAGTGAGTTAATAAAATATTTTTGATACCTTACTCACCTCAGTACTCCAAAAATTCACTCTTATTTTGAAATTATGACTTTAGAATTCCAGGACCCACACGAAAGAGGAAAAAACGGATTTGAAATAATGAATTTATGTATGGATTATATGCATTTGCTTATAACAATGTTAAATCTTATACTATGAGAATGGCTGTGATTTATTGAGACCATGCTTTATTCTACTTCTGTTAGGATATGGCGTATGCCATTTCCTGATAGCAATGTGTAATATTAGGCATTCAATGTTATGTAAACAGACAGTACGGAAGGAGCATCGTCGCAATCCTCCGGCTCATCTTATCAGTGTAGTATCAGAGACTGAGCGATACAGACTTGTCACAGTAAACCACAACACAATAAAGACCAACCGTTAACCATTACTGTCAACCAACTAACTACTACACTCCAACATTTACTCATTTACTGAGTCCATCTACATATCACATTGTAACCTCTCACATAGTCAAGCAACTACCGTAGGCACATATGTAAGATCTGTAGAACCCTAACATGGTAGAGGAGCGTGGATTTAATTTTTTATTTAAATAAACGTGACCCAAATAACAATTTTTACGCGGAATGAAAAAGATTTTTGGCAAAAATACCAAACACAGTAAAAAAGACAAAACCCCACCTAAACCTAAAACAGTTACAAAGACAAAAAGCAAAGACGAAGTTAAAGTGCAGGTTATATCCGAATACGACGGTGAGATACGTTTTCACACTAGCCAAGACAAAAAATACGTCAGGGCAGAACGCAGAAGTAACGATCTCGAAGGCCCCACAACAACAATCTATACTCGGGCAGAGTTAACAGAGAAATATCCGAACGTAAAAATACCCAAACCATTTGCTGCACCCCAGGAAGAAGAATAACAGTTGTTTTGTGTCGTGATCCAGACTTTGTCGAACTCACATATTGGGACTTTAATAAATTCTACGAACAAAAAAGACTTACAAGAGAAGAAAGTATAAAATAATACTCATCCTTAACACTACCACCACCGTTACCGTTAACAAAGACACCCGAGCCCTCACCGCGGAAGTCAACTGTAGAGACGCCTGTAAATTACGAAGAAAGAAAGCAAACAAGAGCGCAACAGCAATTGGACGAGAGAATACAAGACCTGGATAACAACTTAAAAGATAATTCGGAGGAAAAATTGTCAACAGCAGCCGAGTCAACATTAACGACCGACGGGGCATCGTCGGACGAGATAGAAGAACTGTCAATCATACAACTAGACTTTCGACATGTCCAGCCATCACCAAATGACCTTAATTCGGACAAGTCCTTCACAGAACCATTCTGGGATACGCCGATTGACCCCAATAATTCATTAAGGGACGAGTTGTTGCTTGCGGATAGGACTAGGGGTCCATTAGCCACAAATTTGGACTTATTGGCGGATTTAATTTCATCACACAAAGAGGTATGTACAAATCCATTTGTTAATAATGAGCATCCGAGAGAGGAACTAAAGGCCGAGTTGGCTATTATAACTAAACAGTTAGAAGACCTGATTTACCCTTACCCTGAAATTCCTAAGGAAACAAGGCGCACAGAATTATCCCCTAAATTAGTTAAAACTAGTAGATTTAAATTAACAATATCGCTAAACTTAGAAAAGGCCAAAGAATGAAGAGAAAAACAAGAATTACTAGAACAATTATTTTTAAATTTGGAAGAGGACGAAGAAGGAAATTATTTATTATTCGAAAACGAACTTATAGTAGAGACAAGAAATAGTTTCCCTAAAAAAGTCAGGAAGATGGCGTACCAAAAACCCAAATTACCCATGCCCACATACCATAAACCCACATTGTACACAGCCGAATTCACCGAATTCCAAGCCGAATAAATAGCATTTATTGCCGACGTACGAGCCGACATTCCACCTAGTAAAGTAATATTACGACAGGCAATCACAACACCCGTTGTACAAAATTAGCTTAAATTAAATAAGGCAATCATAAACGATGGCGAGACAACGTTAGCGGCCATATTTGCAGCTTTACTACTTGCATGTCCAACAGTCACCGATCCAGGCATCCCATTACCCGAACTCCTAAAACAGACACAACAGTGCAAGGAAACCTGCAATGCTTTTGCGTTTAGGCTAGAAGAAACATTCGGTAGTCAGTAAGCAATAATAGGCGTCCAGCAGCAAATTAGGACAATCATCGGCGGGTTAAAAAAAGAAGCACAAATTTCATAATAAATCAGGTACAACTAACGACGTTAGCTCAATTACGGAAATAACTTATACGTTTTGACGCGACAGAGCATTATATGCCAGTAGGAACGGGCATAAAAAAGGAAATTGCAACACTCACGACGAATAACACCATAGAAACATTTAAACAGACGATCGCATCATTATCAGCTCAGAAAGAAGAGCTACGTCGGACCCCACGTCATTCAAACAAAACCCTACCCCAACCCAATCAACAGGTAGCAATGACTGCATGACCAGCGCCTCGCCAGTTTACCGATTGGGCAAACACAAAATGCCAACTATGTGGCGTAATCGGCCACGGCGCAAAACGTTGCACAAAAAATCAACAGCAAAGTTATGTTGAAAGAGAAAACAACAACCAAAACAATTTTCCAAGAGCACTCTTTACCAACCAATAATCCTGACAGCAAAATTTCAGCCAACAACAATTTAGTCAGACAAATTCCTACCCGATTTGAAACCAAAACCCAAATCAACAACAAATCCCAACAAGGAATCGAAATTTTAATGCACCACGCAATCAGAGCGGAAACAATAACGCAAACAATTTAAATTACCTAGGACGAAATATCAAAAACTTCGTTCATCCCAACCTAATCCTTAACAGAAATTTCAAAGGACAAAACACGTCAGACCCACAATACAACAACTTAACCCAAAACAATGCACAACATTTAAACTACTAAGGCAGACAATAGGGCTGAATCGTCTCTATACCAACATAAGGCCACTTGATAAGAATAATAATAGAAATATAAATAGTGATAAAGCTAGGAATTTTAAAAGTATAAGGAATTCAATTACAAATAATTCAATGGCAAACCAAATGGCTAAACAGGATAATAAACATGGACGATATTTGTATAAACAAACCATTGAATTCATTGCAACAATTGAAAATAACGAAGAATTTCCGTTAACCCTATTTCTTGACACAGAAGCAGATTGCTCAATAATTAGGAGAAACGTTGCAATTAAACTAGGAGCCGTCATCAGAGCGGAAAATATCATGACAATTTGTGATTATGGGCAACACCCAATCAGTACATTAGGAAAAGCATGGGTGACTTTACATTTGAACAGGAGACCAAATACACATGATTACGTAGTAGTACCATAATCTAAGCTCCAATTTCTAGGCATAAATTGGTTCACCAAGTTTGATGTAACGCTAGATTATAAGAACATTAAAATGACATCAAGTTGTTTCGGGAAAATTACAATTCACGATGCAAAAAAATCAGTCACCGAGAACCCAACGCAGTTCGAAATGCGCAAAGTTCAAAACCAGAAACCGATTAACTTTAATACACAAAATCAACAGCAATCAACAAGCCAAGAGCGCACTAGCCCCGCAAAGCATCATAATTACCGAAAGTTAGAAACAAACCAAAATACTGATCAAACTTATCATACCCAATAACCAACCTACCCTAACTATCATAAGAAGACCCACTACCTGCAACGACAGAACTGCTCCCGATTAGGCGCAATGAGAACAAATAACAAAAAGGAAAACAAATGGTGCCTACAAGTTGATAAAATTAGGATAGAAGTAGTGCGTGTACATGCAGCTAGAAAATGCACAATAGCAGCCAGCGACCACGACTTTGTACCGGTCTACATTAGAAGCTAATCAGGCAACCAGCCATTAACGGCAGTCGAGTTGGAAGTCAAAAAACGTTTTGGCGGGCTAAAACCCTAAGGATATACAATATCAGACAAAACAGAGCTGATGCACGTAATTAACACGACCGACGATCCGATCGTTATTCCAGCAGGAGCCATCGTAACAACAGCTAAAGTAGGAGATTTTGAGGAATTTGAACCCTACCAGATAGGGTCTATACATTTTGAGGATAACCTAACCCCTGAAACCAACAATCAACTCAACACTTTACCTATTTATGAAGGAGATGAATTGTAAAGGGAAATAGATAAAATTGTATTTGCGCCAACCCTAAGCCCGGAAGAACGGAAAAAATACAGAGAAATAGTAAGAGCAAATTAACAGGCGTTTATGTTCAATGACACACCATTAAGCGCCTAGCCACACGCTAAATTCCGAATGGTAATGAAAGACAATACACCGGTCAAAATCAGAGGCATACCTTAGTCTGAGGCACACCATGTCGAGACTGCAAGGCAGATTAAAGAGGATCTGAAGAACGAGATTATCCGGGAGTCAACCTCGGAGTTCTCCAGCCCAGCCTTTTTGGTGAAAAAGAAATCACCGGATCCTACAAAACCGCAATACTGTGTCGTAACCCAATATTGACAGTTAAATTCACAGACTGAACCGGAATTATTCCCGATGCCAAAAATAAGCGACATCATCCACAGGTTTAATAGGAAAAAAATCTTTTCGGCAGTAGATCTTCAAAGTGACTATAACTAAATTTTGCTCGATAAAAAATCAATTCACCTCACAGCGTTCAGTACAAGAGACGGGCATTTTAAATGCCTACGTCTCTCGTTTGGTATGTCCAACGCTCCAGCTTTTTTTAGCCGCATGATGATGGAGATGTAAGGTCTACTGCAAAACACGGAAGTGTTACATTACCTGGATGACGTGATCGCACCAAGTAAGGACATCAAATCAAATATTAGGACTTTGGAAAAGCTATTAAAACGAATAATATTCAACAACTTACGCCTAAAACTATCGAAATGTAAATTCAGCTTCCAAGAAATCCAGATTTTAGGCTTACTTATGAATCAAGAAGGCTGTCGCCCAATCCCCGAGTACGTAGAATCAATTACAAAAATTAAACTCCCCAAATCTATTAAATCACTCCAATCCTTCTTAGGAAGCGTGAATTTTACACCACTTTTGTGCCAAACCTTGCCAGTATGGCAAAGCCACTCAACGCCTTATTAGTAAAGGACAAATCATACATCTGGAGTACAGAATGTCCGGAGGCATTTGAAGATTTAAAGACTGCCCTTACAACCGCGCCCATCTAGGCACAATTTGATTCAACTTTACCTACCACACTGCGTACGGATGCCTCCACAAGAGGGCTAGGAGCATGCTTATTTCAAACCCACACACTACCTAACAGACAACAAATGGGAAAAATTGTAGCCTGTATCTCGAAAAGCCTAACAAAAGAAATGAAGAATTATCAGATTCGTATCCTTAAGATGAAGGAAATAGTATAGGCCTTGAAGAAGTTCTCCCATTTCTTGAAAGGGATACCATTCCACATACAAACCGACAACAGTACATTAACATCTCTATTAACCTCAAAGAAGAGACCCATGACACCTAAACTTTTTTGACAGGCCATAGTGCTGACTGAATTCAACATAATCAACATCAGTCATATCAAAGGGAAGTACAATTTTCTCCCGGACTTGTTATCTTAGGCTGAAACGTCCAACCTGGAGTTAGAAATTTGGAACATCACAACCACCCCTTTAACTAAGCTTGAAAAGAAATTCATGTGACAACAACAGAGGGATTCAAAAATAACTATAATTATTAATAAATTAGGAAACGGCAGCCTCAGCTACAAAAATTATTTTTTGATGAATAACATGCTTTATTTTAAACATTCAACACCACGGGGCCCACATCCCGTACCTGTCGTCCCTACAGCAGGACGAGCAAACGTACTCGAAACATTCCACGACAGCGCAACAGGACGACATCTTGGGCGAAAGAAGACACTACATAAAATTCAACAACGACCTTATTGGCCCAGGATGAAGGAAAATATAAAAAATTACGTGTAGACCTGTAAGCAAAGTCAACCTAACAAACATCCGAGGGAAAAACCAGCGGGACTGTTTCAGTTTCAGGAGATACCGAATGACCCGTTCGACCTAGTCCAGATAGATTATTGTGGGCCAATCTCCACTTCAACAGCGGGAAATAGATACCTACTAACAGCCGTGGAGTGTTCCACAAGATATATATTTATTAAGGCAGTGCCGGATTGCAGCGCAAAAACCACAGCAAAGTTTATCAAAAAAGAGATAATAGACGTTTATGGAGCACCTAAGTATTTACAGTCAGATTTAGGCAGGTCATTTGTTAACACTTTAATTGCAGAGCTCAACCAAATACACATGATTGCGCACATCACCAGTAGCCCATATATTGCGATGACTAACGGCGCCATTGAAGCGACCCACAGTGTTTAAATGGATATGGTCCGCACGAACGCCATAAAGAATACGCGGAAGTGGGATCAAAACATCGACGAGCTGACTTTCGCTCTAAATACGTCAGTGCACTCTACTACAGGGCACACCCCATATTTTGCCTTACACGGGCGTGAACCGAGACAAGCCATCGATGCCAAGTTCCCGTTTTTGAGGGAAACACAGACTACAGATTATCATCAGCAGGGTCGGAAGGCACGAGAAATCGCTAAACTAGCCTTTTAGCAGAAAAGGGTCAAATGGGCAAAAATATTGAACTTAACGAGAAGAGAGAGAAAATTTGCCGTTGGAGTTTTAGTTTCATTGCGCAATAAAAAGAGGGAAAAAGAAACATCTAAAAAGTTATTATCTATTTTTGTAGGATCCTATTTAGTCGTGGAGGATGGGGGACTGAACAACTATGTATTACAAGGTCAGGGAAAAAACAAACTACTCCAGTTCGAAATGAACGTCAAGAGGCTGCGACCGTACTATGTACGGCAAGGTGAACTGGTCCCACGGTTTGGGAACCCAAAGACAACCTAACTGAATCTGAGAGTCTACACCAAAACGAGACGGAAGTCAGATTACATCCTAGTCCGGGACAGACACTGTAACAACAGGACCCTACTCGCGACTCTCAATCACGTTTCCTAATCCCCAAACAAGGTACAGTTGACCCACTAACACATATGCCCACCCTTACACTTTAGCAAGCCGGGCCGTCCACCCGCCACATACCATTCACACCGACCTATCAACAACAACCTGCAGTAATGGGTAAACCTACTTTGAGTGATATAGTTAACCGAGGGCCTGGACGCCCAAAAGGTTCTAGGAATAAGAATTTATTAGCTACCATAGATGATCAGTATATATTAAATAACGACAACATTAGAAATCTAAGGTCCAAGAAGTGTGGGTAATTTTACACTAACTATTTTAAATAATTTTAATTTTATTTTATTAAGTTAGGATAGTCAATTAACTTTAGGTAAGGTAGTTTTTATTTAACCAACATTTCAAATTTTCTTCGGCTACACCCGAAGGACTGGTTGTTTAGACCGACAGGGACCTTCTAGGGTATCGCCTGGACATGCCACTATACCTTATCAGTACCTTAAAGACACATGTTTAGGGCGATTTGAGATTGAACTCTAGTCTATAACCAGGAACAATGACCTCAGAAGTAAAGCCTAGTGTGTCGTTAATTTTGAAGGTTTAGAACAGAAGTTTTACTTTTACGTCAAATTGACTTTTGTTGCAAATAGCGTTTATCACTGTTTTATTTTTTTTTACGAGATGATCGCAGTTTATAGTCAATAATTTCATTTTATTTTAATCGTTACCAGTTTGTAATTAATTATTTTAAAACAGAAAAACAAGAGAAGACGCTTAGATTTCGTTGTTGTCATTACTTAGACTTGATACTAATGTAATAGTAGAGACCACATAGGTGTGGCATATTTAGTTTTAAGTACAATTATAGCTTTTCAATAAAACAGTTAGTTTTTGATAAGTGAGACAGTTTTCCGTTATTCTGCTCTCATTTATTTAATTGTTGAATAAATTGTTGAGTTTGTACTATTTGTTTAAGTAAATACGTGTAGAATTATAGTATATGCAATAGTGTAAGCAGAATCAAGGTTACAGCCTTGACTTTGATTAATAAATGTACGTAACTTCTACGGGCTAGGCCCTTTTGAATTTATAAATACCTATTTAATGTTTGGTGTGGCCGAGCATAGCTTGACCCCGGCTAGGTGCCCACTCGCCCAGCCAGGTGACAACCCTTCTGAGGGGCTCGGCACCACAACCCATCGTAGGAGATAGATATTATAGGAGTACACATACATATAATACAGTCATTTGTAATAATAATATATAGTACATAATTTCTACCTATTTACATAATTTATAACACTTTTGAAATACTTGACGGGTTTGGACAAGTAATAGCTCATTTTAAAGCTCTTTGAAAATGAAAAAAAACATTTTTTTTTGTTTTCACGTCCAGCCTATACAACACTTTTTATAGCGATTTCTTGAAAAAAACCGGTTTTTTGAAAAAAAACCTAAACTGTTAAAAAATCACATTAAACTCGACCAGAATTAGATTTTGCTAATTATTGCTGTTCCAGTGATGTATCATTTGTATGCAAATTCTGCGAGTGACCGGTCAAAAAATCAAATTTTACATTTTGACAACATTTTTGTGGGAAATTCAAACCGTTTCATTTTATACAGCAGATAAAGGTTCAGACATAAATGATGCCACCAACTTTGAGGGTGGGTCAGCTGCAAATATATGACAACCTGTCATACACATTGTCATTCCTTATGTTAATTTCAAGAGGGTGACGCATTAGGTGGGTGGGTGCAAAAATATGCTAAAGTTGGGTGGCGCCATTTAAGTCCGGCCCCTAATTTTTATTGGCGAAGTTTTTTTAGTTTCTTATGATATACTTATTAGGTAGTAGGTAACAGTTAAACCTTCCCTTTAAACAATGGTTAGGATTGCAGAGGGATTTCATAGTATTATGCATTTTTATCATCTTATTTTTGAAATCCCACTAAAACGTGGTGCATCATCTGGAAGTATAAAAATTGCTAACTAGTAAAAAGATAAGTGATAACTAGGAGTTTACATGGAGACAAAAGTACGTGTAATCTCATATAAATTGGTATCAGTGATGAGCTTGAGATTTATATTTGAGGAGAAATTATTTTTGATAAGTTACAAATTAGGTTTTAATTGGGTAATAATTAGCAGAATCTAATTTTGTTTAAGCTCACTAGCCAGTAATATTTTAACAGTTTTTTAGTGTTTGAAAAAAACCAGTTCTAATAAAAAAATCGCCATTAAAAGTGCCGTGGAAGTAATTACAAAAAATTGTTTTTTATATTTTCATCGACTTCAAAATAATATACTTTTTTCAAAATTGGTCGAGCATATCAGATTTTGCAAATAGGCACAAATAGATATTACTATACATTAATCGTAGAAGAGAACAATTACAAATTTGTGTAACACGATATATATTTATATTACTGGGCCATAGTTCTGTTAGGGCTGCCATTAAATTTATAATATATAGTTCCTATAATTCAATTACCGCAGCTACTGATGGCTTAAGCTGGAAAAATAAAACAAAACGCCTCCCATGGGAAGAAACAAGGATTAGTAAAAATATTTAAATATGTTGCAGTTATGAGTATTGTACTGTAATTAGTTAGAACTTAAGTTGTAGAATAGTTATAATAGAAAACATATCGATTGTAAAAGTATTTACCTGTTGAAAGGGGAAGTTTAGAATTCCTCGCCTATTGCTGGGAAGCGTAGTCTGTCCAGATGCCCGTCCCACCCTCTCAGGCCCTGTAGTACTGGAATTTTCAAACAAAACTCCATAGGAGACCAAATTTATTAAAATCATGTTTTCATTTAATTGAAATTAAGTATAATTATAAATATTCAATTATTTTGGATCACCAGTAGTTTTCATGTATATATCACTACTCATGTTATTATGTTATACTTTTGAAGTTTAAAACACACAAATAATAACTTACTATTTAGTTTTAGCGTAGCTTAGTTGAAACACTGGAACAGTTTGTGAAACCAAGTCCGGCTAAACTCGCCACAATTGGGCAGCATACCCTTTAAAAATTAATCAAAACTTCATGTGGAGCCCAAAAATATTAATTATATGTATTTCAATGTATTTCAATATTGTATATATTTTAATTGAATGTAAATAATTTAATAATTGTAATTAAGGTAATTAACGTTAACTGTAGTCCTAATTAAGAAGTTACAGGTCATAGTTATAGTATGTAATGATTTCCATATGTTATTTTGCATAGTTACCTAAAGTTTGGTTAAGAGCGCTGATTTGGAGCTATGGCGGTCCGCCATATCCGGGTCACACTGTAATAGGTCACGGGTCATTTAGTTAGACTCGCCATAGTCGAAAACCTCACGAAAAATCAATACAAACGGACAATTATGTAATAATTTTAATATCAGCCATGTGGGCCATCACTTATAAATTTTTTAAAAGAATTTCGACGCTTATAACTTTTTTGGGAAAAATAATTTCAAAATGTAACAAGGGCCGATCGATGCACAAAATTTTGAGAAATTTTTTAATACTTACCCCAACTCTGTAGTCCTCCGAACTTCGGAGCAATCGGGGGCGGGGATGGTCTGGCCGGAGCCCAGGTCCGTCAACAGGAAATAATTTGAATAAATGATTTAAGTGTATATTATATATGTATTTACCATGTGTAGTGTATAGACACGTAAGCTCACATAAGTTTATACTACAGGCAAAAGAGCCACGTCATTTAACACTACGTTAGATGTACAACTAGAATAGAAGGACAGATACTCTCGCTCATTCTGGGGAGCGGGGGTATGTTAGGATATGGCGTATGCCATTTCCTAATAGCGATGTTTAATATTAAGCATTCAATGTTATGTAAACAGACAGTACGGAGGGAGCATCGTCGCTCTCCTCCGGCTCATCTCATCAGTGTAGTATCAGAGACTAAGCGATACAGACTTGTCACAGTAAACCACAACACAATAAAGACCAACCGTTAAACATTACTGTCAACCAACTAACTACTACACTCCAACATTTACTAATTTACTCAGTCCATCTACATATTACATTGTAACCTCTCACATAGCCAAGCATCTACCGTAGGCACATATATAAGATCGGTAGAACCCTAACACTTTCACGTTTTATGAAATATTTTTATTTTATTGTTTACTATTTAGTTGTATTGTATTTAGGTGCACTCTCCTTTTCAAAAGAAGGGAGAAGCCGTATGTTATGTCGTTGTACGTACATACGCCATAAATGCAGTCGCACAATGCCCACGATGCATTACTAACTATAAACAAATGTAATGAACCGATTCCTACTCAGTAGTTGTACTACAGTAGACTCAACATTCTATACTTAACATTCTTAGAAGTCTAATACAACCCACTTACTGTACCTCTTACTAGCTACAGCGAAAACCCCACACATTCCTACTAATAAAGTATATACAAACTCACAACGATTAAGATACGCTCCTACTTACATTAACTTCAACTCATTTACATTTATTTTATAAGTAAACCACAGGACCGTACTTAACACAGTATCTTAATTTGATGATTTAGCTAAGAAAAGACGCCTACTGGCGTAGCTCACAATACATTTAGTGTAATCTTCTTAGCTTCTTCAGCCTTAATTCCTACAACGCCAAATCTTTAGACGTTGGTGTGCATAATAACGGCAACTTACCATTAAAGTGCCTTAATATAAAAGCATTTATTAAGCATCTAATTGAGTAATTAAATGCCATCTGTTGAGTTTGAGTCCATTCCAACATTTCAAGAATAAAGTATTAAAATGGTTTTTTCGCACTTTTTGCTAAGAGCAAATTGGTTTCCTTCCATTTATTGTTAAAGGCAAAATGGTGTCCTTCCGTTTTCAGCTGCAGACAGCCTTTTGGAAGGACATCATTTTGCCTTTAACAAAGAATAGAAAGGAACTAATTTGCTTTTAGCAAAAAGTAGAAGCAAACTATTTTGATACTTTACCCTCGATTTGTTTTCTTCTAACAGCATTGGTCAAAGGTATTGAATTTTCTAAATACAATGGAACCAATTTTCTGTAAATAGAACAAATGCAAACTATTGTTGTAATGCGCGAAGCACAGCGTTATTCAGGTGTGAGGACACCGGCATTTAATTAGTAATGACGTAAGAATGTAAGAATGAACTCATGGGATGAGTAATCTAAAAATGTAAATGGTCAGCAACAGACTATAACACTCGGGACGTTTGGGATGTTTGAGTAAACCACTTATTGTAAACGGTCAGCAGATAGTTCTGAGATGATCGTAACATTCACAACGTTTGGAACGGATGTGACAGAGGACGCAGTCCTTGAACCAAAACAGTATTACTAATTAAGCAGAACAAAATGTTGTAAACAAAAGTTGTAATTTTGACTAATCCGACTTTAAGAAAGTTACTTCTGTTATCACCTCCAAGAGTAGCACTTTTACTTTATTACCTCTAATCAGTAAACCAATAAACTTATAAATTCGCCAATTGATTCCAACTACTCTGTCGTTGCTATCTCACTCATTATCACACCTCAAATCGTTAACACTTATCACTATCTCATATACCCGATATCCACAAATATAACGTGCTGGCTAGGTCACGTAGTAGACTGTGTGCCGGCAGTGTGTTAAAAATCCCACCCAATTGGGGAGAGCATCAGAGTAGCGAATATATCAGCACGTTAAAATGTTTTTTAGAAAGACAATTTTTTTTTAAAAATAAAACTGACAAAGGACAGGGATAAATTATTCAGGCAAGGTTACGAATACGGAACAGGGAACAGTTTTTGGGAGGAACTCAGTAAGTCAAAAAAGTAAAAATAATAAGAGGAACCAGGAGGGTCAGTAAAATAGATTTTAGTTTCCGAAAAGGATTAAAACCAGAGGTGGTATAGGTATACCAGAGTTTCTAGGAAAGGTAGAATTATTTCAAACGTATCAAAAGCGATTAGAACCAGAGGTGGTACTGCAGAAGAAGTCGTGCTCAGACTTGTACCAGAGCTTCGTATAAGCAAGTAGCTTTAATTTAAACAATCAAACAAACATCAGTACCAACCTACAGACACCATTGTCATGTTTCCAAGTCCCGTCCCCCGGCAGCTATGGACGTTGGCATTCTAACATTACTTATATAGGGTAGAATGCTAAAATAATTTATAGCTCCAGAACGACTCTTTCTCCTTAACTTTTGTTAACTGGTCCAAGTAGCTGACGTCAGTACCAATTTACAGACACCATCCTCATGTTCCCAAGTCCCGTCCCCTGGCAGCTATGGACGTTGGCATTTTAACATTACTGAGATAGGGTAGGATGCTAAAATATTTCATATCTCCAAAACGACTCTTTTTCCTCAACTTTTGTTAACAGTTCCAAGTAGCTGACGTCAGTACTAACCCACAGACATCATCTTTATGTTCCTAAGTACCGTCCCCCGGCAGCTATGGACGTTTGCATTTTAACATTACTGAGATAGGGTAAAATGCTAAAATAATTTATATCTCCAGAACGACTCTTTTTCCTTAACTTTTGTTAACAGGTCCAAGTAGCTTACGTCAGTATCAATTCACAGACACCATCCTTATGTTCCCAAGTCCCGTCCCCCGGCAGCTATGGACGTTGGCATTTTAACATTACTGAGATAGGGTAGGATGCTAAAATAATTTATATCTCCAGAACGACTTTTTTTCCTTAACTTTTGTTTACAGTACCAAGTAGCTGACGTCAGTATCAACTCACAGACACCATCGTCATGTTCCCAAGTCCGGTCCCTCGGCAGCTATGTACGTTTGCATTTTAACATTACTGAGATAGGTTAGGATGCCAAAATAATTTATATCTTTAAAACGACTCTTTTTTCTCATTTTTTGTTAACGGTTTTAAGTAGCTGACGTCGGTAGTAACTTACAGACACCATCCTCATGTTTCCTAGTCTCGTCCCTGGCAGCTATGGACGTTGGCATTTTAACATTACTGAGATAGGGTCAAAAAAAGTTACAGCATTGTGATTATTAGTGCGCAGAACAAGGTAGCAGCAATTTGTTTTAGTTAAGTAACACAAAAACACATAAAAAACTTGATCTTTTATTGTTTTTGCTACGTTAGTAAGTTGGGTTGGTTAGCTCAAAGTAAATGAAATTTAAAATGACCAATAAAAACCAAAACGGCATATACATAGTATAATATAACTAATAGCGGTTCTGCATTGACGACTTACAGAGGTTACGTTCGTAAAATACCTAGGTAGGTGCGGCGCAGAGAGCATCTAAACCTAAGTAAGCGTGATGTACAGCGTTAACATATAAGTTGCCTCTTACAATAACCTTTTAGCTTCGTAAAACGCGGTAGGCGAGACCTAACAAGCTACGTAGGTAGGTTGTTTGCTCCATAGGTTCGTTTTTATTTATTTTCTTGAAAAAACTTTTAAACGACTACAAATTTAAGGACAAAGCGCGCTATTGTTTTCAACTTAAACTGAAAAATGTTGTTGAACAATGTTTGAAAAATGTTTAGTTTTTGAGGAGTCAGGCGTTTTGAATCGCTTAAGATCTTTTCTTCTAACACAGACCCCCGTGTGACTAGCTCACCCCGTACTAACACAGAGCCAAGTAAGCGTTAAATGATATAGATCGCCACAAATGTGGAGAGCCCGGCGTTTAAGATCAACGTTCTTACGAAAGAGATCCGAGGCAAGTTGGATTCGAACCCAGGCCTTGTCAACAGTGATTGAGAGCCTCAGACGCTATGTCTCGCCCGGCACTACTGGACCCCTAGGGCTCGGCAAACTGTTAGAGCCTATGTCCAAACGCATGAGAGAAGTACAAATTTTAACCGTCTAAAAATGCAATATAATATATATATTTAAATATTTCAGAGTTGATCAAACTTCCTAGAGTTCTATAATTAACTGCCTAATAGGCTCATGTCCAAACGCATTACAAAGTACAATTTTTTAATCCATTTTGTAGCAAATTTAACATGTTTATTCTTAAATGATCATTGTTGTTTTTATTGTTTTGTGTCACTTACAGCAAATTGATAACTGTTTCTGAATTTTGTAATTGATATTGCATTTATTAATGCGAAAGTTGTAGATCTCTGATCAAACTCTAAAACATGCCTATTGAGCACCGGTTGAACTATTCACTGGGTCGGACAACTCCGGGCGCTTGGCATTTGTTTATCTGTTAGTTGCATTATTTCGTACTGAGGTTTGTTTGCAAGTTAATTCAAGGTACCAGTGCTTTGAGTTGTCCTCCGTATAGAGCATAAGTATATTTATTTTTCAGTTTTTAGTTCTTTTTTTTAACAAATTTACTATGTTTATTCTTAAATTATCGTTGTAGTTTTTTATTGTTTTGTGTCACATACAGCAGAAAAGGTAATAATGATTTCTAAAGTACAATGTTTTTCAAACAGAATGAATGCAGGTACATCTGACTGTACTAGCGCTTCTAGGGTGTTGGATGATAGCAATGACTCAAAGGTGTCGGATTTGCATGTGTCAGTTACTCGAAAGAAATGCAGCAATGGGATGTTTGAGAAGCTTGTCAAGATGTTAAAGCATATTCCAGATTTTGAACGGGTAACGCATTTGGATAACGAGATTAACTGAAAAAAGGTTGCTGTAGATGTTCAAACACAAGATTACTTGAAACGTTTGTACCTCAACCTGTTCGTGACAACTCTTTGAAAAGCGAAATTAGATTTTGTTAGAATTGGTTCTGGTATTTCATGACTTTCAGCGTGTAAAGTCCTACCGAATGACACTTGCAGATGTTTTGAAGGGCATTGGAGCTGATTTTCAGACAATTTAGTTGTATACAACTTTTAAAGTACGTTATATGATGCAAGGAAGACCTATGCTAAAGAATCAAATAAAGGAGCAACTACTGACATCTACGGAATTTTCGAAAAAGCGCCCTTAGTTTGTTTACGCTCAAAGCAACGGAGATTGTCCAAGTCAAAGTAAGCATTATATTGACTATGTTAGTTCAATTACGCTTTGACATAACTTGCTAATTAAATACACGCTCATAACTGTATACTAACTAATAACTTTCAAATGTTTTTTTAGCCGACAGTATAAACTGTTCTACTGCTAGCTTTAGGCTCCTTAAATTTCAACTTAGTTAGCAGGCTGAGCAAGACCTTTTGGATTTGTGGACAGAGAACCCTAATGAGTACAAGCTTATTATCTTCGAAATGTTGCTTCGTAGTTCTCCAGTTGGTGTCAGTATTATGTTTGCGTATGACAACAAGATTAAACAAGTTGTTCAATATTTTGCTTTAGCTCATGCATCTTTGGTTGTGGCACAAAAATGCAACTCTTAACCTTAGTATTCTGTTTTTTTTATTGCGATTTGCATGCTTTTTAAACACATTTAACACTTATTAGTTATTTTACTCGTACTCTGTACGTTTTCTAAGTAGTTCACTACAACCAGTGTACCATTATTGTATGACTAGTCTAAAAGTAGCAATTTTATTCAATAGGAATTTTTATTAACACATTAAAGTTCTGTATTACCTTTTGTTTTGGTTTATGTATACACTCACTAACTGCTTCGTGACAATGTTGAATATCAACTTTTGCTCAACTTAAAATAGTAGGTACTCGACACAGGCATCTTGATACACAGAGAGAGTGCCAGGGAGGAAAGAACGAGAGCGAGTGCAGAGATGCTTTTGGTTTTGGTCTCTCCTCTCCGTATGTGTAATATGACACCGAACACATGTGTAGAGATCCTCTCGCCACAGACACACTGAAAAACGTCGGGAGAACGACAATCCTTGTGTGGCATGGGAGACACACTACACACAGCAGCATGTATATATGTAGTGCTGTAGTGCCATAGCCTATAAAGCCCGGTGTACGGCAGGGGCCTATATAACTAAAACATAGTGCCGTCAGGTTTGGTTATGTAAGCAGCTGCACTGGATGACTCATACATTCTTTTAGTATGTACCTGAGCCAACCAGAGGGCGCATGACCAGATGGTCCAATTCCTTGCACACCCGGTCCACAGATGTTCTGAACATCTGCCTGCGGTTGCTTTGAAGTGGCAGATGGTTTCGTGGGAAAATTCCTTCTCACTCACAAACGTTTGTCAGCTGCACGCCAACGTTGCACGTGCATCTATGCTTACATTAGGCATACATATTAACAGGATGCCATAAAGTGCCTCACTTGACAGAATCCCATTAAAAATAGCTAAAAATAGAACTTGGAGCTGACTCATTGAAACATGAGCCAAAACAGGTGGTTGGGTGGAAACGTTCCCAGAACGTTACTAACCTCGCCCATTAAATGTACATACGTCTCTGGACGGGTATAAAAGGGGCCTCAGCCACACTAGCCAGTTCAGTAGTTCCCGAGACTTCGAGCAGTGAAGACCTCAAGAAGATCTAGTGCAGTGCCTTTCTTAGTCTTGGTGAGTTAGTCAGACTCATGGTCTTTTGATAGGAAGCTATCTGTGTACGCAGTGAGTCTGATAGTCACGCACCTTATAAGACTCAAATACGAAGGTCTTCTTCTCTGGAGAGAAGAGTCTCTAGCCTTTGGGCAGAAGGGACTATCAAGAAAGTTTCGTATTTATAATAACTTCTTGGTCTCCTTGGCATAGTTCAGGCTAAGGGCACGCAGAAATGTTATTATCTAAGTGTGAACCAAAACGCGAAAGACTTAGATTTTTCTCAACATTTTGCTTAACACTCTCATTTCACTCATTTCTAGTCTGCCAAAGACTTAGAATATTTTCCCAAGACACAAACACACTCATACTGCTGCTCTCAGGAATTCACTCACAAACACCTCACTTAGTTATACAGTAATTTAGTCTCACCCTAGTAAGAGACTAACTCGAATAGCCCCAAGTACAGCATAACCCTACTGTTGTATTCCAAGATAAACAGAGAAGGTATGATCAATCTTACGTTATTTGAATAGTATTAGTTAACTTGGGTCACCAAACAGTAAGTTTGGTGAATTAATATTAAATAAATATTACATTGATATTGTGTTTATTGTGTGTTGATTTACTTACTGATGAATAAAGAGACCTGGTGCGTAAAGACCAGCTCACTATAATCAAACCTGTGTTATTTGAGTAACTTATTGAGTTAACCTCACCCCCTTACGGAGAGGGTTCTTACCGACCCTCTCTAACAATTGCGCATACCCTAACATAAATATAGGCGATATTTCTGGAAGGTAACAACAACATTCTATACAGATTGCATAATATTTATTGCAACATGTTATTACTGTTTTATTTGTTTATGCAGCTTACTGTTTGGGTATTCTGTTTGCAGTTGTATGTGCAAAAAGTTTGTAATTAAAATTTCTTTGTACATTGGGTCTTCTAATTAGCAATGTCATTTATGCTGTTGTAGTTAATAAAGTTGCTTAAATATCCTTGTTACGGTGTGCGTTTTACGTTTGTTTATTAGTGTTACCTGTGTATATATAACGTTCTTGTAATTCTTGAATATTCTTCATTATAATTACTTACATACGCAACTTATTGTATTTGCGCCTTGTGTTCTTACTAATAGCTGTTTAACGCAAACGCTTTTACTGTGAAGTAATATTGTTGTTATATGTGTTTTAGTATGGCAGTTCAGAATTCTGTTAAGCAGAAGCAGTTTTACTGAAAAGTGCGAGTAGCGCCTAAATCGGTTGTCAGGACATTTAAAAAAGTAAGTTAAATACCTGACAGAATTAAACAAAACTAATTTATTTGTGTTATTACTTTTGCTTTCTAATCAATCAGTCGTGCGATCTTAAAAAGGCTACAACTAATAATATTACAATATTGAAAAAACATTTTTAGCAAAAAAGGCTCATGCAAATTATTCTTACAGATTAGCCCACCCCAGGACTCCGTTGTCTTCAAAGAAAATCCGCAGTATTCGATGTCCAAAAACCAAGCAAAACGAGCAGCAGGTAAAAAAAAATCCAAACCGAAACTATCATCTTCGCCTGCCTTTTCTAAATTATTACCAACCAATGTTAAAGATCCAAAAACTTAAACGCCCAAAACTACTTCGAAAAAACGTAAAAACGCTCCAAAGGTAACTGTCGCACCAAAGCACTTAAATTCAAAAACACTTAGAACTCTCCGATCTCATATGCTATAATGCAATCACAAATGTAAAGCCTATATACCGAAGTGACAATATGATACAATAAAAGTTTGAGGAGAAAGAGTCATTTCGAAGATATAAATTATTTTAGCATCCTACCCTATCTCAGTAATGTTGAAATACAAACGTCCATAGCTGCCAAGGTACGGGACTTAGAAACATAAAAATGGTGTCTGTAAGTTGGTACTGACGTTAGCTACTTGAAACTGTTCACAAAAGTTGAGAAAAAAGAGTCGTTTTGGAGATATAAATTATTTTAGCATCCTACCCTATCTCAGTAATGTTGTGATGCCAACGTCCATAGCTGCCAGGAGACGGGACAAAGAAAAATAAAAATGGTGTCTGTGGGTTGGTACCAACGTCAGCTACTTGGAACCGTTAACAAAAATTGAGGAAAAAGATTCGTTATGGAGATATAAATTATTTTAGCATCCTACCCTATCTCAGTAATGTTAAAATGCAAACGTCCATAGCTGCCGGGGGACAGGACTTGGGAACATAAGGATAGTGTCTGGGGGTTGGTACTAACGTCAGCTACTTGGAACCGTTAACAAAAGTTGAGGAAAAAGAGTCGTTGTAGAGATATAAATTATTTTAGCATCCTACTCTATCACAGTACCGTTAAAATGCCAACGTCCATAGCTGCCAGGGGACAGAACTTGGGAACACAAAAATGGTGTGTGTGGGTTGGTACTGACGTCAGCTACTCTG
>CATKUY010000304.1:0-72886 GCA_949802685.1 Dicyrtomina minuta
AAAACAGAAATCTTAGGTAGGTATTTTTATTTTATTGTTGTTATTTCTTCAGACCTTGCTATTTTTCGATAATATTGTAGGGAATTATTTGTAAATAAACTAACCAATTGTCACATGTTACTTGAACTGTATACTTTTTGTTGTAAAAAAATGTGCAAGGTCGTTATATAAATACAAATACCACTTAAATATTACATGAAAATAGG
Source organism: Dicyrtomina minuta (assembly GCA_949802685.1). NCBI lineage: Eukaryota > Metazoa > Arthropoda > Collembola > Symphypleona > Dicyrtomidae > Dicyrtomina > Dicyrtomina minuta. The sequence goes on from CATKUY010000304.1 coordinate 207, forward strand.
CAGGTAGCAGCTTTATATTTGTACATGTTATTCTAAAATAATAAAACAGCTTAAACGTGTCTAGGATGCGAGTCAGACAGTTACTATAAAACACTTGTTAGAGATTGTAGAGATATGAGTCTAGTTTGAAACATGTTCTTAAAAAATATATATTGTTTACTACAGATTTGTGACCAACTTTAAAATAAAAGTAACATGTATAACTTTATTTGTTGATATGATGCAGAGCATAATATATATTTAATAGTTACAAGATAAATCCACTGAATTTAACATTATTTCAATTTGGATATACAAGTAAAACTAATTGGGTTATTGTATGTTATTTAGTTTTATAAAATTTAAATCAAACAATAATCAACTTGAATGTGCTTTTGTGCAATATTGTTTGATAAAAGAGACTAATGCAGTTTAAAAACTGATGAAACTATCCGTTACACTTTTGTTAAACTTGAATTAGGAATTGTGATTTGAAACCAAATATTTATTAGGATTTTAAAAATATAATAGTATTTGTTAACTATGTACAAACATCAAGAAGCAGGATAATAATTAGACAAAAAAAATGCCTAGTAAGGTTAACATTACAAACGTTTGCTAACAATGTAAGCTGATTATTGTAAAATGCCTTATACCCTGTATAAATTTAAGCTCAAGTGAAAGTGCATTTTAATTTAAGTTTTGTGAGTTTAAAAAAATAAAATGTGACAAACAAAACTTTTTATTAGAAATTGTTGTCGTATAAATATTTTTAAAGGATAAAAATCAAAAACGAATTTTTTAAATGCATCAAATAATTTGCAAATAGCAATAATATTTGATGTTAAATAATGACATTAAAGCATTAGTGATAAAACATTCAGCAACTTTTTAAATTGCATTTATGTACAATCTACACTACACTTTTGTAATAAAATTAATCTCAAATTATATTTTCTTTAAAATTACTAGATTTTTGTAAAGTGCTTTGTACCCCACTATACACGCACATAGTTACATTTTGCGATACTAAATATACAATAAAATATAGTAAATTCCAACAAAAACAGACTTGCTAAATTAAATAAACAATTAAAACGTAATATTTATAAATTGAGACAAAAACAACAAGGTTGTTATTTATTAAAAAACTAGTTTGATTGTGGAATATTTTTGAGTTGCCGTAGTGATCAAAGGATCTAGACAAGACATTCGAAATCCTAAATTTGAGATTCTATATAGCTTAGAATCAATAGGGTGTAGAAACAAATCAGTCAAGAGTCTCGAGACATCTAGTCGCGTCAATATGTTTATTATGTAACATAACAACAGGTGTACAGTATCTTTAACAAACTTGAAAGAACGTAAAAATACTGTGTGTATGACGTTCCCCACTTTTACACTAACAATTTATTATTTTAAAACCTCTTTAGCATCAACAAAAGACTACGTTAAACATACGTTTGCAACGCAATTAGTAAAATAAATTACTCTAATAAATTCTTAATTTATCCGTTTAACAGCTAACTTAATGACAGAAACAGTATCACACGTTGTTATTTCAGCCTTATTAACATGTGACTTATTTACAAAATAAATCACAAACCTTAACGAAATGCTTTTATTAAAAACATGTCACTAAGTTAATTATAGTTTACTTTGTGACTGTTATTCTAGGGAAACTTCAGAATCATTGTTAAATTATTCTACTTTATTACGTGTGTTAAATAGAAAAAGTGACAATCATGAGGTAGGACGAACGGATAGTTTCATCAGTTTTTAAACTGCATTAGTCTCTTTTATCAAACAGTATTGCACAAAAGCACATTCAAGTTGATTATTGTTTGATTTAAATTTTATAAAACTAAATAACATACAATAACCCAATTAGTTTTACTTGTATATCCAAATTGAAATAATGTTAAATTCAGTGGATTTATCTTGTAACTATTAAATATATATTATGCTCTGCATCATATCAACAAATAAAGTTATACATGTTACTTTTATTTTAAAGTTGGTCACAAATCTGTAGTAAACAATATATATTTTTTAAGAACATGTTTCAAACTAGACTCATATCTCTACAATCTCTAACAAGTGTTTTATAGTAACTGTCTGACTCGCATCCTAGACACGTTTAAGCTGTTTTATTATTTTAGAATAACATGTACAAATATAAAGCTGCTACCTGCCTATTTTTATGTAATATTTAAGTGGTATTTGTATTTATATAACAACCTTGCACATTTTTTTACAACAAAAAGTATACAGTTCAAGTAACATGTGACAATTGGTTAGTTTATTTACAAATAATTCCCTACAATATTATTGAAAAATAGCAAGGTCTGAAGAAATAACAACAATAAAATAAAAATACCTACCTAAGATTTCTGTTTTGTGCAAAGTTATGAACTTTATGCTAATAAATTAAATATTTACACGTCAACTGTGCTGCTTGACAAGTTTATTTAAACTAATAAAAATTTATTTTTTAAGGGTAAATATTGCTGAAAAACTATTTAAACTTGCGTGAGTTAAGGTAATTTTTTCTTTTGTTCGTAATTAAATATCTATTTAGTTTTCAAACAATTTCAAATATTGTGTTTTTTGCTGTGTTTAAATCTAATAAACAAATTATTAGTATTGTGTTAAACACAGTAATCTTTGCGTTTAAACTTCGTGCGAACAACTTTTATTCCAATGTTACAAAACAAAATAACTTTTATATACTTTGTCATCATACGTTGTTCTTGCAAAAGGTACAGAAATCTAATAATTCACAAAATAAACCGCGTAGCTGATTTCATGCTTGTGTTACGCAAAAATTTTTAAGGTATATTTTAAAATACATCACAGAAATTGCACTTTGAAGTTTTGTGCAGTAAAGGTCTTGTTGCAAAAAAACATGAGATTGTAAACAAGTAAGGTTTTTGCAGCGTAGATTGCAACATAGTTAGTTCTTGGTCCGTATTTTTTTATATTTTTGACAATTCATTCACGCTTTGATAAAGAACACGTTTGAACGTCATAGTTACAGTTTTTCACAGGTAATACAACTGAATTTAAAGGTTTAACGACTCTGTGATTTTCGGGTTTCACATTAGCGTCTCATAGCACGGAAAAATATTAAAAAGTAGCAGTACATACACCTTTGACAGACAGTGGAAAACAAATTGAACAGATTTCTACACTAAAATAACCTAAACTGTAAATTTTGTTTTTAAATGATCTTTATTTAAATCGTTTGCACATATTGCACGTAATGTCAAAGAATTGACAAATGCGTTACAAAATTAATTAAGCGCTTTAACACTTTATTAATATTTAACTAAAATTATTTTCAATGTTTAAAATAAATTCAAAATTAACTAGTACCACATTGAATCAATAATAGCAAATATGTAAATATATTACATTGCAAATGTTTTGAGTCTGCAACTTTAACCTGTTATCAGATAAGGTTAGTCAGAATATCATTTTAAAATTATATTTTTGTTTTTAGAAACATGTTTATAGTGCTTGAGTTAAACAAATACATTTAAACTAACAGTACAAACAAACATATTGGTAACACTTACTGCTGAATAGACTTGATGTTAAACTATTTAGCCTTAACCGGCAGTATAAATATATATTTGCAGATAAAATAAGCAAATTGTTACCTAAAAAGTACTAAAAGTCAAGTAATTTGCTAAAATAGGTTGGTAAACACTACAATATGTGCCTGATGAGCAGATTATTGGGAACAAACTAAGCATTTTTAGCCATATTATACACAAAATAAACTGATTGCACCACAGGTCTTTACCTAATGTTTGTACTCAACAACATTTGTAATTGGATAGTGCATCTTTACTCTGCATTTTAAATTTATGCGTATACTGTATCGAAAAAAAACACAGTATGATTGGCTTATTTCCTATTTTCTAAAATAATTGCAACGAAATTTGGTTTTAAAGCGTGTTTTGATACCTTTAGGTATCAGCTGTTAACTATTTTGATCGTTTTTAGACGAAAATTGTTTATCGCGTTTTGTAGAAATTGTTTTATTATTTTTTAGGTTTGACAGAACCACAATACATTTATTGTTATTTCTCTTTAGTCCTTAAGGCGCTTGTGCATTTTTATATGGATACAATTGTTTAACTACAATGTATTAATAAAAGTATGTCTTTTTAAAACAAAATTTTATAATTATTGCCGCTTTGGCAGCTCTTATTAGCCATTCGGAAATAGTTGAATCATTTCAGTTAGAATTTTTCGTTTATAAATGTGATTACAATTGCCTCTCTCACCCATGCATCAAGCAAACCACATCAACCTGTTTAAATGATGACGAAATAATTTTGGAAGCAGGCATACAGTTTTGAAAACAGTGTACACTTTTCTGCTCAATGTGTTCACAATTGCATGTATGTGTCAAACATTTGTTAAATTTTATTTGAGTTTGAGGATTTTGTTGTAACGTTTGTAAAATTACATTTTTGCTTTTAAAAATAAAGTACACATTCGTTTTTAGCGTGTTCACAATTGTCAGCCTCTACCTTGTATTTATAAATATTGAATAGCAATTTAAAAGTATGAAATAACAATTGTAAAATATTGTTTCTAATTTTAAAATTAAAGTAAAAATTTTTTATTAGAGTGCACAAAATCGGCAACATCACTTTAATACATAACAAAACATTAAAACGTTAAATATGTATTTGCTAATAATTTTGAAATCAAACATGCATTTTAAGATGAGGTAGACACAATACTACCTCATGCGTACACAAATACTTACCTTGACCTAACAGTTTTGAGTAAAAATGAACCTTTTTTAACTACGTAGTTAGATTTTGAAACTATTTGAGCCCTTCTTAACAATGTGAACACATTTAGGTAATAGTGTTCACAATTGAGAAGGCTGCTTTACTGCTAAAGTTAAATCAAATTAACTTCATATATTTTAAAATACGTAAAATAAGACATACATTTATTGAGACTGCTGGCATATATTTTTGAATGTGTTTACAGTAAGAAATATAATTTTAAAAATAGAATTTTGTGCTATGTGTGCCACATTTAGCAACGACAGCAGCACATATTGTACAAATAACTTACAAAAACAACAAGTATGGTACTACATACTATATTAGTTACACCTAGGTACGGCGACAGTACCTAATGACTTTTATTAAAAATAGCACTTTCAAATTTTAAACTTAAATTAAAGCTCAATTTTATTATTTTGTACTTATGAATGCGTACAAAGAAACCAGATTATCTATTCGCACCTCAAACTACAACCCGTTGTAGACACACTACAATCTTCTGTTCCTAATCTTTTGAGACGCCACACCGCTACCTGCTTCGAGATAAGGGGAAACATTGGCTTCAGCTCAATTCACAAAGCAATGTTAACATATGTACAGCACACATAACTGTCAGTGCTGCTCTCTATTTAAATTCTGTATAATTAATTTTTTTATTGAATTTTAATATGTTAATGAAGCGCATCGCTAAATTTCTGTACACTGACCAATGCAAATCAATGTATGTGTGATTGTTTCCCATCGCTTCCCATCAGCATCATACGCTCCCCGTCTCTTTCCATGCTGTAGCCCACATCCTTCCCAACATATCCCCTGCCCTTTCCAGGTACTTATCCTCACCCCTACCACTAAACTCCTCCCCAAAATGCTCATCTCCCAGTATATCTATCTACTTACAGGTACTGCCACTGACTAATCGTTATTACAAGTAGTTTTACAATTCTGGACTGACTCTGGAAGTTTTAGAAAATTTTGCACAATTTTTATTTGTGGACTTTTTTGCTTTGCCATTAAGTCAAAAGTCCGTTAGACGAAATTTAAATGATTTCCAGTGAGACCTAACTTGTTTTTTTTTTTTAAACTTTATCCCGCATAAAATAATCAACAATCAGGAATTGTCCTCTACAAACTACAAAAACACTAAAAAACAAAAGTTAAATAAGACATGCGTCTTTTAGGTGGACTTATTACATTTTTCCAAACAACTCTTCATACATTAGGGCAGGACATAAAATGCAAGTTTTTATTGCATTTTAATTTCAAATTGCAATTTTATAATTGCCACCTATTTCTGCATAAGCCCAGTAAGACACATATGTTTAGCAGTAGAGTGCGTATGTGTGATCATGCCTTAAGTGTGATCAGTGGCTGGTGCTAAAACACAAGTGGAATCAGAAATCCTTTACTAGCCGGTAATGATAGCCTGTACTCTTAACTAACGACAGTATAATTTGGTAATCCGACAAATTCCCCCTGGACAAAGTCTCCCCGGACATTTTCCCCCCGGGCTTTTTCCCCCTATAAGTAACAGCAGACATTTTCCCCCCAAACTCGTAAATATTATGTGTCGTAAGATTAAGTGATGATTTGTGAAATACTGGGTTATAAGAATATGTTTTAATTTTATTCTCACTGATTGTATATAATCTCACAAATTCTATGCAAAATATACTGTATTAAAACGCAAGCTTCTAATTAAATTGATTTCATGGAATGCAAACTCTGATTGTTAACTTAAAAAGTTTATAAAATGAAGGTAAGTAGTTTAAACCATAATCAAATTGTAAACATTGTAGTTAGTAGTAAAATTACACACTCAGGAAATATATGTACTATTGATGCTTTGAGTTCTTGATGGAAACTGATAAAATAAAACTTTAACCGAAGCGAATTTGTGTGTAACCATTTCCTTGCTGGTCTGATCAGCAAACATAGTAATTAAAAGTATGTAAATGTGCGTGGGTTTGTAGATTGCAGAACATTAAAATTGACATAGTAATTAGTAAGCAAATTGTGAAATAATACTCAAGACCAGCTCCTAGTCCTATAGCTTACAACATTGAGTTACTTCTCGAAGTATGCATCCTTACACAGTAGTGAAATATCACATACTAGTTGTTGCATTTTAGTATTAGGGGGAAAATGTCCGCTGTTACTTATAGGGAAAAAAAGTCCAGGGGAAAAATGACCGGGGGGATAATGTCCGGGGAGACTTTGTCCAGGGGGAATTTTTCCAACAACCGTATAATTTAGGGTGCGAAACTTTGAAAACCTGGGCAGAGTAAAATCTCAGAAGTCCGAATATCAGAAAAACTCGTTTTCCGAATTTTCTTTTTGAGTTTACAACAATTTCAAAAATTTCTAGTGTTGTACATTTTAAAAATAAAGATCGTGTGCAAAGTGATTGATACGTTCATTACCAACCGGTTGAATATACTGTTTGAGATTTTGTACAGAGAGATCGCAGTAAAATAGATGAAAAGTCGAAGTATCGAATTCGGGAGTTGTGCTACAATGTAATCATTCTATGAGCTCTAAATGTAATCAGAACCGCAGATGACTAACGGCATCGAATTAACTCAGTTTATTAAACAACTTATTAAAAATAATTTGACAATGATGTTTTACATCATTAGGGATCGTCCACAACTGATATCGTCCGGCTGGGTGTGGGTCCAGTCAGATTTTGAAGACACATTATATATATATAACGGTTTAAGTAATGTTGAGGTCATGACATGGAGGTAAATGGGTCCTAATAAAGTTGTAATTTGGGTAACACAATTCATGAACTTTCCCTTTTAGCAAATTTTAAATTTAAGTAAATTAGAAAAATGGGTGGGTATTAAAAATTCATTGTATTATTAGATATAGCGATGTAGGCATCGCTTATAGTCTTATAATGTAATAGATTTAAAATTAGGATTTAATTATTAATACATAAGGATGTAACATTTAATTTAAGAGAATTGATTATGTAGGCCAGAGGATGTGGCGAAGGACGAGTTCTATGAAATGAATTTAGTTAAGATAAGATCATGTGAAGATGACTTCACTATTGCGTAAACTATTGTGTAAATTATTGTGTAAATGAATCATGCATCATGTGAATGTAAATAATGCAACAATGAGATGTAATTATTTCGAGAGCTTGTTTCAGAGATTTTATTCTATGTAGAAGCCACTCCTTTGCCAACTACGAAACCAACAACATTAAAACTGTTCTTACTTGTATAGTTAGCTTTTGATAAATTACGTGTTAAAAAGACTTTAATAAAATTAACTGTGATTTAATTGTTAATAACAAACTTGATCCTTTCAACTTGACAGAAACTCAACTTATTTACTCAAGCATCCTTACACTCAAATCCACACATTTAACAGTATTGATAGCATTAATGCGGTGTGTGAAGCACTCAAGATAAATTCACTAGTTAGGAATTCCTTGATCATTTACGCAAATCTTGTAATCACATGTTACAGATGCCGAATTATCGTTTATTTTATTTATACCTACTAAAATGATGACATCATTTGTGAACAACCCTTAAAAGGATAAAATCGTGATGAGACAAAAAAAGTCATTAATTGTGTGACGCCATATCCAGACCACCCCAAAACATGTGAGTTTGTATTTTACTGAGGTAGTATTTTTCTACAATTCTCATAATGAAATCTAATATCGCATTATCGTACTATCTTTTATGTTTTCATTTTATCTAAATGATTTCTAGAGTGATCACATAAAAAGCACTAAATTTCACTGTAATATTAATGCAATTTTAACATGATCACATTATGGGTCACGGTAATCACATTTACATAATGTTTGTGATTTCGAAAATTATCGAAGTTATTTCATACAACTCGATGTAAATCTTTGAATAATCAGTTTACTGGTATGATATTTTAAGGGTACATAGAGAAGGAGCTGGCTAGTAATTAAGTACATAAACAGTAAATTTGGAGGAAATACAAAAGGGTACAGATTTTCAAAGTTTAAAAAATAAACCCGATCACCATTACACGCCGATTGTGACAAAGTATTTTATTTATGCGTCCCTTGAAATCGTCATATTGTTCTGCCTGTAGATGTCGTGTCTTTCTGTAGGTCAGGCTCCACGGATCTTAGTGTTATACCGATTTTCATGAATCTACGTTTAAACGACCACACATGCGAAAAGCGCCCTATAATTTAGTAGCATGGATCACGCAGACCAGATTTTAGGAAATAAAAATGATGTGAATCTACAAAATAATTTGAAACGGGATGCCAGTGAGCGATCACATATAAAATTATTGTACCAGATCCGATATCTCATGTACCAATTCTATTCCACTAAACTTAATTCGATATAACAGCTACCTACACACAATAGCCTTAGGACAACTGCCATATGACAGCTCGCTCACGTCAACTAGGAACACGGAAATTGCGTTAAGGAAAGTCGTCTTTTAACAACTATCCTGAGACAACTGCCTAGTAGCGACTGCCTTACCTGTTTAGTGGTGTCAGCCTAGACTAATCAGTGGTAATTGCCTTATTTGCCCAGTGGTAACAACACACACTGTCTTCTAGTGAATGACTGGCCCTCCTAGAGACAACTGCCTTATGGCAGCTTTGCTACGGAAAAAGGCAACTGTGTTACGAGCAAGTCACCTATTGATAACTGCTTCGAAACATCTGCGTTGTAACATTAAATTATAGGCAACTGCCTTTCGGTCGACAGTATCGTAAAAACAATTTCCGTAAACAACTTCTGCCCTGGTAGTGGGTTTAGCTTTGTGGAAACTGCCTTTTTATTTAAATACCCAATGACAGCTCTTTTCTCAGTAACATCTAACTTAAAGCAACTGTCTTGTAGATATCCACCTAGAGGCAATAGCGAATAGGCTTACGGCGGACTCCATAATAGCCACACCATGCCAGGATAGGAGACTATCCACCTAATTGTTACCTAGTGGTAACTGCCTTCAAAGCAAATGCCTAGTGACATTTGTTGTTGCAACGGCTCAGTAGATTTTTGCGTTGTGACAATAGTGCAGCGGATCTACAAGATGGCAATTTGTAGAACAGGTACTAATAATATGATCCACTGTAAGGGAAACTGCCCTGTGACACCGTCGTGAAGATAACTCGCTGTAGGTACGTCTTAAATGGCAATCAACCTAATACGAGCCTTGGTGCAACTGCTTGAAAGTTATGACGTAATGCACGTCTACTAATTGCAATCGTCAAATCACCAATGTATGAATACTACTGTCGCTATTACTATTAGGCAAAATTGGTGGTGACTGCCTGATCAGCCTAGTAGCAACTGCCCAGCATGTCTGTTAGTGACTGCATAGTGTGGAGGAATATGCCTTGTAATACCATTATCATAGATATAGAGTTACACTAGTTTAATGTTGTCAGCCTAGTGGCAATTTTGTAGCGAAAACTGACTACAGCAAAACTGCCCGAAATCACTGTGAAGTATAAATAATACGTTCGGTAGTAACAACTAGTAGCATATTAAAAAAATGATCTTAGGATACTGTCTACTGCGTAGTGAAAACTGCTTGAAAGTTTTTGCCTTCCCCACTTCAATAACATACAATAAAGACAAAAAAATATCAACTAAAATTTGTTTAATAAATATAATATCATAGCTTGCTGACGTAATGTGAATGTATTAAATTGAAATTTAATAAAAATTGAATATAAATAAAACATTAGAGATAAGATAAGACAATGGCAGTCGTATAATTAAATTATTGATTATACAAGAATACATCTATTTCAGAACATCTAGTGAATTGTTAGGCATACTAGAACAGATAGTGGACTTCAGTTAAAGGTCGTAACAATATTATCAAATAATTAGTTAGTAGACTTCTATAACAATTATCAAAAGTGAATGAATTAGACAGCATACAGTCGCTATAACCACAACAATAATGATCTAATATTTTAGAGATACCAATAGGTAATAACGCTGCTAATTGAGGAACTGTGACGGGAATACAAAAAGCAAACAAAAGGCATTGAAAGTAAGAATAATGCATTTTACTTAATTAGATTTAAACACACTTATGAGAGAGGGAGAGAGCGTAGCGCTTGCGAAGGCATTTAAATTGCTCAATATAAAACAATCTATTTTCATGAATAACCCATATACAAATTTTGTTTCTCTTACATCCATCTACACACTTTACTATACAAAAGATTTTAATACCCTCCTTATTAAAAAAAAATATAATTATAATTTAACCATCACGTAAAAATATTATTTTAACAAAGAATTATTAAAGCAAACAAAAAAATCAAAATGATGAACATTATAATAAGTAACGATGGGATGACATAGATAGAGATCTCTATACCTTAATTACAGAATGATATCTGTAAATGTAAAAAAAAACTTTGACTTTAAAATATGTAGAACTATCATTTAATTCTTACGCTTAGCTTTAAATTCCCCCCCCCCCGCCCGGAAGACTACAAGATAATATTTAAACCCACCCAGATTTTCAGCCCTAGCGGATGTGATACGCTACTATACACTATTACAGAAACACCATCTCCCATCTTTTTATTTTTTCTTTTGATTTATAAATAGCATTACAATTTGATCTCTTCATGATGAAACTCATGAGCTCAACAAAAATCAAAATAGTGATAAGACATGTCATACTAATAGTAGACTTGTGCGAATATCGTCTAGTCTATCCTGTAACTAATTGATTATAACTAGACTTGGGACGCCAAGGAAACGTAATCAATAGTTTTAGTCCAAAATAGGTAAATATTATTAGAAAACGAAAACAACAAGTGCCGCTTCTCCACTAGATAGGTATTACCAGATTAGATAATTAAATTTTTCAAAAGTTAAGAAAAAATAGAGGCCTTCTAGAAATAAAATATCCAGACGGATAAAGAAGATAAAAAAGTATTGAATAAAACAAAAATACAATGGGTTCTCAACGAAACCAGAACAGTTTGGTTTACGAATAGGCCGATCATAACGATCGCAAAAAAGGAATTCACAATTTGAGTAATTCGAATAAACAATGTTGATACGCGGATTGAAATATTCACAGTTTAGTGAAAATTCCAGATTTTATTGACAAAATCAAAGTTTATTAGAAAGTTGAATAATATGGTTCAACAACAAGTATTATAAAATTAGTATTGAGAGTTATGACACCAGACGTATGAGAGATAAAGAGAGTTACACATTAAAATAAAGAAACAATTTAACACAAATTACTAAAGAAAGAATACCGAGCCGAGTTTAATAGAACTATAAAGTGTTCTTAATATGTCTAAGTGACTGTAAAAAATCTAAACTTCTCTTGAGACGTCAAATATAATGACAGATAAGAGTGCACGTGTAAATATAGATAAATTAAGTTATAAAAAATACTGAAGAGGCTAAATATATGTGCTTTATTAAAATTTCGCTTCTTTAGTGTAAATTAGTACTAAGAGATTTAGTATTGTGTTAGTTTAATTAAGATTGCTTTTATTTAGTGAAAAATACTAAGAGATTTAGTATTCTTGTTAAAACATGTCTATTAAATAGAGACTAAATGTTAAGAGATTTAACATAGTTTCAAGTTACTGATATATATATTTACAATTGTATAAAATATTAGGTTTTTATATTTTGTCAAATTATAAAAACTCGCATATATAATAGTTAAACTCTGTATTACAGATTTTGCTATGTTGAATAATCTGGAAACGGAAGCAAAAACTGATAATACAACAGCCCCATTTGCAGTAACAACACCCTTTAGTATAAGTAGAGGTAGAGGTGGACCACCTTGGAGTGCAACACCCCAAAGACAACCTCTATCAATCCCTGAGGGTCAAATAAAAACCCAGCAACAGGTTGACAATAACGGGTCAAGCGTTCCATTGAGTTAGGGCACTCCACAGAGGCAGTCTGACTAAGTATTTTATAGTAGCTTTTTTACGAGAATAAATCCCTTTCTAAAACCTAAACAATTAGTTTAAATACCCATGTTTACCACTAATCCTGCTAATGACAGGATAGCTGACTTACGTGAAGATCCTATAGACCATCAATCTGTATGTCTAACGGATCAAATTAAAGAGTTGCGGGAAGAACTGCGTGAAATTTAGGAATATATGTCGAGTGAAGCCGTATCAGACAGTCAAGATACGACTTGTCGAAAACTCCGCTTTAAACAAGAACTACGAGAATTACTCAACTCTGAAAATCCATCTTCAGAAACCAACACAGGCCATGATAACCTAAAAGACGACGCTAGAGATAATGCTGATCATATGCAAGCCGATGCGTTTGTTTGAGCTGTTAGTGCAGTCTAAGTACAGTCGGAGGTGTCTGGACCTATCTGGATAGTGCAACACCTAGAGTTATACAGAGGACGTCCAAACGATGACTTTCGAAAGTATCTCAGGCACTTCAAAAGGATTGCAGATTGCAATAGTTGGGACCAAAATTTGCGGTTGCTACAATTCTAAGCCTATCTTTGAGATAGAGCAATTGATTAGTACACTGCGGAAACAGCTCAGCGAACTAGGCAAGGACGAGGAGCTTGGACCTGGTCTGACCTGTCAAAAAGTTTTTTTAAGACCAAGTACTCAGCCGCGGTAGATACAGATAATCTCTTCAATTTACTGTCACATACTCAAAAAAAGGTGAAAATTTATTGACCTATTATTGGCAGATTCAAGGCAAAGATCTTTGTTCAACCTCTGTTGACGAAAACCTGCAAATAAAATGTGCTCTTAAAGGGTAACGGGCTGGAGTAAGAGACAAAGTTCGTTTATTCAGACTAACTACTATGCAAGCCTTACAAGAGCTATTGGTTACATACGTAGAAGGTGTTGATTAAATAAAATTAACTAGATAAAAGGAATCAACATGCATGATGGCACTTCTCGATCACAGTCTCAATATGCTCTTACGCGGTACAATTCAAACCATCAAGAGCACAACCGACAGTATGCTCCTCCTGCCAAAGATACCTATAGGGATGGTGGACGTCCCAACACACAAAATAGTGGAAATAGAAATGTTTCAGGCCCTTCTCAAAACTATAATTCTCGTTTTCCTAACTACCCCCAAACAGCTACTTTACTGCGTGTGCAAGACTGACCCCAAAGTAGATCACCAAATAATGGTTCAAATCAATACAATAATCGTAACAGTGAGAGATTTACAAATCAAGATTGTTACTGTTGTGGCATAAATAGTCATTTCATCCGTGACTGCCGTAGGCGCATACGGAAACAAAAGCATAACACTCAATCTTTAAACTCAAACGGCCGGAAGGCGCAGAGACGAAATCAGCCGCCCGCACCGTTCTGGCCTCACGTTAACCCAGGATATTTACACGGTATCCAATAATAAGTGTTGCTTACACTATTATTCCTCGTATATCAATAATCGCTCTGCTACTCTGCCAATAGACTCTGGCGCAGCGCTTTCTCTAATCAATAGTGAATATGTAGATCCTTCTCTTAGACTAAAACCAAGTAAAGTAGTAATAAAGGGAATTGGGGCTACACCTTCACACCCCATAGGGTCGACATATGTTAATGTAAAATTCTCAACAGATATCTAGTTCTGAATAATGTTCTTTATTGTTGTAGATTAACTATTTTCCAGGTAACTTGGACAGAATTTTCTTTCGCGGGCTGTCAATACAGTAAATTTAGCGGAACGTACAGTTACACTACTTAATATTTCACAGCTGCGATGTCAATATTTGAAACTACAAGACGAAATAGGTACTGACAGCGTTGATTCTCATTCTGATGTTGTAGATATATGTACAGCTGCTGCCACGACTATAATGAAAGGTATAAACGTAATACCAATAATTGTGAAACCATCGAAGAAATTAGCTGCGTCTCGGGGATCCATATCCTTGTATGTAAATACGCGTAATCTTCTTGACCCATACTCAGCCCTTCAGATGACAGAACAAGCAATGACATGCGATAATGACTATAAAATAACAATTTTAGTTCAAGGAAGTAGTAAATTTCATCTAAAATAAGGATTCCTAATTGCTCACGCTACGATGCTGTTCAATCGATCAGTATTTATAAGATCCTTAGATAAGGAATTTAAACCAGCGTCTATTGTAGACCCATTACAAACAATGATAATTAATGATCTAACTGATGAGCAGAAACCATTGAGTTATAATCTTGTAAAAGAATTTAAGGATATATTCTATAAAGACGGAGCCCTGTTGCCTGCATGTAACATAAAAATTAATAAAATTCGAATATAACCAGATGCGAAACCTATCGCTCAAAAACCATATTTATATTCTCTTGCAGAAAGGCAGTTTATTGATGAAAAATTTGAAAAAATGCATAAAAATGGTATAATAAAACCAAGTTAAAGTAGTTTTGCTTCTCTTATTGTTCTTGTAAAATAAGGCTACCGCGAAAAGAGCGATCCCAATGATATAACTAAAATAAATACCTCTACGCGGTTTTGCATTTACTTTAAAAAATTAAACCAAATCATATTGTATGACCGATACCCCTTACCAACCATTGAATAGGTATTTTTCTGTTTGAGAGAAATAAAATTCTATGCCATTTTTAATTTTAAAAAGGGGTTTTATCAGTTTAAAGTCTGACCGAAAAACACACATTTACTTGCATTTATAACTCACGCGGCGCTCTGGAAATTTCTCCGAATGCCATTTAGGTTAAATATAGCTCCTTCCTGCTTTCAACGCGGCATGAATACTATGCTTGCTAATCTATTATACGCACACTGTAATGTATACCTTGATGACCTGATTGTATTTCTAGCTTCATTCGAAATGTTACTCGAAAACCTACGATTAGTATTTAAAAGGATTCAAGAATATAAAATGCTTGTTAATCCTCATAAATGCCGAATTGGGGCTCACCCAATTCCAGTCCTAGGATTTATTATATTATCCTAGTGGATAAAGGCTGACCCAAGTAAAGTTGAATGTATACAAAATGCTACTGTCCTGACCACTAAAAAGGGAGTGCGGGCCTTCTTGGGGTCAGTAAACTTTTATAACCGCTTCGTCTCATTGTTTTCTATTAAAGCAGGACCCCTTAATCAGTTACTTGAGAAAAATACAACGTTTTACTAGTGGAATGACCAACAAAAGGCGTTCGACTTTCTAAAAAAGGCTCTATGTTGAGCTCTCATACTGCGACATTTCTGTAAGCACTTACCAGTGGTAGTATGCACTGATGCAAGCGATCACGGCATTAGTGGATCCCTCATTCAGCGAATTGACAATATGAACCATGCTATAGCTTACATATGAAAATTTACTTAATAAGACGTAGAGAATGTATTCTACGATATATAAAAAAGTCTTCTCTATGCTCTTAAAAAATTTCAATAATACATCTTTGGTCGCAAATTTACTGTGCTAGTGGATAATAACCTTTTCTTATCGCTTACGAAAGCTAGTAGGCCCATTGCGGGAAAATTACATCGATGGGCTTGCCGTTTAAGTGAATTTGAGATGCATATTAATCATCGCCCTAGAAGAGTTTATTTGGATGTTGATGCATTATTACCACTTGAACATGCGCTGACAGAAACAGGTACAGACGATTATGAGTTATTTAAATTTGCAGTAGTCCTACTAAATTTTTTGACATTATTTATTACAGCAAAGAATCTGGCGCTTTTACAACCGGAAGACGATTATTATAAAAATAAACTTAAATTGTTGCGCAACGATAAAACTATAAATAACTATTTCATTCCTAATGAGTTATTATACCGTGATGACAATAGACTTCAAAGACTTGTCATTCCTCGTTGTTTAGTTTCCCAAGTAGCGAAAGAAAATCATGACACTACAACAACAGGCCACCGTGATATCAAAACAACATATTTACGTTGTAAACGTTACTACTATTGGCCACAAATAAATCGCAGTGTCATTAACTATGTAGCCAGTTGCAAACTACGTCTGTGAGGCAAAAGAACCTGTTGGTCATATCCGGGTAAACTCCAACCGATAACCCTCCCAAAACGACCACATGAAGTCGTTGCGGTGGACGCTACCGGTCCGTTTGTAACCACTGCAAAAGTAAAATGATATATATTAATAGCAATCTGCATGCTTACTCGATTTCTAACCCTGAAGACGGTTCCTAACATAAAAGCCACAACAACAGCAAAATTTTTAACGCAAGACATTATATGTGTGCATGGTATTCCAACAAAAATCCTCAGCGACATAGGAGCAAATTTTGTAGGAAAGATACTAAGTTATTTCGTCAAGCAATTAGGTGTTACCTTACTCACCTCTAGCAGATTCAAAGGCAGTACAAATGAGCTCTGCGAACAAAGTAACTTAACGGTTAAACCGAGCTTGCAAAAGATAGTAAATAACTCAAATCAACATACGTGAGATAAATTTGTTCATTAAGTAGCTTTTGGAATTAATACCGCAGTCTATTCTGCTAGTAAAACCAGCCCATTTGAAATGGTATTCGCTCGAGAACCGTTAAATGTAGCAGAGGGCTTACTTTCGGTCGCTGTACATCCAGTGGCTCTAGATCAAACCTTTGATGCAAAAATCTTAAGACGACGAGCTCGAGCACGAATACTTAAAGCATACAAAGTATATCGCTTGAGGGAAAATTTACATCGCAGGGACGCTAAATACGAACTGGGGTTCTTTGTGTTAATCAAAATTCCCTCATGCCCTATAGGTCTCAATCCAAAGCTTGTGCACGAATATTAAAGACCATATAAGGTTATACGTAAGATCTCAGCCGTCAACAATGAGGTCTGGCATATGGAAAGTAGCAAAACCACTATCGTTTATTTAGAACGCATGAAGCCATTTATTGAGAAAGTAGAAGAATTAGCTTCTACGTTCACAATATCGAAAAGGAATTTGTCATTACCTTTAAGGAAATGATAGAGTTCATCAAGCGAAGAAATTTATGAGACCAGCTACCAGAACATTGTTTTAAACCAATCCAACCGCCACTTAACGAACCTAAAGCGGATTTGTTACCGTCTGGACCCATTACTATGATGGAACTACCAATCAATTTATATCATGTAGTGGCGACTGAGTATAGTAACTCTAATGAGTCACTTCGATACAAACTCGGTAAATGTGCTAAAAAATATCGAAACCATATAAATATAATTATTGCATTAGATGATTATTAACTCGAATTTCCCCCAACAGAGAAATTTATTCGAAAACCTAAAGAAACTGCCGCAACATTTACCATCATGAAGTCGAATGTAAAAGATTTAAGGGATTTCCCTGTAAAAAGGTTATATATTTCCGTCAAAATCCTGAAGAGCAGTATTCTTTAGAAGTAATACAACTCAAGAATATGACCTATTTACATTGTGTGACAGTTACTAAATTTTTAATAAGTCAAATTAATTCAGGCCTATTCGTATTCAATCAATCATGTAGCACAAACTGCATTTGGGCAATACCGTTAGCAATATCTATTATTGGATATCCTATGGTGAATAATAATTGTTTCAAAACAATTAAACAACTTACAAAAAATTTTTACTATATCAAACCAGAAAATTAAAACAAACCCCAAGTAATTAGAGAGGCACTTATTTTATCCTTAGCAGTGCTATCTCAACGAAACGAAATAAAGAGTTTAATAGACGGCCTGCACCAGAGGACAGTCCAATGGAGAATGCTATAGTACTGAAAGTACCATCAGACATTGATATCTAGACTGACTCTGAAAATGCTGAGGAAATTCAACATTAAGCCCAAAATAAGCATTTAACTGAAATAACGATAAACTAATCTGATGCATCGTTAGTTAGAATAATTAAACAACTAATAAAACCCGTAAACCTGAAGCTTCTGAAACTAAGAAATCCAATGGTTATGGAACTTCAGATAAAAACGTAGAGAATAAAGCTTCATTAAAAGCAGAAGCTGATGCAGTACCTCTCAACGTAACCCCAGGTGTACCGTACACGAGCGAACAAGAACAAAGGGAGGACCAATAGCCTCAGCCAGACCAAACAATAGTTGAAAGGAGTTTATCGGATTCCTTGCGTGAGTTACAGTCATATCGAGATGACCCAATTCCAAGAGATATAATGGAATCCTATAAGTCATCTACTGAAGATAAAGACGGATACGTTTCATTAGATCGTGTTTGTGTTACTACTCGCACTGGTAGACAAACAAAACCTCCTTCGCACTCAAAAGATTAAGTAAACTAAGCGCACTTTATTTTGCTTTTTTTAGGCTTTTCTTCACCTATCTTAGCCTCTTGCTTATCAAACAAGTCTATTTCTTGAGTTCACCTGAGGCACTTATGCTGCCGGACCCTGAGATCCAGGTCATCCCATTACATTTGTGTCAGGATCGACTACATAGACTGACCTGAAATAGTTCACGATACCTGCACACGGCAGATGGATTACACCTGCAGGAAAGTAGGAACAAAACCTTCATCTGATACTGGTTTAACAACATCGATTGGAAGCTAAAGTTTCCAGGCATTTGGTGTCAAGCTGTTTGGATTAAGTATTCTTTTTCTACAATAAATGGAACCCAAATGGAAACTTTTAACGAATCCTCGATTCCGATAACAAAAGACAAATGTGAGAAGCTTCAAAGTACCAAACGTAGCCCTGACGGTCATCCCTTAACCTATATTGTTGATCATTTTTCACTAATCTCTAGATAATTCCTAACAAAAATAGTGCACAACACACAGAATCAACTATTGTTAATTACAGTACCCAAAATATCAAATTAGAGAGTCCTTTTAACAGCCCGTGGCTTCATCTAAAAAATGTCTCATTACTGCGTGCCATTGACAGTGGCATATGCATCCACAATAAGAAAATACTTATCTGGAACGCTAAGCAAGTTGTTTTTATGCGAAATCGCTTGATAGCTCCTGGAGTGTGTTTTCTTAATAAACTATCGTTAGATTGTCCGGAATTAAAATCGATTTTGAATCTTTACTTCAAAGGATCCAAGTACAAAATCTAAATCTTATCCTCAACTCGCAAATCGATTGTAGGACAATCAGACGTTATTTTTACGCCCCAGAATTACTTGGTGCGGGAAGCAAATCTTGATAGGGACGTTAAAATACCAGCTACACGCACATATGATTTTTGAGCAGATTTTGATGACAATTCTCTTACACTTACCGATTGCATTAGGATTTTTGATTATTCTATTCTCTTTAAAACCAACTGCACAAATGCATTGTCATTGGTGTATGAGATTGATACAGTTCGTATGACTGCCTACCTGGACCTTACGTATCTGCGTATATACAAATCAATACAGATACTTTCCACCTGTATCCCAACCCTTTACCGACACCTGTGTTTACAACCACCTTTTTATAGCCATAATATTAATACGGCTCCTATTCTAATAGCGAACCCTTATTATACCTTACTATAGTAGATTTACTTCATATTATTTATGTATCCTTCTTATTTATGTTGTCTATAAGTTAGGACTTCTCTCTTGAAATTCCCTCGTCTACACGTTTTCTTCAGTTGCGGCATGTATTTATACCATAGACCATCCTCTATCTTCTAAACTTGACTGGTCTGATAATACTACTTGTATCGAACCCATTATACAGGATAAACCTGTAACAATGTGTACCCCTTTTCCTAATATTCTTACGTTCGTTCCCAAAGCTCAAAAATATAATCCAAACGAATCGCATAAAGGCGATTACTTATTTTTTTGGCTTTAGGATCATTTCGATATTTTTATCAATACCACTGATTGCTTTCGATAGATTTTTATTATAGAGTATTTAAACAAAACCTTCAAAACACAAAATGAATTTATTCAGTTCTCGCACAACATAAAAGCCGTGCATCTACAATCCTTTCTCAAAGACATGCTAGCCAATAGACCAATCCTATATGCCCAACTCAAACACATAAACCATATGGATTGCATACGCCTAATGCATATGTATTAGGCAGCTTATGAGTATTAAGATAACTGACTTGAATTGCACTTTCTTGTAAAGCCTGGAAAGAAACGTAGATGTGCAAATAACCTTGTGTATTCCACACATTATAAACGTTCAAATAATATTAAATTTCATTATGTGTTTAATTATGTACATTTTCATTTACTTCAGTTGACTAGTAACACAAACACTCTTGAACTCAAAAACCAAGACAGCGTCATTCACATTCCAAACTTAGGAAGATTTAAGACTAAATTTGGAATTTTAGTTTGGAATGTGGATGCTTTAACTCGCTGTCAAGAGCGTTTATATACATATTTACAGTATACTATTAAACAATCCTAAGCAGATTGCCCCGAATTAAGGGCTTACCAAAGTTTCTATACAGATCCTATCTGTTTCCGAATTCGGTTAAATGCACATAAGGAGTTAAATACAATTCCATCAATGTCTTGTTCCCCTACGAAGCGAGAACCCCGTTCCATGTATGAATTAAACCCATATATCATGGAACGTGACTATATTCCGCGCGGAATTCTCAATATTAAAAATGCGATACGTAGGTATCGCCGACAGGATTTTAGACCTCTTGATGAGTACACAACTTACCCTTATTCGCTTAAAAATAATGATTCGCGTGACCGATTTCTAACTATGCGCGCTAATTACGATCTAAAAGCACTTGCTTATTACTATCTACAGGCACTGTAGAAGAAAACGCGGAACTGTATTCTTTGTTCCATAACTACGAACCGAAACGCAATCTCTTATACAAATGTTCAGTATTTCGCAAAGGCATTAGGTTTTGTATCCCAACACCTGATTCAATTGCATGCCCGTTAGCCCCTACTCCTGCAGAAAGTAAAGTAGTACAAGTTGGGCTCTTCTATGAGAACATACTTTCACATCTTGTTTTGACTTTTGATAGTTTTGCTATGCGAACGACTATTTCTAAGCGTTACCAATTTTTTGGTGCTTACGCTAAAGAACGTCACGACACTTAAATCTTACTCTCTGCAGAAGATTGTCGTAAAATGGTTCGCACTAGCCGTACTTACACGGGATAGGTATTAAAAAGACTTTGCACAGGGTACTTTGGTACTAAAAACGAAGCAAAAGTTGATTATACTTGGTTTCGTACGAACGCTGACACAGTTGAAAATTACTATTATGTGACTCTTACTGTCGCGGTGTCAAGTTTTGATGATACAGTTCAAACGACAACTAAAATCAACACGGTTTGTAAGTTCCAACAAAAGTATTGTGCTACGGCTGAGGGCATGCTCATTTGGAACATCACGGACAATCTAGGGTGCAAATTAAAATTGCATGCCGAAACCACAAGTTTATTAGGTGGGGGCACAAAAATGAGCTGTCACAAGAAGACATAGCTGTAAGTGAGATAAAAAAGACAACATTTTGCAGTAAAATTATTCAACTTAGTCCCCAAGGCATTTACATATCACAAAAACCTATAGAAAAAATTGATGATGAAATCATCCAAACAGCTGAACTTAAGCTATTGATTGAACCACCTTAACGTCGTCTCAAACGAAGTGGTACTACTCCCTGTGTTTTAACTCATGGAGGATCCTCTGCTGTACCACGCTTTATAAGTGATACTCAAGTTAACGCTAAGTTTCAATTTTTGTACGACATTGTTAAGGATATCATAACGTACAACATTTAGCTCCTACATATTGATATTTGCTGCAGTAATCAGCGGTAATTACGAATAATACGTTATTTAGCAGAATCGGGCAATCCGGCTCTGTTAGTGCGTTCGTTATTTTTTGCAAAATATGTTTTTGCCAAGATGGTAGGTTCTCCGTCTTCAAATGTGAAAAGCTATACCGCTACATGTTCGAGGTCTAAGACCGCTGCACCATTGAGATGCCCATTAGTTATTACGAGGACCACGAGAAGAAGTATGGGTTTGTTACTCCATTATCTCGTGAAGTCATCACAAAAGCCCCTAACGAGACATGCCCCTCTCCTAGTTTTTACATTGACATGGGTCATCGCGTAGCATTACTATCAAACCGGTTCTATTCATACACATATCCCTAACTTGATAATTCCTAATTCCGGCTTGCAAAATCTTTCGACTATACCGTCACTTAGTTTCTCTGCCCCAGGCGTCTACAGTCTCCATGAAATGTCGAAATCCAAAACAATCTTCTCAATGTTACGAGAAATGCAGTCACGACCTACTTACGAGGAGGCTATCCGTGAATCTCTAACGGGAACCCTTAATATGAATCTTTAAATAATTCGCATTCTGAGCGAATTACGAACAGCAGTATAGAGTCCACTTAAAGAACGTGCATATTAGGTTCTGACCACAGCACTTTTTATATTAGCCCTTGTTTTAATACTGTATGGCTGCTATGTCTATCGCCGCGGCATCGCACACCATGCACTTTGTGTATTCTGTTACTCTTGTCGCCGCCTTTATCACAAACGTTCTACTAAACGTTATTTACCACGCGATTATGTAATGATAAGTACACTACGCTGTCTATCAGTCGCCTCGTCTTGTAGCCAAAATGTACATCTGCAGGGTGTGGCGGTGTGGCCCTGGTTCCTGCTGACTAAAGCACGTTGGTCTAAATATGCAGATTAGCTACCGGCTAGATCTCCTAGAATAAAACTAAACGCATGCCCGACGGTGTAAATGATTTGTTACTGCGACCAGGGTTATTTCTTTACTACACTATAGTAATAATTACTATAATTTTTATTACAACATTAAGAGAATTGCTGAATTGAAATTTAGAAATGGAAAATAGAAATCGAGTTTTCGAATAAGAACTAAATGTGTCTTGCCGATGAAACAGAACGGGAGTCAAAATTGTCTTTGGGCGCATAAATTAATACAGTTTCATCAACTTTCTTAGCTTCAAGAGATACTGCCTTGGAAATTTTTACTATATTAGATGGTACAAAATCTATCAAATCATGTTTCTGCTTTGTTGGCGTCAAAATAGTAGCACTAGTAACTGGCACTTCCTATTCCACATTTTCCAACCTAAAATAAAGGCTGGACTTGTGTTTTTTAGTTAGAAATCTAGCTTTTTCATTCACAAATGCGGTGATCGTAGCAACAGAGATACTATTGTATCGAATCCAGGCTTTAAACTTTATCAGGTCACAGACTCTATTTACCTTCATGTAAACTTCTCTAGCTTTCTCTTCCATCCAATCTAGCGTTTGAATGAGCTTAGTTCGGTCCGATCCTGATACTTCCCAGGACATTGAGTTTATAATTTTGTTGGCGTACATAGTAGAGTGGATCTTCTTCGGAATTGCTTGGTATCATCGAAGCAGAAATCTATCCTTGAAGTCTCGTGATTCAAAAATTCCAAAAAGGCTTTTAACTGTGAACGCTTTTCTCAGGTTAGCTATAATATTCTGCAAGTCGTCATTAAGTATTTCCTGCTTCACTAAGTACCATGCCTTCAATGTAACTCTCAAATCATTAATGCATTACTCTTCTCATTGGGCGGCTAAAGGACGATATCGAGAATCAGATTTATTGAGATACTTGTTTCTGTCTTTGTCTGCAGGAACGTTAAAATGAGTAGAAATCTCATCCAGTCCCGGTAAATATTTAAGGTTTTTCCATTAGCGGGATCCTCTGCTTAAATCTGCCACTCTAATTGGAGCAAGACCAAAATCTTATCAAACTCTAATAAAATCGTTAGAGCAATCGCAAAATATTTTTAGCAACTTGAGATCTTCAAAGAATGTGAACAGAGTTTGCTTTATCAGTTTTCGAATTCGAAATGCGTCAATAATAAAACCCTGAGCTGTTGTAAAGATGGTGGTTATACAAGTAAACGCCTTTTCGAATACTTTTATGTGCAGGTACTCGAAATCTACTGCAACTTCAGAGTGATGCATAAGATGTTGGGCTAAAATGATTAATCTAAATTCGCTTTTTACTTTAAAAGCCGGTTTTGGTTTTTTAACAGGGTAAGGATTAGCATGATGCATAGGTTCTGCTGATTTTTAGCTTTTAATTTTTAAAAATAAAGGAGATTCAAAATTTATATTTAATGAATTTAGATTTTGTCGGCTGTCCCTGAATTCTTTGAAAGCTCGAATTTCCTAAGGCCTTAGCCACGCTACGCCAAATTCTTTATGCGCTTTTTCAGTAAGTTTCCAGAATTCTTTGAATTTAGTCTTTGCTTTAATGTCAGTGTTTTTACTAGAACTTAATTTGGACAGCATCTTTGAACTCTCAGCATGAGAGTTCAAATTACATTTTTGTACTGATATTTGAGCTTTTTGCTTTTTGTCAACTGAATTCGTTGATGTTTGTCTAAATGTTTGATTTTAACGCTTTTTAATGTCTTTATTTAATGATAATTGTTAAATATTAAATATGATAATATTATTGCTTTATTTAAAAAATGTACTTAAGTACATTATATTGCTTTAAATTGACATGACAGCCAGTGTCGTCACTAATATTATTGAGGTTTTAGGGCCTTTAAACCGGCAGAATCGCGATAGTCTTGTTTCTTTCGTAGTCTGAGCTTTTTAGGTTCAGCTTTAGTCTGAATAGCACGATCAATTTTTTTCTGTTCATCTGCAGATCTCTTTCTTTCAAAGAATGGCTTGAGATCATTTACATTCCATTTTCCTGCATCTTTATTCTTTTCATTGACAAGTCTGTAAGTCACTTGAGTAATTTTTTCTGCAACAGTAAAAGGTCTAACAAATTTTAGGGCAAGCTTTCTAGTGATTCCATCATTAGCACTTAAGATTACATGATTTCGCCTTAGAACTCTTTGGCCTACCATATAAACAAGAACCTAATCTTCCACAGAGCTGTTAATTTCTTCATTTTCTTGGAAATAAATTGATTTCAGTTGTCAGTAATGATGATTTTTGAAAAAAAAACCGACAAAATATTTTTATATTTAAGCTTTTTAATAATAATTGTTGCTTTAGAATTGCTTAATGAAAATAATTTAACTCATTTAGATAGTTAATCAATGAAGACTAATATAAATCGGTATCTTTTCTCTCCACTACTTAATGGAAGTGGTCCTACTAGATCTACGGGAATATTCTGAAATACAGAATTGATGTAATTACATTCTTGTAATAGTCCGGCTGCTTTTAGATTGTCATAATTTGCCTTTTGACAAATATGACATGTTCGAACGTACTCTTTAATTTCTTTGTTCATGCCTTTCCAAAAGACACGACATTTTATTTTGTTCTGAGTTGCTTTTATACCCATGTGACTAGCAGTATTTGAGTCATGAAAATACATAAGCATTCTATGTTTTAAAGATTCTGGTAATACTGGTACTTAAATATTTGAGTTCTTCTAATTTGCTTTGACAGTTGAACCTTGATCAAGGGTTCTTTTGGTTTATTTCTAAGAATCTTTCAATTTTCTTTGTGGATTCTGTAATGTTTTGGTTCTGACTTTTTCGAAACCTTTTACAGTTCTATATTGAACTTCATTCTTCAAGAAATAGAATTTGGCTTCTTTATATTTATTTGAATTAATATTTTCCTGAGTGTCATGGCGCTTTTCAGAAACTTCAATTATTCGATTCAATTTATTGCATTTAAATTGTTCGCTTTTAAGTTCCTCAAGGGTGAAAATTTGTTGTATTTATGCAATTGTTAGTAGATCTGCCGTTCAGAATTCACAGTAATCTTTAGTTTCTTTATCAAGAGTAGCAGGATTTGTTGAAGTTGGGAAATTTTAAATAGCTTGCACCTTTGCAGGTGACTTTTCAGGTCCATCTTCAGGCACTACATGGCCCAAAAATTCTAGTTCTTGTTTTAAGAATTCTGATTTTTCTATATTAATAGCTAAGTTTATTTCTTTGAGTCGCTGAAAGGTGAGATTAAGATGCCTTTTATGGTCTTATAATGTATCAGAAAATATTATAAAATCATCAAAATATATAAAACAGATTGAGTATATATAGTCTGCAAATCCTGTATTCATAGTCATTTGGAATGTTTAAGGAGCTGTACAAAGTCCAAAACTCATAACGAAAAATTCAAAATGGCCATCTGGCGTTAAAAATGCTGTCATTGGTATACAGTTTTAATGCATACAAATTTAATAGTATCCAGATCTCAAATCTAGCCTATTGAACCACTTCTTTCTTGGAATCAGTCTTAACATTACCTAAATCTTTAGTAATGGCGAGGCGCACTTCTTGGTTATTTTATTAAGTTCTTAAAAATCAATACACATTCTTTCAGTTCCGTCTTTCTTAAGAATCAGTAAAGCGCAAAAATTATACGGTGATGTGAATCTTTTAATAATTCTCATTTGTAACAATAAATATGTAGTTTTCTTCAAAATATTTTGTTTTTCTTCTAGGTAAAATCGTAGTTTACCATTTGGCGTCTCATTTTTAATAAGTTTAATTTTGTGAACTGCCTTAGTTGTTTAATTGAATGAGTTATTGTTTCTTACAAATGTTGCGAATTTTAAAAATAAGGTATGGAGCTAAGAGTTGATCTCATCCAGTTAAGTCGTGAGAAGTTTGGGTTGAGTCCAATTTTGATTGATTTTTGACAGTAATGGAAAAGTTTTGTTTGGTTTGTTGCTATATGCGAACGTTTTTTTTTCATATTCGGAATAATTTCATGACGTCTCATGGCTTTATTACCAATAATGCAGGAGAATTGCAATTTTTTCATGACTTCAAATTCTTAATCGATTTGACGATTGCCAATTACAAGAGATAGATTTATTTTGCCAATTGGTTCAATGGTGGCAAAGTTTGCACACTTGAGACGTATTCCTTTTTCAGGTTAATACAAATTTCGAATTTTTAGAGCTAATGCTCCGGTGCTCTGGTAAGACTTGTTGTTAGAAACAAAAATAATTATTGGTGGTTCAGATGGTTGTTATGACAATATTAAGAGGAGATAGTTCGCGACTTTCCTCTCCTCCTCTATTGGTTTAAAGACTGTTTATGTGTATCTTCAGTAGACTGTGAGTAAAAACCCTCATTTTGAAAAGAGAAAGTAAAAAGGTGAGCGTAGTGACCTGCTCTCTGACATGTGTCACAGCTTACTCATGCTTGACCAGCTTCGATCATCATCATAACCACCGTGTGATTATTAGGACATTAGTTTAGTTTATAGGTTAGATGTGAAAATCAATTGCTCTGTTGTTGCAATTTCCTTTATAATAAAATTGTTGGTTTAGGGATGACGTGTCATTCAGAAAAATTTATACCTTGATTACTTATATCTTGTTGTTGAGTTATTGGTTTAATTGGATTTTGTAATTCATCCCAGTCTTTTGGCCTTGTTTTTAAAGTCAATCTCTTTAGCCTTATAGTCCGTCCTATTAGTTTAAATGTTGTTGATGATATTGTTGTTGCTGGTGACCTAAATAAGTCATTTGACTAACAAATGTAATATTTCCGTTGCTGTTCTGTTTCGCAACTGCATTGGGATGTATAAAGTTCCGTATGAAATTTGGGCTGTGATAATTGGAGTAAGGGTAGTTAAAACTCTAATTTTGTTGTTAGTTGGCGAATTTTGTTCTCGTTATATTTTCGAGTTTTAATTCAAGTTTTCATTGGGATTCTTTTGTTAAAATTGTCAGTTTGGGAGTTAGGTTCTGTTAAGGTTATTATTTCCTCTTGCAAAATTTACTTGCTGTGGAATTTGTTGTTGAGGACAACGTCTTGGTCTGTGCCCTTTTTGATGACGCACATAGCTCATAGGCCGAAAGTACCTTGTCCCAAAGTCTTTTGATTGAACGTCTTTTGACTAAGCGTCTTAAGTCTGAACGTCTTTAGTCCGTTACCTGTTGTCCGAAATAAAATTTACTAAAGCAGGAGTGTAGTAGGCCTTTATAAAATTTATAACTGGAATAATTAACGTTAAATAATAGTAATTACAAAATATAATAGGTAGTCATGTTTAAAAATATAACACGTGGAGAATAGTGAAATCTTCAAAAGCTTAGTTTGTTTAGCTGTCTTGCGGAGTAAAGAAGGAGCAGCAGTGTGACGAGCAATACGGGAAGGCTCAGCATTTTCTCCCACTTTTGTTGCTGTTGCGGGTAAAGTAGAACCTTCAGCGACTGTGGTTATTGGAGTTAGTGGCACATCTAAGTCATCTTCGAGCAAAATATCTCTCTGCATGGGCAGCATTTTGAGCTTTTAACAAGTTTCTTTTTAGGTACTTTGTCGGTTTCAGCTCTAACAAAGCTTTATAATCATTTTGTACCTTTCGTTCTGGTAAAGATATAATTTCAGTCATCCTCAGTGATGGTTTGTCAATTACAGTTGACTTTATTTAGTAAATGGCTGCAACAACTTTCATTCTAGTTTCAAACATTTATTTATGTACTTAGTTGTATCTATAGAAGTAATTACTGCAAAGTAAAATTACCTGTAGAATATATATTTTTAAAAACAGTATCTTTCATGGTTAGTTTACATTTTGTACAAATTTAATAACCACTTGGACACAAATTCGCACAAACAATTTTACACAAAAGACGTTTAGACAAAAAACCTAAAATTCGGACAAAAAAATTCGAAAAAAAGACTTTTAAACTAAGGACATTTGATCTACAGATGCGGGACCATAGCCTGTTATGTTGCTTCAATCGATCAGTTGACGCGGCCCGCGAGAAGTTCCACGTTGGTTAGTTGTGGTGGGGTTTGGTTGACGCGGCGGCTGACGTGGAGGCTGAGTTGTCCACTCAGACTTTGGTTGTAAATTGAGGTACCATAAGCTTCAAGGCTTTGATATTGGGGTCAGTAGTAATGGTGGCAACTTCTTGCTTTATGATTGGGGTTGTGAGCATATATTGTTCAACGGAATTGTACCTTATGAATAATGCCAGTAGCTCAATTATGTTTGTCGGCTGGACCTAGTTTATTATAAAATTTTTTGCTTTTTCCCCTAAACCACCAATGGCCGTTCTTAATTGTTGTGCGACTTATATGTTTCCCCATTGGCTACTGAATGACTCTTCCAATCTCATTAATCATGCAGTTGTCGTCTTACATTGCTGTGTCTGTCTATAGCGATGCCTGGGTTAGTTTCTGTCGGGCATACAAGCAGTAATGCGGTAAAGATAGCGTCTAGTGTTGTCCCTTCGTCATTTACAATTCCTTTATTCAGACCTAAACAATTCTTCACGAATGGTGGTAATGGCCTGACGAAGTAGCTGCTCACTTAGTGTTACTGAAGCTTGTATTTTCGCAATATATGTGATATACTTGACCTAAAATTCGTTTGCGCCAAAATTCTTTGATCAGCCTATAAGTCAGGTTTCACGTTAGTTGGTACTCCAGTCCCTGTTGCACGTTTAAACTTCTCCCGCAATAATGTCTTGGCAAAGGATACTGGCTGCTTGCAACCTGGTTCCGGAGACAACTCCTAAGAATTTTAGCCTCCCAATGGTAACATTACTGGGTTAAAATCCTCGTGGATAATCAAGCTTTTCACAAGCTCTGGGGAAAAACTCCAGCTGTCGTTATGGTTGTTTCTGTTCTGGATGAAAACGTCTCGTCGTAGCAGTCTTGTCAATTATCGTCTAACACTTCGGCTGCTGAGTCAAAAATCGCTAGTTATGACAGAGCAAAAAGCAAGACTGAAATTCTCATAACTGCCCTGCTGGTTGCGCAATTTCTAACTTAGGACGCAAAATCATTATTAGAAGACAAACTAGGACTCCCTGATATCAAGATACTTAATGCCCAAAAAGTAGGCAACAGAGATAATAGTAAACCTCCACTATTGTTTGTCCAGCAAGCTGGTAGAGAAAAAGTTCACTTGGTCCTCTTAAACAAGTCAAAACTGAAGGATAATATACCGAAAGTCCATATTCAACCAAGCAGCGACCAGAGGGAACACGAGATACATAAGCATCTCATGGACCAGTATTGGATCATAAAGAGGGACCCTGCCTTTAAATATGTAAACATAATAGAAGGATATTCTTTCGAGGCCAGCAAGGTCAAGAACAAACGTGACGGCATCAATCTCTTAATAGTTTGGTGACATTCTGCGCCCATTTACAAATCACAAATCACAAAACGGATTAAACTGCTGCCAAATTATCTACTGAAACGTCCACGGTATCCGGAACTTGAACGACTTGGACAAATAAGACCAAGTACAACTTACTAAGTGTGATTTTATGTATATGCGACACATAAGATGAGTCTACAGATCTATGTATAGGTAACAATTTTTGTAATTTTTTGTCTACTAATCTACCTGCAAGCATGTCATACAATACAGGCAGAGCTTCAGACAAAGTATGTATTCTAGCGAATAAGAACAAATAAAAGATAAAAAAAATACTGTATAGTAAAAACAATATACTTATAATATCTTTCATAAACGCTAGAACCAATAGTAATAGAAAATGTGTATGCTAACACTAATTTATACAACACTGATTTAATCTTTACAGAACTCAACCGGGCAGTGGAAGGACTACCACTGCACTTGCGGGAGATACTAGCAATCGGAGGTGATTTTAATGCCAGGATCAGGAACAAAGGGAAACTGGATCCCACTATGACTAATAACATCATGCTAAATGATTAACGACTCTTGCAGGACGGTGGTACTAATCCAAATGCCTCTTAGTTCTTGGACTTTGTGGTCAACAACTCTTTTGCTATCCTAAACGGTTGCGTCAGCCGCCCTGACATATTAGGCAAGATTACGCACATAACCCAACGTAACCAGCCCTCTATTGATTTTTATTTAGTTCAGTACAATATTTTTAGCAAAGTAAGAACGTTTAAATGTCTCGATATGTTTTCTTCAAATCATGTTTCCTTAAGTGCAATAATCGAGCTGGAAAAATTCTACCCTATTTCTGCTAGCAGGTCATTAGGTAACAAAATTTGACACAGTACTCAAGATAATTTAAAATTCTTGACAAGTTTTAAATCAATTTCTCTACACTGCTTTGCTCAGTCCGCGAAAGAAATTAATACGTCTCCCACTAAATGCTTGTTCAGAGCAGCAGAAGGCAACAATCATGTGTGTAATATAATACCTATGTTTAATTTCAAAAATAAGCCATGGTTTGACCAAAAATGTAAAAAAGCTAAACGATACGCTTAACTATGTAAAATACGATGTAAAAGATCTAACTATAAATTTATTTGTTATAAAAAGTTTACTAAGGCTAAGAATAACGTCAAACGACTGTGTAAAACCAAAAAATTAAACTATTTCTTTGATTTAAAAAAAAATTTTAGTCATGTTAAGAATTTTGTGGAGTTCTGGAAAACAGTTAAATTATTCAAATCTAAAATAAGGGTCAGTGGAAATAATCTTTTTACACTGTATGTTTCGTAGGGCTTAATGTGGAATTAAAACTATTTGTGATAAATATGTTTCATATTTAAGTGACAACTAAGCAGTGCCCAGCTAGCTGGTCTTATATAGAACTAGTTACTCTTTTTAAGAAAGAAGACAGGACTCTGCCTGAGAACTACATACGTATTGCTCTAGTTAGCTGTATTGCCAAGGTATTTACTTGGATTTTCTCACATAAAATCACGGAGTGGGTTAAAAAATGCAAAATTCAACCAGAAGCTTAGGCAGGAGTAGGGAAAAAAAGATCGTGTCAAGACCATATATTTTTTTTAACGAACATTATACATAACAACCTAAGAATTCCTGGAAGAAAAGTTTATGCTTCATTTGTAAATTAAAAACGGGCTTTTGACTCAGTTAATTACACACTGCTATGAAACAAACTATTTTAGTTAGGGCTTAGTTCAAAAATTATACAAATTCTCAATGATCTTTACTATAAGGCTAACTTTAAATTTAGGACATTACAAGGACATACAAATCGCATTCAGGTTAATAAATATGTTTTACAAAGTCAGCTGTTATTTCTGGTTCTGTTCTTACTATTCATAGCAAATATGGATGAATTTTTTAAATAGAAAGGACTAAGCGGTCTTAGTATAAATGAAAGAATAGCAATAATAAAGTAAATGTATGCGGACGATACGGTAATTCTAACATACAGCGTTAGTGACCTCAGGAAAAAACTAGTAGCTCTCAAAGAATACTGTGATAATAATAAACTATATGGTAATGTTAGTAAAATAAAAATATTGGTCTTTGCAAAAGGTACAAATAGTAATAATAATGCCACGTTCACTTATGAAGGCCAAGCACTCGAAATTGTTAAGAAATATGTTTACCTATGAGTTCCCTTTTATTTATCAGGCGTCTTTAGTGGAGCTGCAAATTTTTTTGTTTCTAAGGGACTAAGAGCTACGGCGTGCCTCTGAATGGTGCTGTGCAAGAGTAAATTTGATTCTTGGGAAAGCCGTTTAAAAAGTTTTGATTTAGTTTCTCTAGCAACCCTTATGTATTGCAGCTCTATCAGGAGACTGAGGTATGGCAATAGGCTAAAACCTGTGCAAACAAAACACTTTCAAAAAGAAAGTGCTAGCACTTCCCAGAAATACGCCGGACTATCTGGTCCGACTAGAATCTGGTCGATGCAGGTCAGAAGTCCCCATGTTCAAGCAGGCCCTTAGATACCTGCTAAAATTATTGGATATGGGTATGGAAAGAGTACCGCGGCTACAATATGAGAGGCTAATTTTGGATAGGCAGAAGGGCGACAATGTTAACCATAACTGGGTAAGCCAAGTCAGATTCAAGTTGCAAGAGTTAGGGTATGGCTGGCTGTGAAACAGCGTATCTAGTGAATCCTTAAAATCTGAGCTAGACAATATAATTGAAACTATGGCACTCCAATCCTACGAAAAGACATAAAAAATACGATATATTTGACCTATAACACTTCTTTTTTACAATACATGGGTCCCAGCTTAGTTGAAAACTACCTGAACTACAGGGTAAATGTAAATGTAATTAGAGTTTTTGCACAAATCCTGCTAGACAAAAAAACTAGTGTTCGGCTAAGAATAAATAATAATATAATAATTTTGGATAAAAATAAAAAATGTAACGCATGCAACCTTAATGATG
Organism: Dicyrtomina minuta; assembly: GCA_949802685.1. Taxonomy (NCBI): domain Eukaryota; kingdom Metazoa; phylum Arthropoda; class Collembola; order Symphypleona; family Dicyrtomidae; genus Dicyrtomina; species Dicyrtomina minuta. Next base: position 33,990 of record CATKUY010000304.1, read on the forward strand.
ATGACTCCATATACCACTTCTTATATGTATGCCCTTGGTTTTGTAATGATAGGAATAAATATTTATTGGAGTCACTAGTCAGTGTTTAAAATAATTGTAACAAACCAACTTTAAATTTAAAATCATATTATAATGTTCAATCTATTTCCAATCTATTTAATTTTGTGCAATCTAACATAAACAAAAAAAGGACATTCCTTCTAAATTAATTATATGCGGAATAAAGTTTGTCAAAATGATTTGTGTATAGGCATAGCCCAAAACGCAATAAATCAATACTTTTACTACTACTTAAATGTTATATCCTTAAAATAATTGTCTCGTAATCAACATGTATTAACGTAATAAAATTATAAGGTCGTTGTTCTATCTGAAAAAATTGAAGCCCGAACCTTCCACAAGTCACGGTCCTGGTAAATTGTATATATTATTGGACGCTTGGCTAGTGAGACGTACGTGTGATATATAGTATAAATGTAATGCGAATGTCTGGTAAGTAGTAGATGGGCGAAATGAGTGCAATGTGTATGATCACGATTGTAACTAGTAAGTAATTGTAGATATTTTATTAGCAGTCGCTTGCTATAGTAAATCCGTAATAGTTAGCTCGTTGAATCGTTGCAATACACTACTTAGCTCAGTGGCCGATTCCCACTGAGCTCAACTCTTGACGCTATATTATTTACATTCCATGCTGATTGCTAATCACAACAGCATCTAATTTTGAAACTCTAAAATACTTAAATGTATTTACGATACGCTGACACTCTGTCTCGGTCAAAGTGCTTACCTACTCCAAGGAGTACATGCTTCCGCTCACAGATGACCGTAATCTCTTATTAGGTAGCCACTTTTTACCTTTCTGTCTATGCTACACTCTAGCTCTATTTTCCCTCCTCTCAGCTTATATGAAGTGACAGCAGAATACAGTCGCTTAAAGACAATTGAATTAGAGTATTTTGCATGCAAAATGTATTACTACATAGACTTTTCGCTCATCGATAACTCGTATCATGTCGTGCTCCGTGCACCATTGAGCCCACTAGCGCTCCTCTAGTGCATTAGGTAAAAATTAATAACAACTTTTCTAACGTAATATATGTGTATTAAAGTCAGATATTTGGTAAATCTGAATGAATATTCGTAGCTTACTGGATCTGCTTTTAACTTGAGACGTCCAAATAGTGAAGTTTTGAGTGTTTTTAGACGATTTATGATTTTCATTAGTTTTATTCTTGCTTAAGATGCTGTTGAAAAATGGGAAGCAGTTTTTTTGAATTCTCTGAGCACCTATAAATAGTAAAATGAGCACAATTTGAGAACAATACTACTAGAATAATAATTTACGTGGCGATGTTTATAATGATTATGTCAGTGGTATGCATACGCGTTACATCACTAAACTAGGAATACATCAGACACAAGAATACATAGTACTGTTATCTTAAAGGTTGTAGACGAAAGAGTTGTAGCTTACTATAAGTGACATAATACAAAATTCCTACAAAATGACATATGACGCATGATTAAGATCACACTGGGTCACAAGAAACCTGCATATGAACTTTGAACGCCAAAAGTTGCCGACGTGGGCTGGCCAACGAAGCAGAATTGTGGCGCCGTGTGTAAAATGGCAGCAGCAGTGCTCTTGCTAGTCATTTAATCTTAGTCACGCATGATATGTTTTTGTATAGGTAATGTAGTTGGCATTAGGTCCTATGTTAATTTATTTTAATGCGTGCATTTGTTTTGTGAAGATACAAAAACTTAAAGAGGCAGTGAGACCTGCGAAGGTAAAAGTTATCATTTTTAAGTTACTTGTACCATTTTGTAAGCCTAGGTTATTGACAGTTGTGTACAAATCCTCTGATTAATGTAAATCTTTTTTTTAAATATTTTGCGTTATACAGTGATAAATAGGGAAAGTTAAACTGTAAAATCATGATAACGGGTGATTTAAATATTTATTTGTCTGTTCGTGAAATTACACAAAATACGCGAAATTATTATTAAATATTGTCAAAATGCTATGCGTCAGATAATTGTGCATCAAACTTGTAGGACGCTAGCTTCTAGTCCTATATATGTTAGTTATATACCTACGTATACTGTAAATGGAGTGTTAAGCACGTGCAACTAGTTGTAAGTAGTCGGCGAACGGTCCTATAAGGACCGTTCGCTAACTACTGATCATTGTTCTATCTTTGCTGTACATAGGAGCAACAAGAGTCATTATCTCTCATTAGTTTCTCGTCAGCTACGGACGAGTAAACAACTGCTTCTGCTCTGGTTCTGGTGCTTGTGTGTTGTACTGAGTTGTGTAGATTGTAGTGCTTGCCTTCTGTGCTTTGCTTTGCTACGATGGGCTCTGACTCCCTTTAAAGTCACGACAGTGGCCTTTGTCCATCTGTACGCTGCTCGGATCTTGACTACCGGAGAAGTCACCGCAGGAGTTGCCCAGCTGTTAAGCGGCCGGGTATTTGACGCCCTAGAAAGTCATCTCAGCGGGACCATTCTCTGGGCTTGGAGGATTACCATTTTCGCAGAGCGAGCCAATGTCAGCTTTACTGATGGCGGCTGGGGTGACTCCTGAATTAATTTGTTGAGGGCTGTGTGTTGTATAGTTCGTTACTTCATCAACCAACTTAAGTTTCGAATTTTGAATTTTGTCGGCTGCGTCAACCGAAATTTGCAAGTTTGAATCAAAGTGGAATTGGAAGCATGAAGTCTCAGCGGAGTAATTTGTAATAGTGCTTAAGTATGTGGGATTGTAGTGTTGCATTTATATATTAGATACGTAACGCATTTTTATTTAAGTGACAAGTTTACAATTTATCGGTCATATTTTATTTTTATTCAAGGACTCATATGGTATTTTATTTATTAATGTCAGTAATCATGAGGGATAAATGCGTTAATTGTAGTAGAAAAATAGGTAGAAATCAGTCCAGAGTAGAGTGTAGTGTATGTAATAATATATTTTATGTAGTATGTACATCACTAGTGTTAGATAATGTTCAGCAGGATGTGATACTAGACTGGGTGTGCTTGGGCTGTAGTAGTCAAGCTGATGCGGCAGTTTGTATAGCATGTAGTAGTAGTATGGTTGCAGGTGGTAGTGACTATTGTTTAGATTGTCTTTTTCCTGGAGCTGATTGTAATCTAACAACTGATAAGATTGAGGATGTAGAAATTGTCTATAATTTAAATGAAGTCAATGCTTAATTTCTTGGCTCAAAAAGTTTTAAAGTCTTGCATATCAATGTCAATGGATTAAATATAGCTAAAGTCGAAAGTCTGAAGCTTATAATTGGAACATACAAGGTGAATGTCCTATGCGTAACGGAGTCCAAGCTAATTGAGGTTGTGCATTCAGGTTTAGTTGCAATCGAGGGATTTACTATGCATAGATATGATAGGACAAATTGTAGTGGTCGCAGTGGTAGTATTGTCATTTATATTAGAAATGGCATTTCTTTTGTAAATATAAATGTACTTAAAGAGGCACCGAGACCTACAAAGTTAGAAGTTACTACTATCAAATTACTTATACCATTTTGTAAGCCTAGGTTATTGAAAGTTGTGTACAAATCCCCTGATTTATGTAAATCCGAGTTTTTGGATTATTTTGAGTTGTACATTATTGAATTAAGTAAGCTTAATTGTGAAATGATGATAACGGGTGATTTTAATATTGATTTGTCTGTTCGTGAGAAATACTCAAAACTATTATTAAATATTGTAAGTCAAAATGCTATGCGCCAGATTATTGTGCATCCAACCCGTAGGACGCTAACTACTAGTACTATCATAGATCATATGTATGTTAGTGACATAAGTATGTATACTGTAAGTGAAGTGTTGACCACGGGAATATCTGATCATTGTGCTATCTTTGCTGTACGTAAGAGCAATAAGAGTCATTATCCTTGTAAGGTAATATCAACTAGAAACTATTCAAATGTTAAGTGGGAAATTGTTAACAACGACATTAGTTTAATCCCATGGTCTGTAATAGATATTTTTGATGACGTTAATGATTCACTTAACTACTTTGAAAAGTCGGTCATGGATGTGATAATAAGCATGCTCCCATTATTACACGACAAGTCAAGGGCAAAGTATCACCGTGGCTGACTGTAGATTTAAAAAGAAAGATGCATCACCGTGATAGCATTAAAGCAAAGAGTTTAAAAACTGGGGACCCTGCTTTGTATAGTCAGTATAAAAGAGAACAAAATGACGTCAACAGGGAGGTAACAAAGGCCAAGTACACTTATTACTAGTCAAAGTTTGAAGAGGTTCCGACCTCGTCTAATGTGTGGCAGGTTTATAATAAGCTCATTGGAGAAGGTGGTGGTGTGTGTACTGTAACGGAATTGAAAGTAAAATCTAATGTGTTCAGTAGAGTAGAGCAATTATCCAGTGCGTTTGCTTCTGCATTTACTGTTAATGTACCTAGTGATAAGGTTGAGGCATTGGATAACTTTTATGAAACTATTACCACGGACAGCAAGTATGAGCCCTTTACGCCTGGGGAGGTCTTGTCTAGTCTTTCTAAAATTAAACATAAGAATGAAGGTAATCCAAACGAATTGTCTTATTTCATTTTAAATAACTGTATGAAATCCTTAGCCTTGCCGTTGGCCCTTTTGTTTACTCAGTTTCTTTGTCTTGCTTTATACCCATCGAGGCTTAAGTATGCAACTGTAACACCGCTTTACAAAGGAAAAGGTTCCAGATTGGACGCTATGTCATATCGCCTAATTTCTACACTTTTAATTCTTGATAAGATTTTAGAGAAAATGCTGTATCAGAGAATTTTGAATAAAATTGAGTTAAGTAGTCAACAGAATGGTTTTCGAAATGGGCGGTTATGTCAGAGTGCTACTTTAACATTTGTGCAGGATGTGTATTATTATATTGACCTAAAATGTGGTAGAGTTATAGCAGTATTCATCGACCTGCAAAAGGCTTTCGATTCGGTGCCTCATTTGGAACTTTTAATAAAGCTCAGAGATATATATAAGATAGATAACCATTTACTTAAGCTCCTTACTGACTACCTTCGAAATAGAAAATTTAGGATCAAAATTGGTTCAGAGGTTTCAGAGTCGTATGATCTAAGTATTGGGGTTCCTCAAGGTTCAGTGTTGGGGCCTTTGTTGTTCATTATTTATATAGATAAGGTATCTGATGTCATAGTGAATGGGGTTAAATATTTACTATATGCTGATGATTTTGTACTTTATTATTATGCGCCTTTGTTTTCTGATGCTGTACAACAAATGCAGGTTTGTTTGAATAATGTTAATAATTGGTTTGTGTCGCAGGGTCTCAAAATAAATGTGAGCAAGACCAAGTTTATGATGATTCTGCATAAATCCTGTGATTATAAGGTACCTGATAATGTCAAATTATTTTGTAATGGCAATGAGGTTGAACGTGTATGGACGTTTAGGTACCTAGGTGTTATTATAGATGCAAATCTTAATTTAAAAAGCCACTTTGTTTACGTCAAGAATAGAATGAGCTCTTCTATAGGTATGATAAGCAACTTAAAACGGTTTTTGACGTTTCCTATATTTGTAATTATGTTAAATGCTTATGTATTATCTATAATTGATTATTGTATTATTGTGTATGGTGTACAAGGTAAGCGGGAGTTACAGGCATTACAAAATAAAGTTAATGGTCTAATTGTACAATTTATTGATAGGTCTCTGTATAGTAAACGGAAAAGCAATGGATGTAGAGCTACAGTATTGGAGAATAGTCTACTACAGAAAGCAAACATCTTGTCTGTGTCAGAAAGATTGAGCTTGTATACATTGTCATTTGTGTATCGAATATTGAGATTTGGGTCAGATATAAATATTTTTAATTCCTGGTTTGTTCTTAAGCATAGTGTGAGAACAACCAGGTCTAGTAATTCTTTGATTTCAAAATACCCTGTGAATTGTAGTACTGAAGCTTTTAGACATTCATTCCTGTATAGAAGTATTACTGAGTGGAATAGGTTGCCTGATCATGTGAAATGTCTCGATGAATCATGTAATTTTAGATCATTACTCACTGAGCACCTAATAAGCTCAAGAATTCCTATTAAATATTCTGTTTATCAACCACCCTAAGTGTGGATGTGATACTATGATTGATACCTTAGCAACTATATGATTTTGAATAGTGAATATTTCTTTTAGTGTATTTTAATTTAAATTTATTTTATTGTGTAATTATAATGGTGTCCGTCGGTTGAGAGCAGTGCATTTGTACTGATGAACTTGACACTTGAATAAAGATCACTCAAACCCAAACTCAAACTCAATCCTTGTAGAATAATATTAAGTTGAAACTCTACAAATGTCAAGTGGAAAATTGTTAAAAACAATATTAGCCTAATCCTATCGTCTGTAATAGATAAATTTAATGACGTTAATGATTCACTTTACTACTTTAAAAAGTGGGTCACGGATGTGATAAATAGGCATGCTCCTATTATAACACGAACAGTCAAGGGCAAAGTATCACCGTGGCCGACTGAAGAGTTAAAGCAAAAAATGCATCATCGCAATTGGATTAGGGCAAAGAGTTTGAAAACTGGAGACCCTGCTTTGCATAAACGGTAAAAAAGAGAACTAGGGTAAAGGGGTGAAAAAGAGTAAGTAGGGAGATCGCAAACGCCAATAACAGCCATTATTGGTCAAAGTTTAAAAAGGCTTCTTTCTCGTCTAATGTTTGTTAAGTTTATAATAGGCTTATTGAAAGGGTTAGTGGTGCGTGAATGTAACCGAATAGAGTTAATAGTAAACTTTCATTTGCTTACTGGAGTTAGGCAATTATTTAATCCGTTTGCTTCTGGATTTACTCTTAATTTATCTAGTGATAAGGTAAAAACATGGAATAACCTGTGTTAACGTAGAGTGTTATGCGGGCTATGTCAGTAGGTAAACTTATTGGCTTTACTTTGCAGTTCTTTTTATAAATCAGTTTTGCTCTGCTTCTCAAAAAAACAGCAGATGGTCTAGACTGTTTGACTGGCAGCAGTTGTTTGTTTTTGCTTTAACATTTTAATTGACCAGTCCAGAACATTGTAGCATTAAAATACAGTAAATAAAATTTTAAAACGGCTGAAGTTTTCCTCATTCGTATTCACAAAGAAGTAGACGCAGGCCTACAGATACAAGTCGGTGACAATTCTTACTTAAATCAAGTTTTCCACTTTTAAAGTTTCGTAAATAACAGTTGTGTCAGACGTCTCCAAAAACGTCCAATCTTGAGCATTATTGCTACGCGTATCACAGCACAATGAGTCTCTGCTGTTGTAGTTGTCGTTTTCGAATTCTAAATTGCAGTTCAAGTTCCACTTGCCATGTCTATGGATTGTTTTAACTTTGTTTTTTTCTTAGTTGAATCTGGGATTGCCAGTGATTTTAATATTGTTGAGATTGCTTTATTTCTTTTTCTTATGCATATTATTTTCTTGTGTGATTGATTTAGGTAAAAAAAGCCCTACATACCACCATCCTGAACTGGTCCCATACCAAGTATTCAATATCTTAATGTTTTAATACTTGTACAGTTTAAATTCAGTTGTCACGCAAATTTCAATTGAGAAATCCATCACTAGAAGAGCAGCTAATGTTTTAATGTATAATAATAATATAATAATTTATTCATTTTGTCGATTTGGCCTCAGCCCATACAACATTTATAGTTACAAGTGTGATTTTGCAGGATAGTTAATCCTTGGTTAATATACATAATATAATGTAATGTGTTTTGTCAGTTGGTAATAATGTGCGTTGGTTTGTTATTTCGTGTTGATCCTGTGAGAAAGCATGTTAGAAAAAAAATTAAATAATATTGAGTGATAATAGTGTGATATTAGTGTGTTTCGATTATATTACAAAGTCATGATTTTTGTAGAAATAAATAATGTTCTTAGTAGTTGATATTGAGATAAATACATGCGTACGAGATAATAGTGCAATTTATTTGTAGGTGCAGTCATTTTGTCGGTGGGTGTAGGGTTCATCCTTCTTCGGTGCATTCGTAGTAGAAATTCCGGATTCTAAGGGCTTCATCCCAGAAGTTGAAAAGTTGTTCAAATCCTCTTACATCGAAGTAGCAGCTGAACGTTTTCTGAATGATGTTCGTTCTGGTCGGGCTTGCACTTGTCAGTTCCTTGAGAAATTTAGTCCTAGGCGGTTTGTAGTGAGGGCAGTTTAGCATTATATGGAAGGTGTCCTCTTATTCTTTTCCGCATAGGTCGCAGCTAGACTGCTCTTCTCGCTGCCAGATCCTTTTCATACCATTGAGGTTGGTCGTCTTTCCTCTTAAAACAATTCTTGGCAGGCCACATCTAAGGTTTACCAGAAATTTCACCATGTTCCAGGCCAGACTTAGTTTAAAGTATTCTGATCTTAGGGCATGCGTCTTCAGCAGGTTGTAGTGCTTTAGTGTATTGCATCTCTGCATCTGTTCAACGTCCATGTTGATGCAGTTAAGTCGATATTTTTCGAGAATCCTATTATTGTGTTTCACTAGGTATTCACCACTTAGCTTCTCGAATTCCTTTAGAAGAGATGCATCAGTAAATATCTTTTTCACTTGTAGCATCCAGTTATATCTCAGGTCTTCTGCTTTGTTGTTCATTGCCTCCTCATAGCTGTTTTTGGCTATACTGTTTTTCTCTGCGTTCAACATCTTGACCAAGAATCTTAGTAGTGCTTTAAAAAGCTGCATCTTAATGTTCTGCGCTCCTGTTTCCAATCGAAAGTAGTATCCAGGCGTTGAGTTGGATGTTCCTGTGAGTCTTCTGAGGAACATAGTTTGGAAGGTTACCAGTTCTTCCGTATAACGAAGTCCCCATATTGGCGCAGCATACATCAAGATGGAAGTGACTAGTGATTTGAATAGTCTGATGTGTATGTTAATGTCCGTGAGCTTTGCCCGATAAAATAGTTTAAAGAGCTTGGATTGCGCTATTCTGGCTTTACTAAAGAAATTGTCTTTTGCTTGGTTGAAAATGCCACTCTGCGTTAATGGGACGCCCAAATAGGTGTATTGGTTGACAATTTCCAGCGGTCTACTTTCTCACTTGAATGCAATTGATTTTGAGATTCTATTTTCTTTCTTGAAGATCATAATCTTTGTTTTGGATAAGTTGACTTTTAGGTCATGTGCTTTAAAAAAACAACTAAGTGTGTCGATTTGTTTTTGGAGGTCCAATTCATTAGATGCCAGAAGGATAATGTCATCGGCGTACAAAAGAATAAGTATTTCATGGGGAAACATTTTAATTCCATTTATTTTGCTAGCCCGAAGTATTTCTGTTATTTGGTCAATGAATACTTTAAAGAGTGTGGGGGACAGTGTTTCTTCTTGTAATACTCCTCCCATCACTTTAATCATGTCAGTATATCCTTCTTTACATCTGATTTTGGTTTTGGCTTGATCATAAAGTTCCTTGATCTTAGTGATAAAACTGTCGCTTAGTCCAGCTTCCTTAAGCCTTATCTACAACTTCTCTCTCTTGATAGAGTCGAAAGCCTGGCTCAGATCCACGAATAGGGCGAACAGTTTTCCTTTCTTTAGGAGGTCTGGTCTATTAAGCTGCTTCAGAATGCTTGAATATAGTGCAAATATGTGATCCGTACAACCTCTTCCTTTCCTGTAGGCTGCTTGATTTTTTGAAATAATGTCATTTGTTGAGCAGAAAAAGTTCAGTCTGTTTGACATAATGCAGGTATACAACTTGGTGATGGTAATTATAAGAGCGATAGGTCTGTAATTGCTTGGTACTTCCGAGTTGCCTTTTTTAAAGATTAGTGCAGTTATAATCTCGATATATAAGATTTTTCCATATCTCATTCAGGATTCCATCAGCTCCGGGTGATTTATTATTGGCTAGGCTTTTGGTTGCTTCCAAGAGTTCCATCATGTCTATCTCAGCATTTAATACGGCAAGGTCATACCCTGAGGTGATATCGCTTTATGCTGACATTTTCGTAACTTCAGTTTCTGTGGTTTCGAAGATTGTACAGAAGTGGGTATCCCACTGAGTCTTTGTTATGTCGTTGGGTTTGAAGTTGTATTTTTTGTCTCTAAGCATGTTCACCGCCTTCCAATAGCTTGTCGAGTCTTTGCTGTGATAGATTTCGTTTTGCACAGTTTCATTAAAAACTTTCTTTTTGTTTGAGCATAGACTTCTGTACTCTTTTTTGGCTTGTGTGAAGTTATCCAGGCTGTCATTGGCTAGACCACTATGTGTTTTTCCTTTTCTGTAGCTGTGCAGAAAAAAGAGTGCGTTCCTTTTCGCAGTACTGCATTCCTTATCAAACCATTTCGGACCATTGTTTTTCTTGCTGCTACTTTCTGTTTCAGTCCTCATCCCAGCTTTGCTCGCTGTGTTGTATATAAGATTTTTAAGAGTTGCGTAGTTGCAGTTGCTGAAGTCAAGGTTTTTACTTTTTTCCTTCAGTAGTGTTTGGAAATCAGTTTTTTTTCTTTGTTTCATCTTATTCGGGGTTCGACAGAAGCAGCAGAGGTATCTATTTGTTTTTGTCTTGATTGTGTCGTTTGCGTCAGTATTGGAAGATGGTCTGATTCCAGGCATTCAATCGCTCTAAAGTCCTCAATGCATTCGATCATTTTATCATTGCACATGCATATGTCCACCAAGCTTTTTCCATTGTGATTGATAAATGTCGATGTACCGGATCGATCAGAGAGACTTCTTCCATTTAAGACTATTAGGTCATTAGCGTTAACTAGCTCAATAAGTTTCTTCCCTCTCTTGTTCGTGTGTGTGTCTAACGAGTTTCTGGTTCTTTTAAGATTTAGTGCAGGTTCTGATTCGTTCTTGTAGTTTCCAATTCTACAGTTGAAGTCACCCATAAGTAGGCATCTCTGTCTCTTTAATTGTGGCGTGTCTGTGAAGAGGTTGTCAATTTCGTCATCAAATTTGGGTACTGGCGGTATATATGCAAAGATCACAAGTGTTTGTTTGCCTTCATACGTATATTCGATTCCAGTTTTGTATCGGTCTTGATAGATTAGTTTGCATATCTTTGCTATGTTATTTCGCATTCCGACAATGAGTCCTCCACTCTTCCTGCCTCGTTCTCCTACTGCAGGATTTAGGATAATGGTGTAGTTATTAAAAATTCTCTTTAAGTTGTCATTTAGTTCTAATGTTTTAATGTTGTAAAACTAAACATTTTGTACCATAGAATTCTGACTTTTATAGGCTGCTAGGTCTGTGGTGCATTCACTTTTGCTAAGAGAAGTTTCTGAGCTCAAACAACAGAACTCAAACACTTCAATGGAAAATTAAATGCAAGATTTGAAATTAATAATTTTAGTTTTGCACAACATTGATTCCCTTGTGGTCAATGCCACGGCAGATTATTATATTTTTTTTACAACTTGAGACCTATTTTTGCCAACACTTGCGACGTGCAACCTAAGCTAAAGCCACCACAAGCATGATTACAAACCGTACCTTTATCAGAACGAAAATCACATAAGCAAGCACAAAAAGTTTGTTGAAGGCACATAAAATGTTCCTAAAAAACGTTGCAAAATATAGCAAAGCAATTCAGCTAGGCCTATGTTGACTATTTGCAGAACCATTTTCACACAAACCACTGTTGCCGCAGTCGCATTTCTATGCTTTCAATTTAGGTTACTCACTTTGTCTAAGTTGTTTTTGCAAGGATAAACTTAGTGCCACAGACAACGAACATTGTAAGTGTGACTGTGATTTGTTAAGTTTAATTTCTGATAAAACTTTAAAATGCAAACTCTTTTACTTATTTAGTCGAGCTTATTTTGACGCCAGCTGAAATATTAGCAATTTCGCAACTTACAGAGGCGTCGCACATATTTATTTTACTAGGTTAGGAACGAATTATTGATTTTTTTATGCATCAAACTGAGTTGCCTTAAAAACAGTTTTACCGAAACACGTTGCAAATAATGGTCACGAGTGATACAGAAGTCTAATATACAAGTCTCAGACTCTGCAAACAATAAACCATATACTGTCATGAAAACACAAGTCAAGATATTAAATTTTTGATGATGGAGATTTCTGCTTCAAGCTTAAAATAAAGAAACAATTCACCTGTGCTTTAAAATTAGCCCTTTTACTACTAAAACTTGTTAAACCAATAAAAGAATTAAATATTGCAAGCAAATAAAATTGTTTTGCGAAACTTTAAAATTTTATACATAGACCAGGTATCAGCTGTTGTTCTGCGCCATCTTTATTTTGTTAACTAATATTTTTTTTATTAGTCCAGGGCTTTTTGAATATCAGGACAACACTAGGGAATGAACCTACGCCTCCTCACATACAAAATTAGCGTATTAACATTTTCAAGGATCACAAACAGTCACTTTAAGTTGCCCAAGCCGTTTTAGAGTATAAATTTAGAGGCCATAAAATACAACCGACAGCTGCCTCCAGCTTATTTATCTTGGACTGAAGATAGCCTCAACAATTCTAGTTCCTTTTTCTCCAGTCGTCAAGAGACGTCACAAGCAGCAAAAGAGAAGGCTGCTGCTCCAAGACAGCCGAATCCTACAGTTTTAACTTATCGTCTCCAAGGTCAATCTTAGTTGCAACTTTAACTTTTTTGTTTTTCCTTACAAACTTCTTGATAAATTTAAATTTAAAATAGCAACAGAATTCATTGCACAATAGTTAAATACACAACTTACAGACGCTAAGTATCTGTACCTAGAATTTCGCAAACGACAAATTGCAAAATCGCTTATACTACCACTACACACCAGTTGTCTCTACTCCATCAACTGAGCAAGCTCACGCCTCATTATCACAACCAATAACTTCAGCTACAACATTGTTTTAAAGTTACGACATTCCATTTGTCAAAACACTACGATCCAGTTCACTAAGTATTCAGTGTACTAGTCTAGATTTACATTATCTGAACTACCGAACTATACCAATAGCTCTTAGTCATCTAATACTGAAGACGACGAAAAGACTCTAAAAGATAACAAATTTAAAGGCATCACCATTATCGACACTAACATTTTACAACAGCAAACATCATTCAAGATATTCCCTAATTAGATCGCTCAGACTCTATCGACGACGCGGATCCATTAAATGCAGACAGTCACAAAGACAGACAATCTTCTGACAGCAAAGCACTAATACCAAACAATGAACAAAACGATACACAGGACGACCACAATCCTAAACCAGCTGCGAATCTACCGCCACCAGTTCGTTTGCCTTTGCCTTCGCCTCCTCCTGCGCCTGCACTAATGGATACAGTCCTGGCTAAAGAACTTTACTTTGCAACTCACAATACATTTAAGACACCGATTGCAATTAACCAAACTAGAGTGCCACACACCTCGCTGATAACTTTACTTATCTTACTGCTGTTGTAGTTGCGCTCTACATTGAACACCTTAAATATATGGGCCCAGAAATTTCTAATAAAATAACAGATTTTGTTAAATTGTTCCAAAAACATTCTAAGATAACTTTATTCCTAGTCTCAAGACCTGCATTTAATTTCTATTGCAGATAGACAAGAACTGTAAAATGACCTAATAAATAAAAATAACAGTTTTATTGCATTAGATAGTACACAAATCAACAGTTTTAGACGCAAATATGCATGAAAGACGTGTCCATATACACACAGCTCTAAACGTATATACTTATTGTGACTCCTTAATGAGCCAGTTGTCTAAAGATTTCTCAATTTTGAGCATAACTGGACGTAAACAATGACTATCAGTTAAGACACAACGTTGCTGTGTTAATAAAACAAATAGGTCGTCCAAAATTAACAAGAAGCAAAACAATAAAGAAAATCTCCCACATTTCCAAAAACCTAAAAATGCCAATTGTGATGGCAAGTATCTGTTTTGCAAAGTATGTGCCGCCGAAGACCATTGGACAAGAACGTGTACACGACTTCTCAGTGTGAACTATCAGCAACGAACAGAATAAGTCAAGAACAACTACAAATGCTAAAACTGCCTTGGGAATTATCAATTTCGTGAATGCTAAACAAAACGCACATGTTCAGAATATTACACGAAACACAACACATTGTTACATCGTTCTGATCGTTACACTAAACTACATCTTGCTGTAAATGTTCATGTGAACCTTATTTGTTCAACTCAATTGTCAGCAAAGACTGTTAAAAGTCTTGCTCTACTTTCTACGGCGATGATAAATATTCTTCATTAAGAAAGATCGTTAACTCGCCAAGCTTTTATAGACACAGGTGACTATAGCTTTTTCATCACTAAGAATCTCCAGCGAGATATCAGGCTACCACCCACGCCATGTTTACTGAAGTTTCATGTTGCAGGACATAAGCAACCACATGCCCTGGTTCAAGCAAAAAACTCTTGGAAAATTAAAAAACTCCTAAACTAAAAATATTACACTCAAGAAGATAAATTTTGTAAGGCCTACTTTTCCTGCCCAACAATCGCTTAGAAAATGGTCAAAATGAAGTTTAATGGCTCATAATATTTCAAAAACATCCTAAGCGTTCTTTAAAAATAGCAAATCAAAGATGGTTAAGTGCAGAAAAACTTTACAGGTAACCAAATTGCAATTACTTTATCTTTAAAATATTAGAAAATAAATACTAATACTAAATACGTAACATATGACAAAAGTCAAGCAGTAAGAACTACTCACAATGATAAACGGAACTTATTAGGAATAAATTTAAATGCTAAAAGCTTAAATTGAGAGAAAACGGTAAAGCAGTTGAATAAATACTATAAAAATAAACAAAATGCAGAAAGTTTTAAAAACAAGCTTGATAAAATAGACGTATTAGGAATGAAAAACAGTTTTTTCCTAGTTTTTTATTGTACAAATTTTTTTTAATTGAATGCGTTCGCCAAAAGTGATTAAAAAAACCACCAAAATCCAACAAATAATAATGCTATAAAATTTAATAGATTTAGTGATTACTTACTACAAGAATTCTCTTATTTAAATCTTATCTATTGATTTGATACGTCGTTTTAAGACGACATAATTTTAAAAATACTATAAGTATTAAAATTAATTTTAAATTTAGTGCAAATGTACCTGCAAATACTAATGCTTATGTTGTTATATTTTAAAAACGTGTATTATCAATGACTACAACTAGTATTTAAAGAATGCAAGTTGAATATATAAATACCTATTAGAAACTGTGGTAAATTTTTTCTTTTTATATAACTAAATAATATTTTGTTCACAGAGAGTAAATATACAGGTATTAGAGATGTGTTTATAAATAAACAAGGGGTTTTATTACATTTAAAAAAGCAGGGATGGTAAACTTAAGCCTAATCCGAAATTAAAAGCTAAATTAAGCTGAATTTATTGTTAAGCTGAATCTTAATCGGAATCTGAAAAGCAAAAATTTAGTTAGTATAATCTAAATCCAAATCCTAATGTTTACAAGAAGCTAAATCTGTAAGCTGTATTTCTATAGCCTTTCGATTCGGCTTTTTGCCGAACATTCAATTTTTCATTTCTAGACACTTTTGCTACTCTTTTGTATATATACCAGTATCATGCAAAGGGCGCAGTTCGCATTATTTTAAATTTTTGACATTTTATATAGTATTTTTTTGCGTTCCACATTCAACCCACAACAAATTTACCTGTTTTCTTCGTAAATTTATCCTATTTTTTGAAAACAAAATTTAAAATGCCACAAAGTTTTCACAAATCTTTCCTTACATTCAAAAATTACTACAAATCACTACAAAAATTCAAAATTTGGCTGTCAGTATAGGACTTAGGGAAGCATCTAAGTTGATGATATAATCTAAATACTTAAGTAGGCATTTTAGTAAGTACTTAGACAACTGAGACGTATTACTGAGCACTAATTATTGTTTATTAGTCCATAATAAACTAAAATAAAATATATAAGATCCAAGTCGAATGTGAAGGATGTTAGTAGCCATCGGCCGTAATTGCAATTAAATCCGGGATAGACTAAAACATCTAACAGTAAAGCTATACAGTAGCTAGGCAAAAAATAACCTTACTTACTTTTTACTTTACATTTTTTGCTAAAACATTACCTTACCGATATCTTACTTTTGTTTAAAATGCCTTACGTACATCTTTATTTTTTATTTAAATACCTTACTGTATTTCTTACTTTTTTAAGCAAAAATCTTACCTACATCTTACGTTACTTCAAAAACTTTAAATTTTTCAACTAAAAAAGTTTATTATTGCCTTTTTTAAGCACCCTTACTTGAAAATTAGCCAAATAAAGATACCAAAAAATTAGGTTTTAAATAACGTAGTGTCTATCATCCGAAATTTTATTTCTTAGAATTCGCACAACTAAATTATTGCAATATTAAATAGTGCTAGTAAGAACGCGGTAAGAAATATTTTTTTCCTTACTTTTATTTTTTTCTTACCTACCTCTTACTTTACTTTTTAGCCAGAATTTCTAACCTTACCTACTTTGTAAGCTTACTTTTTTGGTGGGGGCCAACCTTTACTGTTAACCAGCAAAACATTAGGATTGTATAGATTATTTATGCGATCGGGTTTGCTCTAATGGCTATCACTTTTTGAATGGGGATAAATAGCTAGAATTCAAATAATACTGTACTTATAAATCTGTGTAGCTAATATTTTTATAGCTTAAAATTCAAACTATCTATTACGACGGAATAAATAATCAGTCAAACATATTTTTAAATGCAGCAGTATTTAAACAGCAGCCAAGAATCACCATAAGACACGCAACTTCTATATACAGACTTTATTTCCAAAGGCATTGGGGTGTACTGAGCCGCTAAGCTGAAGACATACATAAAATATAGTATAAATTGTAGACATAAGAGATCTTATGATTGCAAAAAACAAAGCATTGTATATAAAAAGCTAATACCTATGACTAAAGCGAGTTATTGTGAACAAGAAGTGAATATAAAAAACGTTAAATTATTTGTGCACTATTAAAAATAATCTCGCTCTCTCACCTAAATTACGCAAGCATAGGAATTCCACATTTTTACCACAATTTGGGTTGTGGAATTTTAAAATTTCCACAATTTAGCACAATTTACTTCGATTTATATCCGCGCAATTCAAAACCTACAATGTGGGCTGTGCGAACTGCGCTCTTTTGGATCATGCCAGCGACATGAGCCACATACAACACTATATTTTACTGCAGTGGTGTCAAATGATTTTACGTATTTTGGGACACTTCAAGTTTTTACAGCTCGTTAGACTATAACTTTAAATGCATAGAAATAATCAAATAATTTCCCCCAGATATGTTTTTGTCTTAAAAGAGGTTGTTATCATTCACGTGGATCAGAGCTTTAATTTAAGTATTTTGTTAACAATTGCCGCATTACTGTGTTAAATTTAACACATGTTGTGAACATTTCGTTACTGCGTTGTTTTGTTTCTCGTTTAGTTGTAGTTAGTAGCAAGGTTTATCATGTCAAAACTCAAACTACGTTTAAGCTATGATCAATTTATTTATTTTATTTTCCTTTACGCAAAAAATAACCAAAATTAATTAGAAGGCTCGTTTGTTTTAAACGTGTTAGCTGCAAATTAAATTAGTTTTAAACAAAACTGAATAATAAATTTTACAAATCGTATACCTTAAATTGCGCCTACTTAAATTACGACATACATACTTTTTATTAACTGTAATATTCCTATAGCAAAATATTTTACATTTTGATTTAGTTTTTCGCGGCGCACATGAAGCAACCCTAGGCAACGTGAGGCGTTTGTGCTGCCTGTTTGACATGACTGTTCTACGGAGCGTTGGGGTGATGCATGTTTGTAGGACTGGCGCTTTTAGTAGTATTTGCAAAGAATTTATTTTAGAATTTGAACCTGTAGTCTAACACTAACTCCTTTTGTCCATTTATACCACTAAAATCTGCTACTAATTGCTTTTACAGACACCAAATGATTTAAAGTTTTACTACATTACACACACGTTGTTTTCTAGTAATCAGAGCCCATTTAATATACGCTTAGCATCAACTTTGGGCTGGTTTAAGGACAGTGGACAAAATCCGGCTCAAAGTGCCAGATATTTTAGCTAAAAGCCTTATCCAAATCTAAATTTTTCGGCTTTTTTTAGCTAAGCAGAATCGAAATCTTAATTCATTAATTTAGCCTATCCTTATCTAAATCGTAATCTGAATATTTGAAAATGTTAAAACCCTAATCTGAAATCGAATCTTTATTTTTCGGCTTACCATAGCTGTCTGTAGGAGACAAACTTTCGCCAATTTTTTTAAAATTATTGTTCCATTGAGCAGTTTTTATATAAAATAAAGTTGTTTACCTGTATTTAAAATTAAAAAAGCTTTATAATGATATAAAAGAAAAGAAATATTGTAAGATGCAATTTAAATAATATATAACTCTTAGTAAGTACTCTATGATTTCTATTAGATGTACATTTTTATCTACTTTAAAAACTTCAGATTTCTAAGTGTTATTATCAACACAGAGCCATATATGTCGTCCGTTAATAGGAATATTTTTTTTTATTATACAATAAGTCCCATTTGAGCTGGCGCCCATGGGACTGGATAATTGGTTTTATTGTTCAAAATCATAGTTAATTTACATTACTGGGGAGTCTGCCTGATACGTTGTGATAATTCGTTAAATTAGAGTAACAATATGATTAAAACTTGCTTTCGGTGAAATATTTATGCACACCTAATTTTTTAAGTAAACCTTAATAAATAATTTTAGTTTAATTTATGAAGAATTAAATTTTAAAAAGCTGGAATTGAAGCTTTAACAGCAGAATAGAAGCAAGCTGGTTAACAGGGTTAGATTATTAGTTCAATTTTTTTTTTGTGGTTGACTCTCCAGCTCGATGTAGTTCCGTTTTGTATTAGCTGCAGAATTCCATTTCGGATTTTGAATTTGGTGGCTGAGTGGTTTTCTTTTTCTTGGTGTCCATACGTAAGTAATAATTTAATAGTTCGGCGTTCGTGTGGAGAATACGCTAGAGATATACCAATTTTTTAAGTTGATGGGTTATTTGAGAGTTGAACTTTAGCCTTTGTTATTTTATTCTTGTCGTTTATTCGTATAAGGTGAAGCAATATTGGGCGTGTGTATCTATGTTTAGGAATTCCAATACAGTAGGCATCGTCAATTTCAATTTTTTCAAGTTTTAGAGTTTCCAACAAGTGGAATACTTAAAATTTCGTTTCTGTTTTGTTTTCATTTATTTTTTCGGGAACATTAAAAATCATTAAGTTCTTATTATTGGAGCACTTTTGGAGCATTTTAATTTCATTGGCTTTGTTTTCGTTTTCTTTGTTCAATTTTGTAATTTCAGTGTTAGCGTTTAAAAGCAGTTTGTGTATGATTTGAACTTCCCGTTTAAGTGCATTGTAGGAATAGTCCAATTTTTCTACTAACAGGCGGTACAGGTCATTTGTTGTCATTTCCGGCTGTTTAAGTGAAGGCGAAGTATGCGTGTTTTCAAATTTAGCACGGGTTGCAGACGCAGCAGAGCCACCAGATATTAAAGGATGTTTTCGTTTGCTGTTTTCAGTGATGTGTTTAGTTGGTGATGTCAACATTCTTTTTGAATTTGGCTTTGAATTTGGCTTAACTACTGCTATAGTTTCCTCCTCTGATGTTAAAGAAGGCAATAAATGCTGATATTTGGAATTTGAAACTATTGGATTTTGTTGTGACATATCAAATAGATTTAAAACCGGATGAGTGTACAATTAAATTTAATGAGTTTTAGAATCGCTGAAATTGCACTTATGGTCACGTAATCTATTTTGTGTCTTTGCGTCTTTTCTAATTTTATTTTTACAATATGGATTTAAGTTTTTGACAAAAAGTCTTAATACTGACAAACAGTAAGAATAAATTAGTCACAAATTATAATAATGGATAGCGGCGAGTGAGTACTAGAAGAGGATGTAATTTATGTTTTCGTATCTTAATTTGTTCGTGTAAAATATCAATCTCTAGCGGCACTAAACTCACCACACGTCCACACGGTATCACGTCTTAGGCAGAATCCCCCGTTAATAGGAATATCACAAATATCTATAGAGAAATTAGAACCATCAAATGATGGTTCAGCAATACGACAAATACCTGTTAGAATTTCATATCCTTTATTGAATTTAAGTTGACATGTAACATGTTCCTTACTCACAAAAAGTATAGTATCTGAAATACTAATAGTTGTATTACTTATATTCAACGTATTTATTTCCAAATTAATTTTACGTTCTAAATTGTTAAATAATATATCTTTTTCAGTAACTTCAGCTAGTTCATTACGTTCTTTTAAATCAATAATTTTTATATTTTCATGCTTGAGTTTTCTTTCACTTTTAACTATTTCAGTATGTATTTAAAGGTTAATATTATTATGTTCTTGAATAAGATTGTTAATTAGAGCACTGTTCGTTTTTATTGCTGTACTATTAATTTTACATTTCTTATCAAAAACATTGTTTTGGTTAGTAATATTACCTTTTGTTTCTTCTATACCCCCATAACATTCTACTGTTTTTATTAGCTTAACTATCTTTTAATTAAATATTTTTAATTGCTATGTTTTTAATTTCACCTTGTATTTTATCTCATAAATTCAAAGTATTTGAATTAAATTCATATTCTGTTTTTTTGATATATAAGTTTCAAAATCATTTATTTTAAAAATTTTATTTTATTACTTGCGTGAGCGTGGCGTCATAACACTGTGTTTTCTGAAGACAAAATTACGCTCGCATACCCTGTTCTAGTTCACACACTCACTGTATCAAATTAATAAGACATAATTTTATTTGAACATCCTATTGTTAATTAGTAATGAAGGCAAAGTATTTTTGAACTTGCTCTTGTGGTTTTGCGCCAGGAATTTTTTAAACTAAATATTTTCACATTGCGTAAACAGGAAAACATCTATTTTTCTTCCGAAAAGTAGGATGTTATGTTTTAATAAAATTTCAAAAAGTAACAACTACTAGGTAGTAAATTGCATGCTCTTTGACGTGGTGTCACGGAAATTTTTATACAAACCATGAGTTAATTTTCAAAAGCCATTAATACATTTTAAAAACCTCAATAAACATTTTATCAATAAAATGCGAATTCGATATAGTGAGAACGGGTAAATTTGATAGTTGATTGAAACTCAATCTTCTTCGGTGCTCCTTAGTGACCACTACTTACTGTAGGGGCCTAGGGAATGAGACTTCTCTACTGTGAAGGAGGGGACGGGGATAGGTAAAAGGGTACAAAGACCAAGACGATCTAACGCGGTAGCCTCCTATTTCCTCACCCACAGTGACTGGTTTAGTCTGGTTGTATGAACTTTGCTTAAATCGACCTAATGAATAAATTGTTATTATTATTAAATAATTAGTTTCAGGTGTACAATTAGGATTAAATTAAAATAATACTCACTTTAGGGGTGATAGATTACAGCATTTGAGAAAATCTAGTAGAATAAAGACTATGACGGATGATGTTAAACGTATTCTGGATACATCTAATCTGTCTATTGCTGCGTACTCTATTCGCGCCAAAAAAAACTTAGGAAATCGGACGCCATTACCTACCCAAGTGCTGGGGTTTTTAGAAAACCCAACGATTGCTTCGCCGTCGCAAAATCAGTCTTCCAGTACCTCTAGTCGTTCACAAGAAAAGCCACTTAGCCAGATTTCTGATGTAGACAACTCCAAAAATGATGCAGGAAATTTATATAATTAGGTTTAGCATTTAGAAGACTCAATTGTATTGGAAACTAAAGATCCTGATCATAATCGATAGTACCATCTTAACTATAATTTTATTTTATATTCTGCATTGTTTTACAGCTTCAAAATATCAAAGTTTATATTTACGGCAGTAGGTTTACTTACAATCAAGGACAAGATTGAATTAACTGATATTTTTGTAATATTGGGTGATGTCTAGTATGTAATTGACACTAAGTAAAAAAAATTCTGTGACACCACGCGAAAAAGCATACTTTCTACTACTTAGTAGTTATAACTTTTCGAAATTTCAATGGAATATAACATCCTAATTTTAAAATAAAAAATAGATGTTTTTCCATTTACGCAATACTAAATTATTTCGTGAAAAAAATTCTTGGCGGAAAACCTCTATTGCAAATTTTAAAATAATTTGCCCCCAATGCTTTTTAACTATACGGTGTTTAAATAAAATTATATCGCATCAGTATGACGAAGTAAATAGAATTGGGTTCGCCAGCGCATTTACGGATTTTAAAAACACAGTAGCATAAGTGCTACGCACGCTTTTGTAAAATATTCTCAAGGATTAAAAATATAAATTATTAACTGTAAGCATAAAGATCGACATGCAATTGTTCCAATTTCTTGCAATTTAAACGTAAAATCAACGATATCTGCCTTTAAAAAATTTAATTATTCAACAGGTGGTCAATGACTAGAAGAATTAAACTAATAATTGCGTTTATGATTTTTATACCACAAAGTCCAATGAAATTCAGGAGGAGGATTATCATTGCTATCAAGATTAAATATTCCAATTTCCATATTGTTTGGTTTAAATGGTAAATTATCTCTCATATAAACACGTATGAATAAACCAGACTTTGAAACGCATATTTGACTTGCATATTAATCTGTTTCTATATTTAGTAATGCTTTTATAAATAGGGTTTTAAAATAAAACCACATCCTGACTTTGCCTTTGACTCTATTCCTAAATTATGTCTCTTTGTTGCAGCTAAATTTTTATTTTGTGATTTTTTGTTAATAACTGCATTAACTACTTGGCTTACGCCTTCAGCAGCAGCTCCTACTCCACCAATAATAGCAGCAGCTTTAGTTAATAAAAAAATTGGTGCTATAGGAGGTAAAGCACTCCTTGTTTTAATATGTTTTGATAAATCAGTAATAATCTTATTACATTGAATAGTTAATAATTTGAAATTAAAATTATTACTTTTAATCTGGTTCATTTAGGTTTTGGTAAGCCTGATTGGATAAACATTATTTTTATTAAATTGTTGTTTATTTATATGTAATGTTACACCTTTTTTATTCATAAACGCATTTCCAATAGCAGTATATTGACTTTCTGTGAATGATATTATGTACATATTATTCACTCATATAAAAAACATTAAACCAATAGGTATTCATATATTTAACTTGAATTTTTTTTACCACCAGTTGTGGTCACAGTAACAACACGTTCTCTAAATATAATAACATAAGCATTTGTATTTGCAGCTACATTTGCACTAAATTTTAAATAAATTTTACTTCTTATAGTATTTTCACTAATTTTGTCGTCTTGAAACCACGTATCAAAACAATAGATACAATAAGCTGTTTTAAATCCTAGTAGAGCTATTTTAGGTTCTAAATCAGTAAATAGTTCTCTAAATTTTAAATATGCATCATAATTTGCAATATAACTGAGACCCTTTAAACCGCCATTTAAATTTATACGTGGATAGCTGATAATATTAAGAGAAATAGAAGCATTAAGAACATCAAAGTAATCGAACGATAAAATTTTAGATTTTTGATTATGTTAACGATTAGTTTAGAATCCAATAACAAAGCCTAAAATCTTTTCAGGACCTAAACTTGTTGTTAAATTAAAAATTTAATATCATTACCCAGCTATTAAAATTATTAGAATATCCTTTTCATTTTACCAAAGCTCTTATAATATTAGGATCTTTTGTTTTCTTTGTAATAATAATATATTTATATTCAAAATATTATTCTTCTTTCTTATATGAAGTTATTTCATTTAAATAATAGGCTCCTTTAATTTCCTTATTATAGTAGTCTACAAGTTTAAAAGTTACAGGATTTGTTGGTAAATTTTTCTTGATATATAGTATTTCTTATGCAAATTGAGGTTTATATACTCTATCAAACTTCGTTTCAAATAAATGTGTTCGAACTCTTTGACCACGGCGAAGCTTTTCCAAGACCTTTGGTTGATCATGACGTGGCATTTTCTGTAAATTATTATTATCTAACTCTCCTAATCTAGATTTTAAACCATAAAGATTTGAATATACAATTAATTTATTTTCTGTTTTACCTGCTTCCATTGGTGTCATTTTAATACTACTGTGCTTTAAATTATTATAATTTTTAATAAAATCTTGTGAAACATTAACCCATCTAGTTGTTCCTTGTTCTGTCATATACTTATACATCTTTTGTTAAATTGTTTTCGCAAATCCTTCTATAATCATTGCTTTTGTTTCATTTTCTGTTGTATACCAGTTAATATTATATTTTTTAAACAGCTTTTAAGTCTTTTCACTACTAAATTCGGTTCCATTTTTAGAATGTAGTTTTTCTGGAGTAAGTCCTAGACTACGGGTCGTACCTAAAACTAATTCAGAACTATCAACTACTTTATCTGCATTTTAAGTTTTTAAAGGTATAGCCCATCCATATTTAGAAAATGTATTAATTAATTAATTAATATATCTATATCTATCATAATCGTTGACCCATTTCTCAGGCATAAACACTAAATCAGCTTGCCAAATTAAATCTATGTCTGCTTTGTGATATCTTTTACGTTTAAATTTTATTATTTTACATAAATGTTTAGTGTATGTATCCTGCGTAGCTAAATATTCTCTAACTATTTAAGCTTTTACTCCTGTTTTTTTAGCTAATTCATTTGTTTCAAAAAATCCAGTTAAAGGGTCTTTATATACGGCATCTAGTATTTTATATGATTTATCATTTTTATTTAGCAGGCTATGCCCTTTAGGTTCTTTAAAACGTCATAATTTATTATGTTATGGCTACAGTCCTAAATCTGGATATAATTTTAGTTTTATTACACTTTTTGTTACAACACGTTTTATTTTTTCACTAAATGTAGGAGTTTTAATTTTATCAATGTCTATTCTTTATTTGTTATTTGCTTTATGTCTATTACCTTTATCTTTGTAAATATTATATGCTTAATCGTGATGCATTGCTGCTTCGTCAATTCTATCTACTGGTTTATCTCCTTTTGCTATTCGTTCTTGAAATTTAGTACCTGGTCCTAGATAATTACTACCTGGATAATGTACTTCTCTTACATATTTTTTAACTGTATCAACCATATTATTACCAATTTAAGTAGATTCTGTGGATTTAATAAATTGACATTTTGTAGAATTACAGTAAGCACATTTTGCTTTCATTATATTTTTGTTATTTTTAGTAACAGTATACTTAATTTTCTTATTAGGTGTTCTCACTTTGCACTTTACGCAGAATATACTTTCAGGCATTTAATAACATATATTTTTTATGAATACATGGTTTACGTACTGTTGTGTTGTAGTAACTTTCGTTTGTTTGTTAGCGTTAGCGATGTGGTAACGTTTGTGCATTCGTAAGCGATTAAAATGCGTGAAGTAGGTGTGTTATTATTACTTTTACAATAACAAAATTGCAACAAATATAAATATAATAAAACAAAGTACGTCTTAAAACGGTTTACGGCCCGGAATATAATATTCTATCATAAAACATTATGACAATATAACAGTTTTAAAAACAAAATAAGAAATCTGTTTTTAAAAGCCTAGTATTAGGCACTAGGTTGTGAGTTTCTTGTTCCTTGAGTGTCAGTATTATTAATATCGTGCTATTGATACATTTAACTTAGTTTTAGACCATTATACGTTAAATATTTACCAACGTTATTTTGTAATGGTTGCATAAGCATTTTAATACAACGAGCTGGTAAATGAATGTTTTTACTAGCAGACCTTTGGTCCTTGAGGGCTTCGTCCGTTTAAGCATTATTATTTATACACAGTTTAACTTTATCTACTTTATATGCTTCAGAATGTACTATTTCACAATCTAAAATAAAATATTTCCTACCAATTAGTGATGCTCCCAATTCAACGTAGCCCTTAAGCAAAGCGTTACAATTTTCCATTTCCATTTTATAAGAAATAAATTTGAAAAAAAATTAAAGCAAGGCATAGCTCTTTAAGGCGCCCCGAAAGGGCTTGAATCGGGTCCGCCTCTAAGGGCCTCTGGCCTGCTATGTGGTTCAGAGTCTGTTTAGGGTTTAGGGTTTGTATATATTTTTAAGAAAAATAAAATGAATAATTTTGTGTAAGATATCTATTTGGTATATAAAAATTGTCTGAATTATGTCTGTATCGCTTTTCACTGGCGTTAGAATCAAAATCAATAGTTATAAAGAAATATTTCTTACTTCAGCTTTTTTCACAAAACGTTGTAAATTCTTTTAAATCCATATCTATTGCTATTTTATCTCTATGTAAATCTTAGATATCATGGCTAGATAAACAAAATAAAATTTAAAAATTAGAATTTATTTAAATTAACCTTTGATCTAATTTAAAATAGGATTGGCTAAGATCAAAATACAAATATTATTATTTCTTCTTATTGTGAAATAACTTTTCAATAAATCGTAATTTTTAAGATTTATCATATCATCAAAAATTATAAGAGTTTTCAATTTCGAATCAATTTCACTACCGTCAAGTATAATATCTTACTTTTTATAAACAGCTATATGTATTTTTGCTTTGGCTTTCTTTATTCCTTGGATTTCTTTGATTCCTTTGCCTACTTTTTCCATTAGTTCTAACTCACATAGACCATGTTTTTGTATTTTATTTTAATTTTTAAATCGATAAACCACATGTTGACAACTTTTACTACAATTACTTTTACCAATTATTGAAAATCTAAATATATTCGGAAACAGTGAATTATAATTAAACTTTGGATTTTCATTCAAAACACATTTGATCGAAAACCAGCTCCATGCTACCCATGCTCTACCGTTGCTGCGCTCAGTTGATATTTCAAGCGAATATAATAAAGAGACAATGCACAACTTTTTGCCAATATTATATTTGCCGCTTAAACAGCAGGAACATCAGGTATTACGGATAACCCTTTTAAACGAATACCAAAGCCTTGTCACACTGCACGAGAACTCGCAAACTATTATAGAATTGCAGTTTAGGCCTCGCAAAGTTTAAAACTTATTTAATATAAAAAGACACAGTTTGTCATTTGCAAATTAATCTTCATTTAACTTTCAAACAACAACAACGTCAGCCCAGTTACTTGCAAATTATATAAACAAACAGTGCAGTGCTTCCATTTATTTACAACATTAGCAAACATGTGGTAAATCATGCGTAAAATTGTGTGTAAAAACGTTAACGAACCTGACGCCGGTGATGCACTACAAATTGTGGACAAAGAACTTTTAAAAGATAGTTTACTTGGTGAATACTGTACACTCGAACCCATTTAAAACATTGCTACTAAAGACGACGAACAAATAGAGGCTGGAGAAGATGTTGTAGGAGTTGGTCTTGAAAACACATTAAACAGCAGTGCAAACAGTGAAATACGCCTAGAAAATACCAAAATTTAGTTCCACTTAAATTGCGACAGCCATCCAAACGACGTGCAATTTCTCACAAGTGTCGCGTTACTTATTGCCGCACAATTTGTCCTCAAACAAATAAAAAAAAGGTAAAACGCAATATGCCTAAAACTCAGACTGGCGGACGTTGTGTAGCTCGTCGTGAGGCACAGTCTGGAGGCTCAAGAAAACGCATTGTTTGCCGGCGTGTTCAAACTGGTGGCCGCCTAAGACGTAAACCAGTTACTCATACTAAGCAACAAGAAGTAGGCATATCATATGCTCAGTCTGGAGCAGGAAGACAAAGGAAAGCATACAGTAGCAAATAACTTATAAACCACTGTACGTTTAATTCTACTTCATTCATCACTTAGCCTACAACTAAGCAATATCAACAAAAAATTTGCAGCTCTGTCTGTCTATGGATTTTACACCGGGATTTTACGACGAATCTACAATTTACGAGGGTTCTCGAAAATCTATACAAAACAGCCTTATTTTAGACAAGTTGCGTTTAACTAATGTCAACGTTAAAGATGCCCCTGAGTATTACCCATACCACCCTGTACTTAGCCCGCGAGATAATAAAAATCCACTCATTTTTGATATTTTGAAATCCGAAGGCAAGTACTACGCCTTAGACGGATCTTTTCTAGATCTCACATGCCGTGTTATGCTAGCAGATGGCAAACCGATAGCAGCTACTGATTTAGTCGCTCCGTGTTCAATGCTGTTCTACAGTTTATTCAGTAACATGGAGTTCTATTTAAATGGCCAGCTAATTAGTGACAACTCAAATCAATACGCCATCAGTTCTTACTTGAAGAAGGAACTTGCATCCAATCCAATTGAAAAGAAAAACAACATGTTAGACCAGTTGTTCATACCCAACACCACTCCAGATGCGTTTACTGAAACTGGCGACGGCTTTATGGCTCGATATAATATTGCTAGAAAATCAAAGCCGTTTACAATAGTGGGAGGGCCAGAATCGCCATTCTTTACACAGACTCGAATGTTACTGGGAAAAACTGATATCCGAATAATTATGAGAAGATCTCACCCTGTCTTTTGCATTGATGCAGAAACTGAAACCAAAACCGGATACTCTGGTTGCCCGTTTGGCGTAGACATTGTAAATGCTGTACAGTACGTGAAGAGACAGACCGTTTCACCACTAGCTATTGAAAAGCATCGACTTAACATTAATAATGGTACGCTAAAGTACCCATGTATTGAACCTGAAATCAAGAACTTTGTTATTCCATCTGGCGTGAGTTCACATTCCTTGGATAATTGCATCAACGGCAGATTACCACAAATTATTGTGTTTGGATTCTGAAGCGTATCTGGAAAAACTTACAAAATCTTTTTGCAACTTCCAACATTTTAACTTGAGTGAAATTACTGTCTCAATGAACTAAGAAGCAATTGAATACAAGACGTTGCCTTTAAGTTTCAAGAAAGACGATGGATCAGGAGAAGATAACTTTTTGCTGGCTCTGAACACCCTCAAAAAAACAGCAGCAAATCCAAGCCTCGGTAACGGGGTAAATAGAAACAACTATACAAAGGGAAGAGTCTTATTTGCATTTAAGCTTGTACCCACACAAGCCAATGCTTTAAGCGTGAACAAAACTGGACAGGTCCAAATAAGATTGAAGTTTAGAACCGCGCTAACTAAATCAGTGACAGCTTTACTATATAGCCAATATCAAAACATTATTGAGATTGACCGCAACAAACAAGTTATCATCAACCGTTAAAATGTAAAGTACCAAACAAGTTTGTGCAAAAACAAAATACAATTTATCTCCGAGTATATATATATTCATGTATCTATAACAAATCCGGCTCTGTGGCCGAGGGGAGATTTTCTCTATCCTCGATAAACTCGGTGGTTTCATTTTGATCCGCTGAGCGAATCCTTAGCCGGTAGCGTATTTGCGTCTCGTTGCACAGAAGTTAGTGTAGTGGAAATGCTTGGTGAGGGGAGGTGTGTGAGAACTGTTTGTGCGCAACTAAGGGGAAGTAGTGTACGTTTCCGTTCATTCGTGTGTAGAGACGAAGACGGCGTGCTAATTGTGCCTCGCAGGCTAACAGCTATTTCTTCGTGCAGTAGCATAGTTGCAATACCATTCAGCAGACCATACATTGCGCCCTTCATTCCATAGCATCTGGTATCTCTTAATTAAGACGTGCAGTACAGGGCTGCATTGGATAGTGGTAAGTTAACCGGGGACCTTGTACCCTAAACTCCTCCCTCAGTTTTCAACTATTTACAGTTTTTATGGTACCATTCGACGCGCCTTGACGTTTTGTCGTCATTCTTTCGACAATATTTTGAAAAATGTTGCGTTTTGCACATTTTAAAGGTGATTTACACTTTTTAAATCGGCGCCAATCGCAGCACAGGATTTCAAAATTTCAAAAATTAAAAGATCCTGATTGGCACAGAGCATGATAAAAAATATTTATTTCCATTTTCAAATTCGTTTGAACATGGAAAATATTAAAAACTGATTCAAAAAGTTTTGAAAAAGAAAAAAAGTTCAGCTCAGCCAAAATATTATTCTTTTTTAATCTTGCTACAAGTTCAAATAAATAAAGAACCTAAATAGTAACTATGAGGACTTTCAGTAATCTACTAATCTAATAAATAAAAACTACACTATGAAAAGGGATAGGCGTCACTCAATTCCCACTACCAATCACTGCATATTTTGTGCATATAACGAGGGTACAGTAATATCAGCTGCGATTTGGATTAGATAGACATTACAAGCATAGTCCCGGACAAGTATGTAAAAAAACTTAACCCAGAGAAGAATAAAGTAAAGCTTTGCCACTAATAAAATCTTGACCCAGGCAAGCCTGTAATCAAAACTAAACCCAGGCAAGTCTGCTCTCAAAATTTAACCCAAGCAAGCATTTAGCAAAAACAGAAACCTGGGAATGGCTGTGGCTATAATGTAATCTGCGCAAGTCTGTGTCCAAAGCTTAAACCAAATATAACAGTAAGAGGTTTTTAAGTCGACGGTTATGGTATTCAGCAGTAGATCCATCTTGTTAATGGTTACGCCGAAACTAATCTTTTATGTAAAGCAGGTGTATACGGAAATAGAGAGCAATGATCACAGCAAGCATAATCACGGACAATCATGTTAAAAAACCCTACCCCAGCCACGATCTGTGGTAAAATCATAACCCAACCAATGTTGTAGTAGAATTTCAACTGATTCAAACCTGTGGTAACATTTTAACCCAGCCAATTCTGTCGTAAAATTTTAACCCACCTAATATTGTGGTAGAATTTAAACCCACAAAATACTGTGGTATAATTTCAACCCAGCCAATAAAGTGGTAAAATTTTGACCTAGACAATACTGTTGTAAACGTTTAATCTATGAAATACTGTGGTAAAATTTTAACCCAGACAATACTGTGGTAAAATTTTATTCCAGCTAATACAGTGGTAAAATTTTAACTCAGCTAATACTAGTAAAATTTTAACCCAGCAAATACTGTGCTAAAATTTTAACCCACCTAACACAATAGTGAAATCTTGACAAGGGCCAGTGTGTTGTCAAAATTTAACCCAAGCAAGTATTTCAGCAAAGCTGAAGTTGATTAAATCACAATCAATGCAAAAGTTTGTTCAGTGTAACAACTAAAAGTAAAGATTACATACTACAATTCCGAGATTTTAAAGTGTAACCCTGGCAAGGCCCTGGTAAAAAGTTACACCTTGCGCCCCTATGGGAAAAATTAATCTCTTAATCTGAGCAGATATCTGGTCAAAACTCACCCCAAATTCTATTTGACCGCAATCAATGCAACATTTTATTTACTGTAACAGCTAAACTTGAAGAACATAAATATATTAATTTTTGTTAATTGCAACCCATCGGGTTGCTAACCTGCTAGTTACTCTTACGCTGCGTCGATATACGGAATGCAATACGTGGGGCACTCAGGGTTGGGTGTACTCGTCTGCACTTCGGCTTGGTCTCGAAGTACATTCAAGTGCAAATACCTAGCACTGTAGCCCTCCGAAAGGGAAAGTGTTCATTGCTCCTGAAGAAGAGGATAATCTACCGACTGCAACAGAGGTCGGCGGTAAGTAGCCACAATCCATTTATAATACATATTAGTTCTTAAGATACCAGCTGTGCATTGTGACTGACTTCCTTCGGGAACGCTCCATAGGTGGTGTTCAGACATTCGTGTCGTTCATACCGAGTGGAAATGTTTGTTTACATTCACATGCTGGTACAGTAACTGCACTGGGTTATAGGTATATACCTGGAGAATCCGATAAGTGCTACATATATGCATGTATCTATAACAAGCCTGTCTGTTCCTTTACAGATATTGAACAATCAACAACGTTCACATTATGAACACTGGAGAATTACAACAATGTCTCAAAATTTTACTTGGAGAAACTCAAGTAAAGTTCTACGTAATTGCAGCAGATCAAATGCGGTCAACTTTGCTTAGCGCAGAAAAAAAACAATGGAATACCTTACCCTATTGCAATTATTCAAAATACAGACAAGTTGGAAAGCCCTGGGAAGCACTGGATTTCATACTAGGTGACTTTAAAGGACACTTTCAAATAATTTGACTCGTATGGAAACCCAATTCAACGGTATCGAAATCTGCATTTGCCCGGAAACCATATGGTGGCTGAAAACTGCACAGTGCTACAAAGCGGCAGATCAACAGTGTGTGGAATGTATTGTATATATTATCTCTACTCTAGAGCTTTAGGAATTAGTTATAAAGATTTTTTGAGTATATTTACAAGCTCTGTACTAGTTAATATTAGAAAAGTGAGAAAATTTGTAGAAATGATCCCTAGTGTAATGCCATATATGTATAGTGTACCACCTAAACTACAGTCTAATACATTTAAAGTTTCGTGTCGAGAGTGTTGCCATAGTTTAATAATGTACTATTAAATATTATTGTAATATTGTGTAAGTAGGGTAGCCTAACTTTACACAAAATGTATCACAAATTTATTATAAATAGCAGTATATGTAAAAACTTTTGTCAGTAGCAGTTTAGATTTTATAATGTCAACAGCAACTACTGTTGACTTTAGATAAATTCACCCTTTTACAGCTATGATATGTGGTCCTAGTCCATCAGGAAAAAGTACTCTCTGTTTAGAAATTGTTAAGCACTGAAAACAAATCATTAGCGAAAAAATAAATAAAGTAATATATGTTAGTGTACACACAAAACCAAAACAGTTTTCTGGCATTGATTTTGAATCGGACAGTGAAATAACATTATTGTCAGATATAAATAACATTGATGCATTGTTAAATGATAATAACAGCCCGTGCCTATTGGTTTTAGATGACCACTTAAACTTTATAGAGTCAAACCCAAAGGCCAGACTCTTAGTTCAGAAAATATTAACTGAGTTGTCTTATCATCGGTCTTTAGTGTTATACTTGTTCTACAAAACCCGTTTACAAAAGAGTTAAGAACTACAAGCTTAAATACTAAATACATGATATTGTTTGACGTACCAAGAGATAAAAGTATTATTAGCCCAATTTCAAGACAGGTGATGCCTGGACGTCCCAAGTTCCTCCAAGAAGCATACAAGAAAGCATGCAGTTTACGCCAGCACAGTTATATAATGCTAGATTTGCATCCAAAGTGTCCCAATCCTACGTCATATGTGCGAAATAACGTATTTCCGTGTAATAGTACTGACATTTACGTACCAACAAAACAATAAAAATGGCTCAAACAAGCAATAGTGGCTGTCGTTTCGAACAAAATTACAAGTTTTTGTCAAATTTAACATTTTACAAGTCTAAACAATACAAAATCCTTATAATAAGTGCAACGTCTGAACAATTATACGCATTGGCTTAAACAATATACAACGTTAATAAATTTTGCAAACATCCACTTAAAGGATACAATACTCAAATAAAGACGCTAATTAAGCGTTTATTTTGTGACGATATACCACGCCTGCGCAAAGTTTTACTCAAGTATCATAAACTTATTTAAGCTATTTTAGCTACAGTGTTTTATAAGGTGTACAAAAGTGAAATTTGTCGTACAACTTTATTCTCTGACATAATTTGTGACTAGTTCTCTACGTGTTAACAAATAAACAAAAATAGCAACAGTTATGAAGGCAATTGAGCCAAAGCTGTATGCTGAGCTTATGAAAATACGTGCAGAACAGACTATAAATAAGCCTGCCTGTAAATCCAATGCTGCATCTGCCCTACCACTTCATAGCCAATTTGACAATACACAACTGCAAGACATACAAAATGGTAATGGAACAGGAAATCACAAGGAAACTCTTAAACGACAAGATTAGATCCAGTACAAAGCAATGATTTCAAGACCCTTTAAACGAAAACGGCGTAATATAAGTGCATAAAGATTCTTGCAGAACTAAATGCAAAAACTTGTATAAACAGTTGCGAATCTTCAATTGTCACCAGTTGCATACAACAACTCACAGCGTTCAATACTTAAGATCAACAATGCCTTCACTACGCATATACGTTTCAGTGCTGCTTGTGCTTCCGGCACTTGCATTGGCATGCAACAATGTAGCTGCAGCTAATGTGCTAGCTGCGCCATCTGTGACTAAAGATACTCAATATAAACACAACACTAGATCTCCTGAAAATATCAAAAGCCAAATGGACGAAACTAAACCAGCTGAGCAGTTTAATACTACGCAACATCCTCTAATTCAATCCAATTCATTTCATAAATTTATACTTTAGGCATTAAAGTATATGCTTGAGAGTTTGTATGCCCAGAATGGAATTAAAATGGACGTGGTCGAGAAGTTTCAACACAAAGAAGCTAAGCTATTGGTACACAACACATTTGATCACATATGTAAGTGAATAAAAACAATTGTTCACTCAGTTTTAAGTTTGACTTATAAACCTTATATAGTATAAACTTGTATAGCTAATAGTAGTTTAACTAGCACTATGCATATACACATACTAATGTATGACTTTTGTTTACTGTTTTGGCGCATGTACAGCTATCTACGTGTCATTTATCCTCGTCCTGCTCCTGTTTGCATTCAAAATTATAAAACTGTTTAGAAAAGGGAAAACCTGGCCCCCCAAAGAAGTGGGTGGAGACCAACAAGTGGGTGTAATAGAGCGGCTCAAAGATTCAGTTATAAATACTAGTATCCAACTGACTCAGCCTCACACTACTTGCAGCAGCAGTTCACGCACCTAACTCAAAACTCCCAGAACCCTTGAAGCCAGTCATCTACACAACCCACAGTTCCAGGCAGGACTCTACTGCTGTATCGGAAATTCAACCGTGGTGTTTCACATTACCCTCCTCGATAGTTAAAGTATTGCTTTACTAACATAGACCCTCATGGTACCCTATCCTACACCACACAAGTTGTCGGCACACAACTGCATCACGAGCAAGAAGATTACCCTCAACCCACAGTGCTCGGATCATCCCCCAACCACTTTGAGTGTTCTTTCCCACACTGTCCGTTTAGGTGTTACTTTCACGTACCGTATAAGACTCATGTGGAACACGTCAATCAATGTGAATATTGCAACCTGTTTTGCTTAAACAAACAACAGCATCAATGCTCTCATGTTAGAGAAAGACTCAGGCACATTGAGAACCGCAGCCAAGATCTTGTAGAGGCGGCACCAGTCGATCAGGGGCAACATATAGACCAACTACAAGCACAACCAGCCAACCAGCCAGAAAAAGACTACGCCGTTCACCTTAAATAGACTTGGACGTATTTCAAGAATAGTCAAGATATCATAAGGGAATGATTGTAACCTACATTCACAAGCTAATTGAAACATTTGCGAGTATTAAAACAATATTGGCCGAATTGCATG
This sequence comes from Dicyrtomina minuta, assembly GCA_949802685.1. Lineage (NCBI taxonomy): Eukaryota > Metazoa > Arthropoda > Collembola > Symphypleona > Dicyrtomidae > Dicyrtomina > Dicyrtomina minuta. The sequence continues at coordinate 69,387 of CATKUY010000304.1, forward strand.
ATCCCTTTGTAAAGTTACTAACCCAAAACTTAAGTGTACATAGTGGTATCAAAGCTCAGCTTATAATTGTTGCTACAATGGAATTGGAAGTTGAAGTGGAAACAGATAGGACTATAAAAGTGCGTAGCCCAACCTTTACAGGTCAGAATTACGATATTTTTAATACAAGTGCAATCGACAAGTTTGTATTAAATAGCACAAATGAGTGCGTAGAAAGACTGACCGATTTTAACAAATATGGAACTGGATAGGTACTTTGCGAAATTGAATCAGTTCAGGTGAAGATTGGTGTACTAAACCTATTAGCAAATGCAGCAGCAAAAGAGCATATCAAGTTTCCCAAAATAAAACCCAGAAAGGAAGGATATTTGAACATTAAAGATAAATGCAACAAGTGCTTTAAGTTCTGCGTTGCTGCTAATCGGTTTCGACACGAAATAATAGACAATAAAATGTACAAACTAAAACAGGAAAACAAAGTTCAAAAAGCAGAAAATTTAAATAGAAGCTTAGAGTACCCGGAGCAGTACCGACCATACTTTTCCCGATTTGATTTTACTAATGTCAAACTTCCATTAAAAATGGACAACTTGACTGAATTAAAAACATTTAAAATGAACAATAATCTTGGAATTAGTATTTGAAGTCACCGTAAGGATCAAATTATTTGAATACGCAGATGCCAGAATACCGACCTAAGTGAAACGTGTAATTTATTTTTGATCCAAAACAATTCTGCAAATGAAGAAAACAAATTTTATCATCTTGTGCTGATTACTGATATAAACAATTTTCTGTGTAATGGGCATAATACTAAGCAATTTTATTGCCAGCTATGTTTCAGATCGTTTTATTCAGAAAAGAATTTGGATCAACATCTAGAAAACTGCCAAACTCTTGTGACCAAAAACGTTGTGTTTCCAGAATCACACGAACGAATCAAGTTTTCTAAACTGTAGCAAACCCTTCCCTATCCGTATATAATTGTTTACAAGTTCTCAACATTCTAAACTCCTACTGAAGATGCAAAATCTGTGACAAATATTATCAACATTTCAAACAAAATTCTTCCAGCAGCATATTTGTTTGTTGTTATAAGCCAAATGAAACACTACAATAAGGTTATAGCAGTAGAGTATTTTGATTGTCTAAATTTAATGAATCAATTTTCAAAAGAATATTTACTTGGGCAAAAAAGTTATTGTCTAAAATAAGAAACACCAACAACTTTGTACAGCCATCAATGGAAGAAAAAAAACAATTCAATGAAGCATCACATTGTCACATGTGCAAACGTGAATTTGACAACAACAAATATATATATAAAAATTTTCATCATAATCACCACCAAGCTAACTTTGAGTTTGCAGCATGTAGCAGATGTAATCTACAAATGAAGTACAAGTTTAAAATACCCATAATTTCACACTGTGGAGGAACAATTGACTACCACCTATTAATTAGTGCAATGAAAACAAATAACTTCAAAGCTAAGGATGTCAATGTGATTGCAAAATCCGCCAGTGATATAAAATCTATAACAATAACTTCAAAGGAAACTTGGCTACCAGATCTTCATCTCTAATACCCGCCAGACAAGAAAACTGGCTACAGTATACTAGAAAAAAATTTAACTCAAAAGTTAAAGTTCGTTTCATCGATTCTAGTTTATTTATGGATACAAGTTTAACAGATTTAGTTGAATCTTTGAAATCGCAAAACAAACAAGATCTAAAACTTGCGTCACAGTGTGTGTCGCATTTTGTTTCTTTAAGTAAAATGAAATTAACAAAGCCACAAGCTCGACGATATAAAGAAAACTATTGAACTATTACAGACGCCCCTGTGCTTTCCGTTCAAAGCACTAAACAATCGTTGTACATTTTCAAAAAAACTTATTTTAAGAGAAGAATTTCAGCGATCAATACTAGACGACGAGCCAATTTTTGAAACAGTATCGAAATTTGTGCTAAAAGTGTGTACCGAATTCAAACTTGCAACATTGCGCGATTATACAAGGGTTTCGTGTATGATAGAAACACTTTTACTTGCTGAAGTATAGCAAAACTTTACAAAGCTTGGACTTTAAAACTACCAACTGGACCTAACTTACTCCATGACGCTGCCCAGCTTCTCTTGGGAGTGTTCTTTGAAGTTCACGGATGCTGAAATTGATAACATAAGAGATCAAAAAATATTAAACATTGCGACAAACGGAATACGCAGCGGTCAGTGCATGTTTACTCAAAAGCATGTGGTTGCCAACCATAAGCGATGTCAGGAAGGATTTGACGAGTCAAAACCTCGCAAGCAATTGCTGTCACTTGACTTTAACAGTTTGTATGCTCACAGCATGAAACCGCTAATGCCAGTGTCGGATTACGAATACATGGAAGCTAAAGACCTGCAACATATCAACTGGGCTAGTTATAATTTTGGCAACGAAGATGGTAGCTTCAGATATATACTAGTAGTGGATTTAGAATACCCTGCACATTTACACAAACGAGACAAAAACCTGCCTCTTGCAATGATAAAGCGAAAATTAAATCTGCAGGACGTTGCTACTATCATGTGATCGAATAAAACTACAGCTGACAGTTTGCAGCGGCAAGTCCCCCGCCCCCGATTGATGTTAACTCTTCATAACAAGTACAAGTATACAGTGCATTTCAAGGCTCTGCAGTATTACTTGTCTAAGAGATAAGTTTTACTAAAAGGTCATTGTGGCGTAAGATTTAAACAACAACGATGTTTTAAACCATACATTGATGTTAACTTGGAAAAACGTAAAGCAGCTAAAACAAAATTTGAGAACAAAGCACTTAAAAAAAATAACAATGTAATTTACAGAAAAACAATTAAAAATATCTTGGAATTTGTTAATGCTTATATTTGAACAAGTGCAGCAGAAGCTGAAAAATTATTAGCATCACCTCGTTGCAAAAACTTTGAGGGATTGTCAGAAGATCTCAGCATATTCACAGAAGAATTGAAAACGTATCGCGTAACTAACTTGCCATTAACTAAAGTCGCTATTTTAGATACTGCAAAAGTGTTGTTCTAAAAAAAATGGGATCGTCTCTGTGAGATATTTCATAGAAAGGCACATCTGGATTACAGTGATACAGATGGATATTAAATGCACACAATTGATGAGCTAAATAAATTTTGAGACGATATCTTTAAAGCGAATATAGAGTTTGTTTTTAGCAAAATTCCTTGCGACCACGAGTTCTTTAAAATGTATAAGCACCATTACTTAGGTTTGCGCAGTCTAAATAAGGACAAAAGCGGAAAGTTAAGAATACAAAGATTAGTCTTAAAAGAACTAATTATTTTAAAACAAAAAATGTATAGTTCATTGTACTTAAACGACACTCAACAACAAAAGTGTGCGGGAATTGCAGCAGTTGCAATGAGGCAGTGTAAACACAATAAGTATAAGATAATGTTAGAATCAAACAAACCTTGTAAAATAAATGTAAATTCTGTAAGGT